>JACSVZ010000006.1:53933177-54489414 GCA_014706295.1 Lycocorax pyrrhopterus obiensis
TGAAACACACTGGAATAATTACATACAAGAACAGGAAAAAATGTGGACAACTCCTAAAAGTTACTGCAAGCATCAGAAATATCACTAGATTTTCATAATCTCCTTATGAAGGATGTGCACACATCCCAGCAGGGTTTTCCATCTCTGGGTCACTGACTGCAGGTGAACAAGGACCGGTTGTCTCAGTATCTACCTCTCCTAGTTTCTTTTGTGTCTTTAAACCAGGAACACAGTGTCCAAAACATCACATATCTGACAAATCCGGGGGAGGGGGGGGTGGTGGTGGTGTTAATTTTTCTGTGTATTCAGCTCACAGGCCATAAAGCACACCCTGGTTGTGCTTCACAGTTTCTCTCCAGAAGCCAATCAGCCCTTCCTCATAAACAAAACAAACCAAAACATTGAAACATTCCACAATCTTTGTCTTTCTCACAAATCCCCTGATTTCTCACTTTTATCCGCAATTTCTCCCCCTCATTTTCCAGCTTACGTAGCCTGGATTCAAATCCCCTTCCAGAAAACATGAATAAATGAGTAACAGTTATTTCAGAATAAACATTGACTGTCACATCCCTTCAAGGCCTTCTCTGAATTTCTGCCCATCCTGTACCATGCCACCAACACCTGCAGAATTCCTTGCAGACCTTCCAAGCTGTGATCCTTATCTATCCTCTCCAACCAGTACCCATTTAACTGCTGTGGTCCCACTACCCAAGGGGAATGACAGCGTCTCTGGTGACACTCAAGACACATCTCGCCATTTTTGTAAGCACGGCCAAGCTGCAGAGGAATAATTCACAAGGATGAAAATATTCTCCATTGAAAATGCCAAAGATGCATCAGTCTGGGCTGCTTTTCACTTTGCATTTCCCAGGGAAGCACTTGCAAAGAAGATGAGGCAACTGTGAAGCGCTGCCCCCTGTTTGTGTTGGTGAGGGGCCGCCCACCCTTCACAGGTACAGTCCCTGTCTGCTTCCGTTCCCTGCCAGAGCCAGCCCGCATCGCTCCCAGTTTGTAGCACTGCCTGCAACGCCAGCCTAAGGAAACGCCTTTCCCGCTCTCCTCCTGGAACAGACACCAGCTGGCACCCACGGAAAGGACACGGCAACGCCTCCTGCTTGCCATTCCTTAAATGCCACGTCTTTATTTAAAGAGGAAAAGCCCACCAACCTCATCCCCCAGAATGTTACATCCAGACGCCTTTCAAACACAGCAAAACCATGTGCACCTTCCTCTCAGAAGTTCATGGCTATTACTGTTGAAAAATACTTTCTCATTTTCCAGCTTTCATGTCCACAAGAATTTCCTGGGGAAGGAGGAGCCACTCTCCCTTTTTTAGCCCGTCTCTGGGCACTGTGCACGAGGCCTTCTCACCTTCTCAGCCACCTTGCTGACCCTGGAAATGTCCCTGCTGCTGCCCCCTTGGCAGAGCTGCTATTCGGCAACAAAACCAGTTTAGAATTGCCTTTAATCAAAACGCAATAAAGCGTCTTAAAGTTTGTAATAAGAAGATTCTGTCCCTCCGTTTTGTATCTAAAATTTTCAATTGATGACATATTTAGGAAGATGACATGAGAAGAGAGTGCAGTCAGAAGAAATCACCGTTGTGTTTCAGAACTCTCAGGTTCTCCACCACTTTCCATCACTTTGCTAAGTTCCACTCCTCACTAACTGTCAAGCACTTGGCATCTTTTGAAAACCAGGCAAATTATTAAGGAGCCTTAACAAGGTCTTCAGGATGTACCTGTCGGTCTCTTTTTTTCTTTTAAATATCAGGAGCTGTTTTAATTCCCTGCATTTTCCATGCACGTGGCAATTTTCTTCTCAGTTACACCAGGCAAAATCCCAAACTTCCCTGAATTGCGGAGTAAATTGTGTTAAAAGTGCCTCAGCACCACATATTATAAAGTGTAGGATATGGGAAGGTGAGCATGTAAGGCTTATTGAAAAAAATACAGATACTGAGATTTTCTTGAATCACTGCAGTGTAACTGGAAACTCTCACATTTAGGAAAACTTATATCTGAATTTCCAGTTAGCTATCAAGTCATTAAAAATAATTTAAAAAAATTTGCAGTTTGATGCTCTAATAATTCCAAACACAGGGAAAGTTTGCCAGCTGGACAGACCTTCCAGATTAACTGCAAGCACTTGGGCAGTATCTTGCCTCATAATTTTAATGGATTTTAATTAAAGACATTTCTTAGAGCACAGCTTAAAGGAAGGAGCCATCAAGAAGCTGGATCCTTCATGCCAGAGAAAGGCCTGGTTTGAGTCCTGCTCTGTGGACAGAGCTGTGGACAAGGGGCTGCTGTGCCAACAGCGTTCCTGAAGGAACTGCCTTTGGTCTCCTCTGGAAGAAAATTATCCTAAATTATATATTTAAACTACTTAAGGAAAGAAAGTGCAAGACCTAAACACACTTAGAGAATAACCTTTAGAACCTGCTTCTGCCTTTGCAGCTCACACAGTATGAGTATTAATGAGCATAAATGTATTTAAGTACTTTTTTGCTGCAAATCAGTAACTCCTGGGTATAACCCATGGAAGTAACTCCCTTCCCAGGGACAATGTCCCGCAGATTAAGGGTACTCCCACACCTAAAGAACACTCATGATTTATTAAACATGCAAAAGTGCAGGAAGCAAAATTGGTGAATACAAACTAATAAGGCCAGAAGAACCTGGTGAAAAACCCAATGGTTGCATTGTGGGTAAAAATAATGTTCTTTCAAAGACAGCAGAATAAATGCTAAGGGATAATGCAGCAATACATTTTGCTCTGACAGGCATCCCCCCTGCCCTGATAATGTGCACATGTGGCTAAAAGAACAGATTTCACAATCCTTAGAAATGTATAAAATGGAAACATTGATTGCACTAAAAATGTATTAATGGCAAACTGCACCTGCATTATTTTATTAATTAATGTTTAATGTCCAACAGAATGTAGTTTGGAACTGATAGATTGCTGGATTGTTATCTCCCTTAATTTCTTTTCAATAAATTAAACCCCACCAATCTGCTATAGACACCCTTACAGGTACAGGAAGGCATTTGATTTATAATGTTTCTAAATAGATGGCACTGTGATGAATTACCACTTCACAAGATTAGGAGATTATTACATTGTGGGCTCTATTTTCTACCTCTTCACTTTTAAAGCTATGATTCCCAGAAGAAAATCCTTGTGGATGTTGCCAATTTTACAACAAAGGTGATGCGTGGTGATACTGAAAATCATGGTTCTCTCTTTCTAGGCATGGGCAAAACAGGAGTATTTTGGCAGCCTCCATGGGAACCCGGGGAGAAGCAATGCCAGGTACAAGACGCAGAGCAGTCCTTAATCCAGACCAATACATTGTATTTATGGCAAGGCAGGGGGTGGATTTTAACACGAGCACAGTGCAGGGAGACGAGAAAGGAGAGGGGATGAGGAGATGTGTGGCACTGACATTCATTTCCAAAAACCCACTGAAGAAGTTTGCCTGTATGTGCAGAAATGTGTGGACACGGCTTTGTGTGTTGGGAAGAAATAGGTGGAAAGGACCTTAACCATCAACCTGGGTGGTTCATCTTCAGAAACCTCATCCATTCCCACGGTTTGTGTCACTATGTTCAATAACAGATTTCAAAGCTTTTTAAGTAGACATTCCAGTGCTTGTGTGCACAAGCATGTGCTAACACAAAGATGTTATCTTCAAGTTTGCTGGAAATAAGTACTTCAAATCTGGAATGTGTTATTTAAAACTGCTCTGTTAAAAGAGTAGTAAATTAAAAGACTGAATGCCATTTTTCAAGCTGCCAGTACTCTTCAGAAATGAATTTTTAATATCTCTAATAGCATGTTTTCCTATGGATTACTAAAACCATAACCAAGGGGAACCATTATTATCAACATGAGTCCAGGGCATCAGACAGCTAATTAATAGGAGATCACTCTTCTCCCAATTCCATGTTTTTTAAATGTGAAGATCTCCATAACTGAATGTCATGCAAAATATTATGCAAAGCATCCAGCTTTTCTCCAAGATCAGCAGGAGCTGAGTGCCATTGGAAAGGATGTGCCAGCACAGAGTTGGAGGAGCTCTAATGTTTACTCATCGAAAGGCTACAAATGCAAATCACAGCAGGACTCAGAACGGAGCCTGGGGGAATCCGAAAATAACTGAAGCCCAGCTGGAATGAAAATCCTCTGGAGCAACAAATTCAATATGCCAGGAAAAAAAATTAGGTCTGAATTGAATAAAGTCTTGCAAGCAGACTGGCAAACACAGCAGCAAAAGTTATGCTCAGAGGTGGAAACCAAAATAAAAAGGGGGGTTACCAGGATGGGAATGGAGACCTAAAACACATTCATTAATTGCATTCTCCCAAATTAAAACAAGGATGCTGCCATCCCTTAAACGTCTGAAAGGAACCAAGTGCCTCAGCCTTCTGTTGTCCATGCACAACCAAGCTTTCTCTGTGTCTGCCTAATGAAATATGTGTAATATCCAATTACCAATCAGCTGCAAATTAAAACACTATTTCCCAATAATATGATCCTGCTAACTGAATTTCCATGCAGCCCTTGGCACCCTGCTTTATGAGCAGTTCTGCCATCCATCAGTTCTTGTGCTGTCAGGTCTAGGGATGTGCCGAGCAGATGGCCAAGGATGCTGCCTGAATTCCGACTGCTGGTTTCCACAGGCAGAGGTGGAGGGGGTGGGAACAAACATTCCCATGTGGAGCACAATTAAAATTAACCCACAAGGTGTCACTGTTGCTCCAGAGAAATTCAGAAACGGGGGGATTTTTCTGGGCATACCCTGAGACTGGGAGTGGGGGACTGACTCCAGTGGGGATGCACCAGCAGGAGCTCTGGTTACTGTTCCTCCCTTTCCCAAATTCTACCCATGCCCACACCTTTAAAGAGAAATCCAGCAGCACCACCTACCCAAATTCCACCAGTTGCTCCTTCCTTCTGCCAGTTGCTCCCTGCTTGCTGTCCTGCTGCCTCTTGACAAATCCCCATGTTGGATGGAATCAGGCTCAGCTGGTGGAGCTGGCAAAATGAAGGCAGCTGGTCCCAGGAGCTTTTAGACCCCAATTTCAGCTGCCTCGGGGAACCAGAGAGCAAAGCTAATAGGAAACAAATCTACTGCTGATCACAGCACACAACAATGACCATGGGCTTCCTTGGGCCTGGCTGCTTTATTCCAATGAAATATTTACAGCAAAAATAAATACTTCAGTAAAACCTTCCAGAACATGTAATTTCAGAGCATGATTGGCTGTATTCAAGACTACATATTCCCAATTTTAACCAAAAAAAAAAAAAAGCGTTCATAGCATTTACCCTGTATGGAAGCACACCTACTGCAAATATTCCAACATTTGTAGGAACAAATATTCAGACTAAGCAAAAGCACATCCTCACAGTATCAGTGTCAGGCTTCCCTAAACCGTTGTCTATGGATTAACTGTGCCAGTTTGTTTTTCCCAAGCTCTAAGAGGAGAGAGGTCAGTGGCTCCTCTGTGTGTTTGATGATTCCACTGGAACTGCTCAGCACCACTGCTGCAGGTGCATGTCCAGCTATGTCCATCAGTGCTGCATGTGCGGCATGAAAAGAGAAACAACTGTTCCTTGGGAGCCCTGAGTTTCCCTTTGGATGAAGACACTGGCATTCTTGAAAGGAAAAGCTCTTAATTTTCTTGTTAAGCCAGTCTCAAAAGAAACCCCATCTGCACCATTTTCCACCTTTCACCCTTCAGAACCCCTCAGGATAATGGGCTTGTTGGAAATAGAAATGCCAAGGCTTCGTGATTTCCAACACCCCCAAAGACCAGTCACACTCTTTTGCTGTGGAAGTGATCCCTTCGCTATGGAACTGCCAAGGATTTTGAAGAACTGGAAATACAGCAAACAGAAGAAACCTGTTCTCTCTCATGAGGCCCCTTGTGACACCGGCTGTATCTCTGCTGTTTTGGAACGGAGAGGACGGCCTAAGTACCTCTGTGTTAGAGGGTTCCCATACAAAGGGGTGTTGCTGCTGTGTGGCTGAAAGAATCAGACCCAGGTTTGGTAGCCCCAGAAGGAACCCCAATTTCTAGCCCAGAGCTCTCCTAGCTGGTATTTCTTTGAGTAAGACCTTCACAGAGCTAATACAGAGAACCACAACCTGCAAAAACACTGGTGTTTAGGCCACGTGCTGCAAAGGCACCCCTGGGTTTGCTGTGAGCCCCCAAATCACGCCAAAACTGCAGAATAAATGGACGACGCTGTGTAAGGCAGAGCAGTTTCAGTGTGCCCTGAACTCTCACTCTGTTTTAATCTGAATGCATTAAAAGCTCTCCAGAACCAAATCAGTGTCTGTGCCCAGATATTTGTGCATTTATGGGGCACACGAGACTTCCACTAAATAAATTCTGGGATCTCTTCTGGGCTCAGGAGTCCCTGCAGCTCATTCCCACACTGCCAATAGATCGTGGCTCCATCAAGCAGGGAGCTGGAGCCCAGGCTGTCAGGACCTCATTTACTGAGTGTGGACACGGAGATAAAGCTGCCCACTGATGCCTGCCAAGCATCCCAGTCACGTCCCATGCTGGGAATTCTGTTTCCCTACAGCAGTTACAGCTTCCATCCATCGTCCCCTGTGCCTGCAGAGGTGGCCTGAGGCTGCAGGTGCTGTGCTCAGCCAGGGCCCTGAGCACCTCTGCCACTATGGACAGGCAAGGGAAGGAGGAGGAGAGGAGCCAGTGCAGGAGTTGTAACTGGCTCCAGTTTCCTGAGCTGTTTATTAACAGCCTCAGCCTCTCCCAGTGTTAGTCACAGAAACACTGCTCAGAAAAAGGGGCCATTTCCTTTGCTGAGCTGGGAAAAACAGCCCCTCTAGACTGGGAATACCTTTCTCCTGCCTGATTGTCTCAGAGTTGTCCCAACACAGTAAATACGGCTTTGGAACACAACTCTGGCCTCCGAACTGAATAGCAACATATCTAACACTAATTAATTTTACTTTAAAGACTACCCAGCTATTGCTCTACATCTGCCAGCACTTCCTACAGATATTCCTAATACTAGATTAGTATGGAAAATGTGTAAAAATTGGGTTGCTCCACTTGAATATGTTAGGTTATCTTTTCTGTAGACAAAAGACCCACTAAATAGTGAGCTTTCCTGGAAGATTGACCTGCTATATTAAAAAACACAAAAGCCACTCAAGTCACCTCAAAGACATGGGAAATTTCTCTTTTCTAAAGGGAAGAATGACCCGTGGATACTGCACTAGGACTTGCTCTTCTCCTGTTTGTTATCCAGGGGAGGTCTTTACCTATCACATTACAGAATCATTCCATACTATTTCAGAGCTCATTTTCCCCCAGGTGCTCTCCACCCTGCCTGATAGTAATTATTTGTGATAGTTAACATTTACTGAGCAGTACTGTAATATCCCTCCCAGCCACGGGGAAAGGGAGCCAACACCTCAGGTAAACACAAAGGGGTTTTCCCTATGGAAAACCAGCTGTGCAACATGTGAATCACTGATTTCAGCAAGGGCTGGCTGCTCCACACCAGCACTGGCCCAGGCAAGGCTGCCTGTGGAGGGTTCTGAAACGAGCACAAGCCATCACCTCCCTCAGGCTGGGCTGAGATCTGACACAAGGAGCCAGCACAAAGCAATCAGTCCCACTCTTAATTGCCTTCTCTTATGATCCTCCGGGTGTCAAAGAGGTCACAAATCATCTCAAATCCTAAATATTTTTATTACGTCCAACTTGCAGCAATGTAACTGAAACACATCTCTGAGTCAGGCCTTCCCTGAGAGCAGTGATGTCCTCATGCACAAATAAATAAAAATCACAAAATTGCAGGCTCTATTTTCTCAGTACCCCTCACATTTACTCATTTTTCATTAAAGCTTTTTCCAGCCCCTGATATTCCTTGTGTTTCTGTTGGGATCACTGCTGCAGATCTGAGAGGGGCTTGGACACGAAAGCAGCACAGCTCTTGCCCCTGTGAGTTTAGGAAAGGCTATCCTAAATCACAGCAACAATCTGCCCAGGACACTGTCTCTGGAGACAGGTAACAGCCAGGTCAAAGGGACACGGATCAAGCACAGAGCCAGGTTTTTCTTCTGTGCCCACCCAGCTTCCAGCAGCTAAGAGATTTCACAGTGCAAAGATGTGATCTTTGAATCTAGGAGACGAGGAAATGGATATTCCCTTCAGGTATTTGTGTAATCTCTTTGTCACCCTTACGAAACAACAGAGGGAAACAAACTGGACATGGAGTTCCCACTTCAGCAGGAGGGAAGAGCCAGAGCTCTGGTGGCGCAGTTTCCTGGGCCCAGGCACTGAGTGGGGACAGGAGCACGCGCAGGAGCCAGGGATGGAGGAAATGGCTGTCAGCTCCAAGCCATCATCTCATTTGTCACTTTTCTTATTCTACTGGTGGCAGATAGAATGAACCAAGTTAATCACTCCAGCGGTACAGGTTAAAAAGAGTACTGGACAGCTGTTTGTAACCAATTCCTTCAGCTGAGCCACATCTGCTGATACCAATTTTAAAAAAGTTTATTACAGCTTGATTTCTAAGTTGTTACTAATGACCCACAATGTCTTTGTGTGAGAGCACTGGTTATTCATAATGCAAGCAGAATTAAATCACAGGTATGAAATGATAATTGATGAGCAAGTTAAGTCCACAAAGACATTACAAATTGGCATTACAAAATCCTGACCAGCAGCAGGAACTAATGATTCCCAGTGACCTTCTCTGCCCAGAAATCTTAAAACCCAATTCTTAAAAACAAACAAGTGGGAATTAAGTGTACTTCAGTGTACATGACATTGCTCATGACTTGGTTCAAAACACACACACACAAATAGGAAAAAATCCCTGTCAATAAGACAGTTCTGAGTTGTCCCAGCTGATTAAAAAAGCCCGGCCCAGTTGTCACATCAACATCCAGGTTTTCCACTTGGTGCCGTACTTGTCATAAAAGGCTGTCAAGGGGAAGTCTTTTCATTGCATTTCCCATACAGGTACGTGGGTAGGTGTGAACAGGTATTTAACTACATCCTTTATTTGAGCAGAGATCCTGCACGTCTCTCTAACCTAGAACTGTGTTTAAATTTGGGCTGCTCGTACCAATCTGAACCCAGAGAAGTGTCAGGAAAGTCAAAATCCATCAGAATTTCAGCTTTAGTCTGGAACAGCAGCAGCAAGGGCCCTGCCTTTCATCTCGCTACAATTTCAGAGTTCCAGCACTTGCTGAGTGTTTTCCTTGGGATGCACCTAAACAGTCTGAAGCCTCAAATAACACCATTACCTGGGCAATAAAATGGAATTTCTGTAGATTGTTTAGGATCTCCAGAGAATACAGGGTAGGGGGAGGGAGGGTGAAGCCTTGAGAATGGAAATACAAAGTGAAATTGGAATTGAGGCATTTTGGGAACACTGCTGAGCTGAATGGCCGTTCAAAGAACCCTCACTAAGTGACGCATAAAAGCTCCAAAACAGCTTTATTTTAGGCTTGGCTGCACAGAGAAGTGTGTGCTAATAAACTGAATCATCAAAAATAAGTTTCCAGGCTCATTTCTTTAGAATTAATACCTGTAACCATGGTTTCATCACATTCATCACAGAACAAGCTCGTGTTCTGATGTTGCACAGGACAACAGGTTTTGAGGAACTGTACTCTCTCTGTAGAATTGGGCTACTTGGTTTTCTACAGTGGAAGTTTTTTCTTTCCCAGAACAGCAGTTATCCACAATGATGGTTTTTAATTAGGGACAACTTTATGTACAGTGCTCAGTATTTAAGCTGCAGGGGAAAAATTCTGAGAGGACACTGAGGAATCCAGGCACATAATGCCGTTAGCTGAAATACTGAAGGACATCGCTGAATTCCTTTACAAGGAACCAAAATTTACTGGCTAATGGTACCTGCACTTTAGTAACTGGTAGAGGATCCAAGTAAGCCAAAGTCCTGTTTAAGTAGCCATCCTACAGCAGAAGAGAGGGGAAAAGGTGAACATCACAAATGTGAAGATACTTCAGCATCATCTGTATGTGCAGCCTGGAGCTGAGAGTTACTGCTCCCGTTAGATGGGACTGAGAGGAAGGCACCTTCCTCCTCCCTCCCTGTCCACAACCCCAACCCTGGCCCCACATAACACACCTTGCAAAGAAAACTGTAAGAGTCAGATACGGCAAAGCCGTGTTGGCTTCATGGCTCCACCTGCCTCAGCTCACAGAATCCAAATTACAGGTGCAGATCGTGAACTTGGCCAGGGCCATACATATTTCTTTGGTCAAGGACAGTTACAAGCAACTTTTAGTTAGCATTTCATGGCATATTAAACAAGAGATAGCTCACAAGCAAACATAAACATACCATACTTAAGGCTGTAATGCTGCCCATCTAACCCCATCCCTGAGACCCAAGCATGCCTGTGCCTGGAAGCGCTGATGAGGGAAACAAACTCCACACATGTGCATAAATGGTCCGCTGGGGCAGTGCAATATTAGACTTGGCTGCACTGGAACAAAGTGCCTTCAGTACACTTCCATGATAAATATCTCCCTTGCACTGCTGCAATTATCAACAGGCTTGATTAAGGGACTGATTTGAATGCAAACAGCATAATTGACCCATGAGAAAAGAGGAATGGATATGGCCAATGCAGCCTTTCAGTGCATCACAAATAGATGGCAGCACAGGGAAATGCCACTAGTCACAACTTATTATTTTGCCATTCTCCTTCAAATGAGAAAAAAAAAAAAGAGGAGATTTGCTTTTGTTGCATACAGAGTTTATACAATTTTCCAACAGATGTGAGGGCCTTTTGAATACCCCTCAAGAAGTTTGAAATGGGTCATTTTATTTAGTGTATCCATAAAGTCATGATTTATATTGGGACATGAAAAAAATGGTAATGAACATTTAGCCAGAAGCCCTTTTCTAAACAACAATAAACAAGCAGATTATTGGAATAATACTTCAGTTTGTTGTCACTTCCTAGTGAGTGGAGATAAAAATGAAACAAAGAGATGGAACTTTTTGAACTACTGAGATCTGATTTCTGGAGCATTCAAAGGATATTAAATTTTACATGGAGTGTATGTATCAAATATCTGGGACATCTCTCCTTTATTTACTACACTTTCATCCCTGGATTAACTTGAATCAATAGCAATTAGCATGCCTTCAGTGCATTTCATCTTCAAATTGCCCTATGCATTAGCACCTAACACATCTTCCCAAGCCTCTGAAAGGTGGGTGAGGGCATTTCATTACCCCTCACCTTAGAGGTGGAGAAACTGAAAAGTGAGGCAAGCAATTCTGAATTGTTAAGCTCACGTTAAAGAAGTTTCAGAATTGGGTCTAGCTTCAGCCAAGATTACTGAACGTTGCACGGGCAGCTTAAAAACATGCAATGTCCTTAACTATTTACCTCTGGGCATTGGAGGGCTTGGGAGGGAATAAAAATGGCCTCTAGAAGTGCACAGTAAGGAGTTAATAAACAAAAGAAAACACAGCATCTCTCATGTTTCATTATGAGTGCACCTTACAAAGGGTAGTCCCTAACCTATTCCTGGGAGCAAACTAACTGATGAATTTGGTTAATGCACAGACAAATAACAAAGCTAATACAATTACTGAAATGGCATCTAACTTGCATCCTAGAATTGCTGATGAAGGATGAGTGTCACTCTTTGAAAGGTAAGAATATTAATAGTGTTGCCTTAATTTGTTGTGGAGCACTAGGGGAGTCTGCTAATTTCCCAGCGTGCACCGATCTGCTCTTCAAGATGACACTACGCAGATTTGCATTGTTCTTACCTCAAACTTAAATAACTCCTGAAACCACAAGGCAAACAATTCTGGGGGACATTTACATTAGCTTGAAGTTGATCAAGAGGCATGAAAAATACATACTCACGTCACTGCATCATGGCTGTTCAGTTTCTACTGGTGCCATCTCCCGTTCTGCTGCTACGAGCCACACCTTTAGCATCACTTAACCCATTTCCTTTACATACTGACAAATAAATCTCTAAACCACCATCATTTTAGGTCTGTATCTAACCAAAATAGAATCAGATTTTAAAAAAATAAAAAGTTGACATACAGTGTTGAAAGTTAAAAGCCCACAAAACGAAGACTCCACAATTATTAACCAATAATTTAGGTACTCTGAAAGTCTCAAGCCCTTTTGTGGCAATTCCAATTAGAAAGAGAATCAGAAAGAGAAATACAAGCTAAAACCACATCAGTCTCATCATAACACGAAAGGACAGGAAAAGCCTTTTTGCACTACGAAATGGCTGCTTCAGGGCCATGCCGGAAAATCTTCAGGCTACTTAGAAACTAAATTATGGCCACTGAAGTAATGTAAGTCTCCAGCTGAACAAAGAGCACAGCTCTCCAGATATATTTATTACATATTTTAAAAAAGACTACAGAGATAGAAGGTTTTTTTAAAAAATGTCTCATCTGAAATTTCATAAAAACATGTGAGTTACAGAAATGTGGTAAAATGACACAAGCAGTCTTCATGCATCCCAAGACAGCAGCAATCGTGATGCATGCTTTGAAAATCTGAATTTCTGTCCATACTTCAAAAAGCAGTTAAAGAGATGTGAGTTGGCGATACAGCAAAAAAAATTAAGCTTATGACAAAATATATTTTTCCTTTATAGAACTGTCTGAGGAATTCTGGCATCTCTAGAACTGAAATGCAGAAACAATTCCATTCTGAAGAGTTGAAAAAGATATACTTACTCAAAATTCATCAAGTCCAGTGAGTTGCTGGCCTCCAAGGAGGACACAGTGAATGTCAGCACATAATTCACTTGATCAGACTTTTAAAAACTGCCTTGTCCCATGAGCCCCCAGCTTCCAGAAACAACCTTTGCCAGCTACACATAGCTACTGATGTGTAAATCAAGTGTACAGACAGCCAAGGCTGCTCCTGGTGAGCAACCACTGCAAATAAACACTCCCTTAACATACTCAGTGATGAGAGGGAGGCACAGCAGAGCAGTAACATGGTCTCTAATAACTCTGCTCAAAGAAATGCATCAGTATTTCCTACTTTACAATATAGTTAAGCATTAACTGAAGTGGCAACTGGAATCCAGATCTTTCCCTTGTCTCAGAAGATCTCTGACTGCAGGCATTCATTCCCACTACCTGAATAAATATTCACTTATTTTATATAACCTGGGGTGGACTCACTGAAAACAGAGCCAAACAACCCTTTGAAAACCTATCTACTTATTTCTGACAGGGATTCCCATCTCCAAAGGTGTTAAGACTAACATGCTGAGGACAAAAGAGACAACTGGGCACCCACATCCCGACAGAGAGCTCTAACTGTAAATTTTTGAGTTAAAAAAATGCCATTATTGCCTGCAGTCAGCAATGTCTCAGCAAAGGCTTGCTTGATTTTCTGTAAGAAAACCCCCAAGCATTAAAAGAAGCTGATTTATGCTCTGGGTTTTGTGACTGTGCAATATTCAGGTTGATTTAACCAATCAATAATCAAACCGGCCTTAGAAAGTCAGTAGTTACTGTCTCCCAGCTTGCAAATGAATTCCTACGACAACACTGAGCTGTGAAGAGCAACTGGGTCCTAATGTGAGAGCAGGGGACAGAAAAGATGAGACCAAATCAAACTCATCGCTTGTATGATACAGAGTGCCTGAAATCCTGCTGCCCAAATAAATGAACCAGCAAAATAATAAGTAGAGGAGCCCTTAATTGGCTTAGTTAACCAGCCATTTAAAAACAAATCCAGTTTGATGGACTTAATGTTGATTTTTCAAGCCAGAACCCTTGATTGTTATGATTAATACAACTCTACCCAGGTTTCCCAGGCCATTTACTACCATGTAGCAGGGATAAAATTGAGCAAGGAGAACACAAATTATAGTGGTAAGAACCCTCTACAGCATAAAGCTTTGCAGACAGAGGTCACCTCCCCACCCTTCATGCAACATCCAACAGCAATGGCAATACCTCAGCTCAACTCCCAGCAGCAGCTGAAAAATACAGATACCCCAAACAATTCCACTGCCTTTAGCTAAGCTACGTGAAATCCAATACACTGAACACAACAAGTTTGAAACTCTAATAGTTTTATTTTGGGGTTTAACTCAGCCTGAAAAGATGGGCAAGAACGCCTTGTCACCATCTGTCCCCAGTTATGCTGGTACCAGGACACAGCATAAGCATCCTCAACTGGACTGCATTTTTCTGTTCTCTTAACGTGGGGCTGGTGCAATAAATGTATGGATTGGATGCACCTTTCCTTCTCTTTAGACAGATGCTTCTTTTCTCACTTTCTTAACCTTTTTTCCTCTTTTTGCCTCCTTTAATCATTTGAAGATTCAAGAGTTTAAACTGTAAAATATTTATGATGTGCACATTCAGAAGAATAAAGATGCTTTGGGGCTAGAGATGCTGGTAACTCTTGAATAATTCGAGTCATGTTTTTAAGGAGAACACTTCAGGTATAGCAGCAGCCACCAATACCCAGGTGCTCTGCTCCTGCTGCTGTTTTATCTCATTCTGATCTCCAGTTGCCCTAAACACGCTTATTTTACCTTCCGTTCCCTTTCACCTGCTTCATTTGCAAAAGTGTTTCAGATGAATAAATAACAGAGAGGACGAGGTAATGCACACAGGCAAAGTTGACACTTGTCAAGCTTCCACCACCACCACATATTAATGTTCTACATCTCTTCATCCATCTTTTTAATGTGTTACTGATGTTTGTACTGAACGTGTTAAGCACAGATGTGAAAAGGCCACTTCAGGGAAGACAAAGAAATATTCAAATGCTAAGCAGCTATGTAAAACCTGAATGTTCTATGTTCAACTTAGGCTTCCAATTAAAAAGAAAGAGAGGAAAAAAATTTAAAACTGAGAATCCAAAATATACTAGCATTGTCTGCTAAGCTCATAGCTGAAACACTGGCCTAATTCTGTCATTAACAATGTGAGTGGCATTTGTTATAAGAGTGATAAAGTCATTTAATTACTAAGGAGAGCATTGGAAATATGTGAGCTGCCTTGAAAAGATGTGGCATTTGATGACAGGGTGCTCTCACCACAGGGCTGTAGATGCAGCTGGATGGTTTAGAAACCCGGATTTGGATCTGGAGATCGTCAATCACACTTTAAACTTATTTAACAGTGTAAGAAATATTCAGAGAGATAGACTAGGCTATTTTAAAAATAGATTACACACTTGTGGGGCTCTGTGTGTGTGCAGATGTACTGTTACTAATACATTGAGTTTTCTCTGCCTCTCTGTCCATCACAAACACTCGTCTGTGTGTCACACACATCCAAGGGAAACAGCTGAGAAGGGCAAGTTTTAACGCACCACGGATCAGGCAAGCAAGGAGGACACAGGCATCCTGCAAACACACAGTTCACTGAGGCAGAATGTACAACTGCTCTCGTGCTGGATGGCTTCACACACCTTCACTGTGCCAAAGTGGGCAGTGACACCACTGGGACAGCTGCTGTTGGAGGCTCAGACCCTGCTACAGAACTGTATTCGCCAATGCATTCATTCTACCTCTCCTTCCATTGCTCTTTGAGGAAGAAAAGCAGGAAAAACACTGAGGCGAATGGGTGAATTGTAAAGAGAAATTTAAAAAATAGCTGGACAGTTCCAGAGAAAGATTCCTGAGCATCTCTCCATGCATACTAACCACGTATCAAGCATCCTTCCTGAAGGCTCAGAGGAAGCATCTGTCAATGAAGCTCTTCCTATTCATATGTTTTTTCCAATGTTTATGGCACTTTCACGTGTACTGGACATGACATGATGTCAGTGTAGCATTTTCCCTCCTGATGTCTTTGTGATATTATCAATGACAAGAAGAAGGGTGTGCTGTGTGCATAGTAACAGCTTTTCAAAGGCAAATAACCCAGCTGCTGGGCCTGATTTTTATTTCATAAAGGGCATCAGTAAGTGATTAATTATAAAATAAAAATAATGAAAGCCAGCCCAAGGTATCTGCCTTTGAAAAAGCTGTCATGGCGTAGGCAAAACGTCCATCTTCCCAGTGGGAATTGTGTTAAGCAGACACAAAGCGGGGGCTACCTCTTCAAAGAACACACACTTAAGGTCATGGCTGACTTCCCTAGTCCTCCAAATCCTCCCCATATTCTCCACTTAAACCTCTGAAAGCTGCAACTCTATAAACCCCCCCAGTTTCCTAAAGCTGCAGCTTCTTTTTTAATCCGTGTAGACTTTTGGAACTACTATGAGCTTTAGGTACACAAATGTGTCTTCACAAGCCTCGGGTTCCAGAACTGAGGCTTTTCAAACACCCACATACCCACAAATCACCTCTGCACACCTGTCCTGTCGCTCTGCCCCCCTTGCCAGTCCTCACACAGCTGCCTTTAAGTGAGATGAAACTTTTCACTGGTACAATCGCAAACATCTGCCCTGAGTTTTTGACAGACATTTTTCAATGGTTTCAGTCAATTCCCCTCTCCGCTCATTTGGCTTCCCCACCTGAGAGCCTGGAATAAGGAGGCCTGGAGAGCCGGAATGAAAGCAGCTATAGCCAAAAGCATTCTGAAATCCTACAGCTGGAAACGGGATGAAAGAAGAAGGTTTTATCTTATCAAATCTCTTCTGATTTATTCTGTTATGCCAGCAGATTAATACACTAAGAAGTGCCAGCCCTATTTTAACACAAGGTGCTATTGTACTATGCCTTAAGCTGCCACATAAAATAAGCTTAAAAGGTGATTCATGTATATTGCAAAGGTCATTTCTGATAAACCAGGTGGACCATATTAATTAATCTAGAAAAAAAAATGAGAGGGAAAAAATAATACATCTAGCTCAGTGGTGAATGGCATAAGGAAGCAACTGCATCCAGAAGAAAATCTGATGGAAAGAAGATAAGCTCATGCCACACTTCAGATTAGAAGCAAAGCAGTGTTTCATGACAATGACAGAAATGAAGCAATGCACTGAGATTTACCTTGAGTAATGGGTATTAGCTATCATCACCAAAAGGTCTCATGTAAACAGTTCAGTACAGAATCAACTTTCTGTATTTTGATTTTTCAGCTGACTGTGTAAACATCTTGAAATAATCAAGTGCTGAAATTTCTGCAGAGTATTCATTGACTGTATGATTCCTATGGGAATCCCAGGCACTTACTGCAGTGAAAATGCTTCTTTAGTATAACCTAATACTGGCCATTAACCTGATATTCAGAGGAGACTAACTGGGTTCATTTCTTCTGGCTCCACCAGGGTCAGGAGGCGGCCACCAGCTCCGAGTGGGCACAGCCCCTGAGGGTATCCATAGTCCATCGTCTCCTGGCAGCAGCCTGCTGATGGACTGCAGAGCATCTTCCCTGGTGCCTGGATTTGGGCACCTAATCCAGTCCTCCATCTTTTCCACACCACTGAAGCAACTGTCTAGCACCTTTCTCACCATCTCACCAGTTATCTGGAAGCTACTTCAGAGTTTGGAAAGCCAGTATCTTTTTTTAGCCATCTTATTCTGTTGTTTCCTCTTTTAATTCCTGATCTAAAGTCCATAGAAATCACTGCAAGGGGGGTGAGCTTTTTTGGTGTGCTCAGACCTAGTTATATTTTCTCCAATGAAATGTTATTTGCCGGTGTCATTGTGAGTTAAGTACATACCAAAATCAATCCCAAGTTCTTTAACTTCTTAAAGGTTCTCCTTTTTGCTTCTGTTCTTAAGGCAGTTTTCATCTAACTACTGCAGTGCATTCCTGAAGCTAATGGTTTGGCAGGCTGCAAGGATGAATGGGATCTATCTACAGATAATAAGAGCCTCCAGTGTTAACTCTTAACTATCATTAAACAGCTTTAGAAAGAATATAAAACCTCATACTACAGAACTGGAGTTTCTAGGTAACAAGGGTTTGAAAGAAATTCATCCTCTTGAAAGGTGAATCTTGTAATTGCCTACTGCAGGATTTCTGTAGCTCTTCCCAAACAATCTAATTCTGGTCATCACCAGTGATCTTGTAGCCTGAACCCATCTTCTTGCTCACATATTTCCTTTTGTTGTATTCACAGCCTGCTCTTTTTGTTGTTGTTTTTTTTTTGTCTGCTGACATGCAGGCTCACTCTTCAAATTTTATTTGAAAGTTTCCTGAAGAGCAGACTTCCTTATTTCATAATTGTTAATATTAGATACAAATATAAGATGTAGTCCAGAGCAATACAAGTTAAAGGAGTCATTTCCCTTGTAATTTATTCAGGTCCTTCTCAAAGTGTGGCTATACTAATTAACTAATGGGTCAGAATATTTTGATATAGATATCGTATTTTACAGAGTTAGTCTTGTGGTTTTACTTCTGACTTCATTTTTTTCCTTTATCCCAATTTTCAGGAGCTGTAAATATTTCTTAATTATGATGATGCTCCCTCCTCAGTCTTTGCTTTTCACATTGAATCACCAGTGACTATAGCAGAGATTGAATGTGACTCAGCATTTTAAAGACAAAACCAGAATCTGTAAACCCTGTGAGTTTCTCCCCCAAAGTTCAGTAAATTCCAGAAAAAACTGATCAACATTTGAAGTGGTCTTCAAAACAAAATTGCAGTTCTTTTTGAGATACATTAATACTGGACAGACCTGCAAAAATGGTCAGTGATGCTCTTCTATGTGCCTGTGATTGTACTGTGCAGCTTGAATAACAGAGCAGCAGCTTGCTCCACCTGTCCTTTCCGTCACACTGGAGTTAAAAGTGCTGGCTACAGGATGACATATTCTAGACAAAGGGAAGGAAAGGTGGGATTTGCAGCAGCTCCACAAATCCCTGACAAAAGAGGAAATAGGAGGAAACGTGGGAGGCATGAGCAGTGAGTGATGTCCACGTTCTGGCACGGCTAGGAAGGGGGAAAGGGCATGTCCAAAGGGATCCTGGAGCTGAGCAAAAATGAAAGCACAAACAGCTTTAAACATGGATGAGAGAAGACAACTTGAGAAGAGAAAAAACAACAGCTCAGACACAGCCCCGAGCAACCCTGGCTCCAGGAACACAAGGGTGTGCTCCTGGGGATCAGGCAACACGGAACTGCCCTGTGCCATGGTCTCAGTGCTACTGAGGCTGTGAACACCACCAGGGCACCACACAAAGCCACGTTTGCAAAGCTCTTCTTTGGGCCCCTCAGCACAGCAGGGTTCTCTCACAGCAAATACGAAAATTTTACCCATTCCCAGAAGTTTAGTGTCTCACAAAACTAGTAAGCCCTATTTCCCTCTCCAAATTCAGCTTTCAGAAAGTTGAACACAATGTGACATGTCAGTGGGGTCCCATTTCTTAATTTAAAAAATAGAATAAAAATTATGGATAGCCAGCATGAGCCTTGGAGGTAGTCCTGAGGTTCTCCTGCCCTGCCTACCGTGCTGAACGTAGCTGCAATTCATATTCGTTATTTCCTTATTTAACCTGAGAAATAATTAGCTGTCATATGTCCTTCCATGGACACATCCAGAATGGAGTCATAATGTAGTCCATAAATAAAAATAGCAATAGTTCACCAGCAGGATAGTTTGACATTCCACAAAAGAAGAAAAAAGGACAAACAACCTAAGAAGGTTGTTTGATTATTTATAAAGTATGAGTAATTACATGTGTAAATAGATTAGCAACAGCAACAGCTCCGGACAAGCAATTAGACAGGTAATTATAGGAAAAATGCAACTGAAGGCTCCAACAGATGACCACCCGTCTGCTCCCCATCCCAGGTGGTCAGGTACTGCCAGGGTTGTTTGTTTAGCTTTCCAAAAAGCATCTGTTCATGCAACTCGGACACAGCCACGATACACAATACACAGAAGTACGAAGAAGCTCAGCTGTCCCACAAAGTTTCCTTTTCCTTGGTCCTGCCACTGCTGTCAGCCCAATGAACAGCTCTTGTACCCACCAAAGCACTGAAACTTACACGTGAGTCCTGCTCCCTTTCTCCCGTTATGAAACCACTTTCCTGCTGGAAGAAGAATGGTATGATCCTTTACATGAGAATGTGCCATTTTTTTTCTGGATTACTGCAGTTCTTTTAAAATCTGCTGCTTTACCTCACTAAATACAGTATTTGGGAAGGGATTTTTTCAGTAATTTATTCCCTCGAGAGAAATTTACAGCAACTAAATTAATTAGGCATGAATCTAAGTAAACATGAAAATGCTGATATGCTTCCAAGTGCCTGCACCTACTTAATTAGGTTTTGTTTTATATTTATCTTTCAGCCTGTATGAAAGTCTCCCATGTGACAGAAACACTTCATTTCCTTCCCGTGTTCAATGCCATCTCACCTTCCACAGCTCCTGTCTCAGTTAGGAGGGGAGAGGTTGCCCCAGTCATAACAAACTAAGACAAAAAGGAACTGGACTGAGAAAATTAAAGATATATAATATTGTAATTAGGAAAAATATTCACCCTCACGTAACTGTTCCTAAAGACTTCATCAAGTTCAAATACAGCTTTGCACTGGAGATCTGGTTGATTTTTCACATGAATTTAGACTTTTTCTAGACTTTATCATATATTATACTAGATAGCATTTGCATCTATAATATCCTATTCCCTGGATTCATTAACACTGCAGTGCCCTTAACAGAATCACAGAATTCAAAGTGTGAAATTGCTGTGGTTTTTAAAGGTTACTTCCAGTTTCCTGGACACATATTTTTGGTCTTCACACTCTTCTGTGCACTTCCACCACATGACACCAAAAACCCTTCTCACGGTCCAATTTGAAAACAATGTCATAGACAAAAACATGACACAGACACTCTTCAGTTCCCATACTAACAGGTTACTAAGAAAAGGGAAAAAGTCTGAGGCTGCCACTTCCAGGAAGCAGCAGGTAGAGCAGCAACACTGTCAGTCTTTCAGTACAATAATTGCTCTTCTTCCTCAGTATCAATGAATGCAGTTCAGAGATGTAGGGGCCTTGATGCTAAGGAAGGCTGTTTAGGCAGCAATGGTGCCAGATTAAGAGATTATCTGATCCCATCTGCTGATCCCACCATCCATTTCACCACTACTGGAGGTTACAGACTTCTCCAAACTGTCAAATAATGTCTGTGTAACTGCTTCCAACCCAGTTCTGGTTAAATCATTCCAACAGCTAAAACACTTTAATAATGGGGGTTATCTCACACAGCTCAGTTCAGCACAACCGGCCTGTGGAGAGACTCCAAATGCGGTTACACTGACAGATCTGAGAGGCTGATTCCAGGGAAGGGGCGGGGAACAGCTGAAGATGAGGTGTGGAGCAGCAGGAAAGCTTTGACACAAGCTGACTGCATCCAGAATGGCAACCTGAGAGCAGCGTGACTGCGCTCTCCCAGCTTCACACTGCAGAGGGGCACAGTGCACATCGGTGTCTGGTTAGCAGAGCGCTGCCTGGCGAGCATCAGCCCTCGTCAGCCGCGTCTCTCTCGCCTCACTTTCCTCTCTAGGCCTCAGAACCGGAGCAGGGACAGAACTGCAGGACACGGGGACAGCACTGCCAGTGACAGGTGACAAACTCGCTCGGAGCGACAGTGGGAGAGGCTCACGGAGCTCCCTCCTGCTGCCCTCAGACACACGGGGCTCAGTGGGAGGGGCGGAACTGAGGAACAGTTTGTAATCTGCTTTGTTCCAGAGCAGCTCCAGGGAGCTTTCCGAGGCACCCTCACCTGGCTTAAGGCCTGGCTTAATCAGAATGGAAAAGCACGGCTGGGATGCTTGGAAGAAGCAGCCCTTGCACGTGTGTAACAGGGCAGAGTTCATAAATGCATTTCCATAATAACCAGGAATATTCTTCCCTTCCTCTGCTGTGCATCTGCCCAGGGCTCTCCATCCTCCCACCTCCTCCAGGGGCCCGAGAACCACCTTACAAAGCCACTTAGGAACTCCTCCCTCCCCCCTCGTTTTTCTCTCTTTTCCATCAGTAGCTCACTGCCAGCCCCGGTTCTGAGGAATGCCAGAGCTCAGGACACTGGGGGCTCCTGCTTCCTGCCCCCACAGACAGTTCTAAATCTGGCTGTATCCCCTGGCTCCGTTAACAAGATCCACAACTATGTCCCCAGTTTTTCCTTTTCTTTCATTTTAAGAAAATGCCACAAAGTTCTCTGTATCAACAAGTGAAACTGGAATTCTGTAACTCAGAAATCTCAGCTCTGCTACTTCACACGTTTTAGAGTTTTGCAGACAAACAGAACACAGCTTAGCTGAATACCTCCAAATAGCTCTTTCATAAAGATATGTAACACAAAGTCAAGAAATGCAGCAGAAAAAAAAAAAAGAATATTTTTGTTGGTTATTTTCCTTTCAACTGTATTGAAAAGCCCACAAAGGTGTTCCTGAGGACATGAAAACACTGGATTTCTCACCTGAAAGATGTGCACAGTCACGAATTAGGTGCCTTCCTCCTTTTCGAAGTCCTCCTTGATACTTGGAGTCTTTGACAGCTTTCCAGTTCATTTTAAATAAAACTACTTACCTGTGTTCACCTCTTTTTGACAACTATTTGCTGGTACCACTGTATAGAACATTAATTACCAAAGGCTAAGATTTCACTCTGTAAGTCCGATTTCTTTAGGGAAAAATGATTTCTCCTTTTTTCTACCTTCTTATCATGTTCTCAGAACTATGCCTAAATACCAATCATTTTCATAAGTGAATTACATATTTTTCCATCCTGTGATTCTCAGCCTTGCCATGAGAGATGGTGGCTCATAGCCACTGCTCTCAGCAGGGACCATTGTTCGCAAAATAGTGACATACGAAGAGCTGAGCAAGAATTTACAAAATAAGGCTTAATGTAAAATCTTCCCTTCTCAAAATATAAATATTATCTGGAAACAACTGGTTTAAAGATTAACATCAATTCTAGGGGGGGAAAAAAACTCGGTATTTTTAAAAGGGGAATGTTATTTCTTAGGCTCTTTTAAACTGTAGTTTACACTGGCTGTTTGTTGGAGATTTAGGGCTGGGAGACAATTTGCCAATTAAAGCCTGAGACATCTTCTAGCTACCCAGGACATGAAGTTCACATTCCATGAATTAGAAAAAAACTTAGAGAAATAGTTGCTGAGAGGATCTGACGGCTGCAAGTTACCATCAGCTTCAGCCCCCCTCAAACCCTCCCATACTGAGTGGGAGACATTTATAATAATGGAACACTTTCATATAAACTTTTTTCCCCCCTGCAAAATAGTCATCATATAAATCACACAAAAACATCAGAATTATTACAGGTCAGAGAAATTCCAACAAACTTTTGAAGTTCATGCATTTTTTCTAATTGCATCTTTTCTCAGTGGTTGCCCATCTATAATTAAAAGCTCTAAAAAGAAAATCTCTTTTAAAAATGTAGCACATACCTGGTCACGCTGTCAGTCACAGCTTCAGTGGAAGAGACAGAGGCGGTGGATGAGGAATGCTGGTGTGGGACACATCCAAAGAGTCTGTGTGGGATATTGTTGGTCCTTTGCACCTTCACCCCTTGTGTCTACCCAAAGCATTTTTATCAGTTTTCCAGCCACGTTTCAGTGACAAATACAAATAATACAAAATAACAAAACCTACAAAGTCAGTGTGATTTCAGGAACAGCCCCCAGCCGGGGTTCCTGCCTTCCCCCTCACACACACATTGTGTGTGTGTAATGCTTGCTGATGGTTCAGGCAGAACTCATTGAGTCAGTTCACATTTAATGACTTCTTCAAGGGTAGTTTTACCACTTTTCGAGCTATAAACTCAATTATAATTTTTTTTTCTCCACACTTCACGAGGGAATTTCCACTCTGGAGCCGGGACTGTAACATTTACCACAGCTGATGAGGCTGCGGTAATGGCGGCAATCCTGAGGCAGGGCCAGGCGGGCTCACTTGCAACTTAAACAGCAGCCAGGGTTTTCACGGAATCCCGGGACTCCCCAGATCCATAGGAATGAGGTTTTCCTGGGAGGCAGCCTGGGAGCAGAGCTGCCAGGGACCGCAGCTCCCACAAGTCGATCCATTTTCATACGGACTCCAGGAGGCGCTTTTGCCCTTGAGGCTGAGGCGGCCCTGACTCGCCCTGAGGGTTCGGCTCCTTCCAGGCTGAGGCGGCCCTGACCCGGCCTGAGGGTTCCAATTCCTCCCGGGCTGAGGCGGCTCTGACCCGGCCCGAGGGTTCCAATTCCTCCCAGGGTGAGGCGGCTCCCACCGCCTCAGAAAGCAAGCTTTCAGCAAACAGGACTGAAATATGCTGGGGTTTTTGAAACTTCCTCCATCGAGACTACCAAGTTTTAAGTGGAAAACACGGGATTATGAGCAGTGTCACAGATCCACCTCTCTGCCTACTGCCCTCAGCCCTCAGTGATGCCCATCACGCCCCAGAGCCACCCAGGCCTTCAAAACAGCACAACCAGCTCTTTTTATGTCCCTGAAACAAGTTTTTTAAAGTTCTTTTTATCCAAAAATAGGCATTTTATGTTCCTGATCATCCTGGAGTCTGAAGAAGAAGGCAATATAGGCAGGCCTCCCTTATACCAGCATTTGCTCACTGTGTTTGGACTGATACTTTCAGTGTTCTTTTTCTTTTTTTTCTTAAAAAAAAAAATCGTAATTGAAAGCCCTACAGAGAAGCTGTCAAGTTAAATTTATGACAAAGGTAGCTGCTTCTGCAGGTCGGTTTTCAAATCCATGGCTTGAAATGTGACTGACAGACTGACACACGCTGACAGGAAAAGAGCTCCTTTGGAAGAACTTTTAAAAATCAGTGTTTTTATAATTGATCTGAGGTTCAGGAAACGGGAAGACAAAGACGCTTTGCTGGTTTTCCACGCATTTATAGGCCATGTTTCAGAAAATTAGTTTGTCACGAAAATTTCTCCTAAGGGCAGCATTTAGGGATAAGTTTAAGTTCCACAGAGATTTCAGCAATATTGAAGGCTGAGTACAGATTTAAATGCTGCTAAAAGGGTTGGTTTTTCTGACAGGCTTTCAAAATCCACTGTTCAGGGAATATGCATTTAAAAAGGGGTTCACACCCCTAAGATGTCCCAATGTCGCCAGCAATAATAAAGTGCTGGTATGCAGACATTTCTGAACCACAAATTTCCAAAATTTTTTCTTAGCTGAAATTTGCTCATGTCTTTTTGTCTGAAATCTTCTTTCCAATACTCATTTTAACTGAAGTTAGTAGATTAGCATATTTTATCAACTATTGGAGCTCTACCTTTGACTGCAATTAGGTTTGGACCAGGTCCTGAAAAAAAAGGACAGGCTATTTCAATAAATGAATTTTTTCATGTCTTAAAATACATAACAGTGATTTAAGTGTATATTCAACCACCTTTTTATATTACTATTCTAAACAGAAAATCCATTTTTCTTTGTTTTCAAGAGAAATCACTAAGTCTGAAGAATTTGCTGAAAGAAATCAAAATTGCCCTTAAAAACAATGTCATTGTATCTGGGGATTATTTTATTGTCCTTTTTTTTTCTTCTGCATTTCTTTAAACACTGACTGAAAACCCATCTCTACTTTCAAAACTTTTGAAAATAAGAGTTTCCCCAGTTAATCCACACATATGTTTTCTCCAAAGCCTTTCAGAAAACTCCGTAACAATCGGAACTTGAATTCAAAATGAAATAAAAAGGGTATGTAGAAAAGGGTAGAACAGATGGGGGAAGAAAATAAGCCCTGACAAAATGCAAGCTCTTTCAGCTGTTGCTTTAACACAGCAAACAAGGTTTTACTTTTCCCAGTGCCCAAAGGAATGTTTCAGGACTGCTGGATCCTCAGGCACACCCTGCTGCTGCTGGAGAATTGTTGTTAAATCCTAGGGCATTGTTGGAGGGTCGTAGCAGGACCACAGCCATGCTAAATGTGTTGGACAAATGTGACTGTTCCAGATGCAGCAAGGTGCATACTGCACTCTTCTGACAGTTTAACAGGGGAAAAGCCACAAGGAATGGTAGCAACTAAAAGTTACATCATTATACCTGGTACCGGGAGTATGCTTGAGCCCACGGATCACTGAGAATGGTGATGGCCTTGGCCTGGGGTGCAAGAGGATGTGCTCATTTGGGAGCTTTCCCAGAGCAGAAATAATTGGCTCTTTTCTCAAAGATGAAAGGCCACGTTGCATCGACTGGAATGGCAAAAAATTCCAGGTACCTGGACAAGTGTGAAAGAGAAATATGGATTAAAAAGTAGAGCTATTCTAATCCCCAAACTATTAACTATAAATATTTATTATATGTAGGATGTATCTCCAGGATATATTTATATGCCTGTAAATGATGAACGTAACCAAAATTAGACGTAAGGATATAAAACCACCAGGGCTGTGTTTATAGATAAAGCTTCAGTCAAATATAAGCTACTGGTGTTGTGACTATTTTATAGCAGAGTAAGGTGAAAAGCAGATATCCAGGTTTCCACTCCAGTGCTATGCTTCCTCCCAGAAGAGCCCAAAGTAATCAATTTATTTATCAGAGCAAAAAATACCTGAAATTTTACTATTTCCTTCATATTGATTCCTGCTCACTGATGAGCCTTACAGGGCCCTGATTTACATCACATTCAGTTAATATTATCAATTCATTTATGGCCTACACCCAGAGTAGCTTATTACTTCACATATGGATAGTGACAGAAACAGTGATAAAGTGAGATATTTATGAAGCTCAGGTACTAACTATTGGAGACTCAGCTGGCTGAATGATGCCTTTTATCTTCAGGGTAGTGCAAAAAGACAAATCTAATCTGTGAAGCTTCAAAACTCAAATTAGGGGTTCCAATCACAATCTAAGTCTGCTTTTCCCAGACAAAAAAAGGGGAAAAAAAAGAAATACACGTACATGAAGGCCTGCTGTTCCTAAGAAGTAAGAAACATCTTTGGATGCTGCAATGGTTTGCTTTGTTTACTTAGGAATTCCTCCTTCCTGCTTGCCTTCTGACAAGAAACTGCTGTTGAGGCAGTTCCTTTGATTGGAATTCTCAAACTAATCCCAGCTCCATTTTGTCTTATGTTTGTCATGAAATAAACACTACTGGTATCTGAAACAGAGCCACGAACAGCTGTGCTAATTATACTAAACCAGCACCTTTATTTAATCACCCTTTTTATCATTATTAGCTAAACAGTAAATTGAGTATTTACACAACGTATTAAAAAAATGCAGATTACACATCTCTCAAAAAAAATCTGTACCTGTCTGGAAAACATTACAACCTATGTACTGTGCAGCTGATAAAAAAATGCAGTTAAGGTAGCCTGATGGTCTGAATAGACCATCTATGTCAAAATTCTACTCCTAATTAACATGGATAAGATCTTAAATTTCTAATTTATCTTTTTATCTCATTTACAGGAGCGGAATATTTTAATCTTGGAAGTATTGAATTGGGTGTTGAATATCATAAATTATTCTAAGAGAGGCTTTATCAGAACGCAAGTTTTAGAGTAAATTTGGCATATTCTTATCAAAACATGCACACTATTGAAGAAATTCCTCCTCCGCTAATCCAAAAAAGGCTGATAACTTTGTATCTCCATGTCTTCGGCACACCTTGTGTAAAAAGGGGGTAAGAATGCTTCCCAGGGACTGTTCTGTTGTCAACTAATCAGATACATGAGGCACATTTACATAAGTGGTTTTCATGATGTGATAATAATAAGGGAAATCATGGATTATAATGCATTTCATTTCACTATTGTTCATTTTATTGCGTCCCATTTAATGGATTTCTCTTCACACTGTTATCTTAGTGCTTCACAATACAGTATGAACTCTGGATTTAATTAATAATTTAATTAATATTCTCTTTGCCTTTTCAGAGGATTGTTAAGAGAAATATAAATACAAGATCTAAGAGTTGATCTTGAGATATCAGAACGAGGCCACTTCCTGAGTAAAGCATTCCTCATTACCTTTTGTTTTATTCTTTTGCTCATTTAATTAGTTTCATTCCCTTTTGTGCATTTCAACCTACTGTAAAATTACTGTACACTTACGATGTTTTCTCCAGAATAAATTAATATTGCCAAAATCCAAGTGGGGATAAATTAAGTATGTCCTCAAACTGCTAATATCAGCTGTTTCCTAATTTTTGAGGCACTGACTGCTGATATGGGTTTAATTGAATCCATTTGGATAATATGTATATTCTTGTACATAGACACGCTTTTCTCAATTATCTTAATATGTGTTATACCAACTATGACTATGTCTGCAGGGAAAATATATTACTAAAGTTGTTATTTAATAATTAATCAGATATTAATCACAGTTTTTTGTGTTTCCAGCCAGCTCAGGAATTAATGTTTTTTCAATATTTACCAAGAAGTCACATTTTTATGTAGAAATTATTTTTTTTTCCAGTAGAAAAAGATGTTGAAAATATATACAGACACAAGGCCTTTATTTCGCACCATTCTACTCAGTAATTCTCTCTTCTTCATTTTTGCATTGCATAAAATCTGTTGATTTGGATGAGCATTTTCAAGAATATATATATATTTATGTATGTATGTGTATATATATATATGGCTTAGAACATACAACTTTCATCCTCAAAATCTATGTTTTAATTTCAGAGTACAATTCACATTTGCCATTTTAAATGACAGCTTCTATTTTTAGGCCTCCAATTTGCTTTAAATCACTTTAACCCCACTACCTTAGAAGTGGGTTTTTTTCCCCTGTTCTTCCTCTCTTCACCATAAGTTTTAGAATTTCTTTGATTTCACCAGACCCAGCTTGTCTAGATAGCTACAGTAAATGCTGACTTGATTATCCTGATGCTGTGCCTCACTGAAAATAGGCATGCTTAGTGAAGTGGAATGGGAGGAGATCAATAAAACATTTCTCTGTGTTGTTAGCAAAGTACCTCATATACTGTGCTTGTGTGCTGCACAAAAAGCAGCACTGTAAAAGCTGAAAATAACCTTCCAATTGTCTCAAACAGACATTAATCACTTGTTTAATTTTATCATTTGTACTTGATGTAAGACCAGCCAAGACCCAGCACACAGCCAAGAAACAGAGAAAGATGGATGCACATTATAAATATTAGCTAACACATTTTTAGGCTATAAACTCACTTTGTATCCCTCTCCTCCTGAAGGATTTATTCTCCAACTTAATAACTGTATGCATCCTGTCCCATAATGGTTCTCCTTTCAGACAGCTATTTTCTCACCTCATGATACCTCTTCCCAAGCTTCTTCCTGTAGGGCACCAAGCTGAATCTCATCCAGAACAATGCTATGTGCCCATAATGGCAACAGTATTTCAGACTATTTTTGAAAGTCCACTGAAACAGCTAATTCATCTCATATTTTTTTCCCTGAAAATTTCAGGGGCATACAAAATTATGTGGTGAAATAGGGATCACGGTGCAAACAGATATTGTGTCTGGAGCTGACCTTTTTGGTAAATAAATTACAAAGAAACAATCATCCTTCCAAGGCTGGTGGCATTACACTGCTGTTCCCATATGCCCGTGTGTAGTCAGTTTTTTGCACAGTAGGAATGAGAAGGAACAAGAACACGTAAGATTTTTTTATCCTTTTCAACCTGAGTTTTCATTTTGCCTTGTCCCTTTCTGTTTACTTCTTTGTTTCTTCATTTGGATTTCGCACATTTTAGCTTGTATGTGAATTCTCCAAAGGCCCTCCATAGGACACCAAGGAAGTCAAGCCTAAATTCTCTTTCTCTAAATAACAAAAAGCTCTTGATGATTTCTGTTCCCAAACCTTAGCACCACTGGAGAACAATTTTGTTTGTAAGCAATAGAACCTTTTCTTCCTAAATACATGGGATCAACCAAAACTATGTTACCTTGTTTACATTTTACCTTCATTGCTTCTCAGTACAACATAAAATAAATTCTCCAGAATCCTGTAATTAGAGAATTTAATACATCTGCATAGAAAAGTTACAAAGGAGTACATTCATTCACGAGTTTCACATGATCTTCTTGTGTCTCCCTTGATCCTCTGATACACAAGAAGTATACAAGTATGAACTCCAGAAACCGAGAAACAGCCGTCCCTTTACACTTAACAAATGCTGTCTAATGCTTTTCAGGTTCCTAAATGAGAAACTTGTTTTGGAGTTTCTCAGTAAGATGAAATACACATCTCTGTCACGTCCAGACTTCAAGCAGGCAGGAGATTTTCTCATTTGGACTTTTCTCATCACATTTGGAAGCATATGCTCTCCTGAAAATGAATGAGGTTTAAGATCCCAAGCCAGTTCCAGTTTGAAGGTCACTGCCCACATTTATCACCTCTTAAAGGCCTTCCCAGAATCCATAAAAGAAAGGCTTTTCTAGATGTTTTCTGAGAAGAACACAGTAAATTAAAACTTGGTACAAGTCAGCAGCTTCCCAGATGGCTTATCATAATATTTAAATCATTGCAGCAAGCCTCTCTTTTCCCTCAGAAGGCAAAACAGTGGAATGCAATAGGATAAAGAATCTAAGTATATGTTGAAAATGATTTTGTTTGTGTGAGATTTTACTAAGAAACAAACATTTAACTTGACTCATAACTGGGGAACTTGCTGAAGTGTGCTATTAATCATCTCCTCCTGCTAAGATTGCTTTCCTGAAGCACCGCCTCAGGACCACAAACCCCTTAGACAAAACACTGGAAGTGCAAAAGAACTGCTCCAAATGAATCATTCAAATAAATATCCATCTTGAGAGCTAAATTTGAAAGCTCACTTATATCCTGTAAATATATGCATTTTCAGGTATAACAGAGGTGTCTTTTCAAACAAGAGGTGTGTGCATAAAGCAATAACTGCAGAGCATAGCACTCTAAAATGCTTTGTGAAGTCAAAGCTAACAAGTTATAATGAGACTGAAACTTCCTATTCTCTATCCCACAAGCCCAAAGGAATAAGATGCATTTGGTTTACTTTATTAAGAAAGGTTATTAAACCAATCAATCCAGGAACTAGGACTTCTGTGAATCAAAAATAAGCATTGCTTCTGCATGTTGCAACACCCTATATGTCCTTTAAATTAACTTTTAAATCACAGAAGTACCCTATCTTGAATCTGGTCTCCAGAGCACAGCTCTATGAAACACTCGAGGTAGTTTTTAAGTAAAACTTGCACATAAGGAAAACCAAATGGTATCCAACTGTGTTTTGACACAAGGCACTTTCTCTGCATCAAGTTTGCTCAGAAGAATCACACTGGAGCACAAAAGGATGCATCACAAACTCCCAGCACATTGACTGATTGGAAACTACATTTTGAAAGACTGGCCACTATATCCACTAAACTTTTCTTACTCCTACCCGGACTTCTTTAATTTCCTGAGGTTTTTTTTAGAAGAATGATAGTCTTCAGAGAGAACAGACTACAAAGGTATGTGAAAGGAGCAGGGCTACAATAAATCCCGAGGAGAAATTTTCTGTGGAAGAGCACTAAGCAGCAGGACGTGAAAGATGGGCAACTTCTCAGATGCTGCACAAAGCTGGAATTTTTTAGACCAGACAAAACACCCACAAAAATGGATTAGATGAGAAGTAATAAGGTCAGAGATAATACAGATGCAAAAACATGGTTATGAAGCCTCTTTCACTCTGAATCACTGGCAAAGAATAACTTGTTTGTGGTATTCTGGTTTTGACTTCTCTTGAGTCACTTCCCATTCATTAATTTAGAAATCTCACAGCTGTCACCAAGAGCAACAAATGTGCCTCTCCATGTGACAGAGAGACACCTTGCCACCCAGACGAGCTGTGCTGAGGGTCTCATCACGCGGGTTTGCCTTCCGTGGAAGCTGGGCCTCTCTGTGCCGGAGCTCTCTGAGCTGTGCTTCTGTGGGGATCCTGTTCCAGCCATACTGTGCAGGAGGATTAAACAGAGCTTTAGCAGGGCTCCCCCAACATGTAAGTCACCAAAAGAAATAATTTTCCCGAGGTGGTGTACGGTTGGGATATAGCACTCATGCTCCAGGCACTTCTGCAATGCACTGTCCCACTCTCAAAGCTCATCTAAGCCTCATGCCACTGCAGCAAAGCAGACTTGAGCCTATTGATTACATACCTATTTATGCTATGAAGGTACTTTACTATACGAAGTCATTTTTTTAAAAAATAAATCCTATTTCTCTATGGAAAAAAAAATCTGTTTAATATGTTTTAATCTAAATAAAATGGCCAGTTTGAGAAAAAGTAAGTGATATGTCTAATAAAATCATGAAATGCAATTTTAAGCTACAGTGAGCTGAGTAAAATGTGGCATAGGAGCCTTCATTTTTTATTAGAGTTCATTAATCTTGTTAATAACTTATTGAATATCATTGTAAAAATTGATCCCAGTGGCTACATTGTTGTCTGCTTTAGCAACCTCTTCCAACAGCCATGTTGAACTGATGGACTATTTCTTCAGTCCGTTCTGTGCAGCTTTGCAGGGAACACTGCAGCAGATGTGCTTTATGTCTGGGCATGATTTAAAAGGTTTCACATTGTTCTGAACTGTGCAAGAACATCTATTTTTCCCTCTTTACATGGATAAGAGGAGTATATGTACACTCAGAGTAAGTTACCTATGAATGCAAACCATCAGCTTTGCTTTCTCTAGTTTGCTGTCCTGAGTTAGGCTGAAATTCTATTTTTAATGTAGAATATTTCAATAAATCTTACATATAACAAGACAATTTCCATCCCAAGCTTAAGATGTGTAAGCACACACCCTGTTTGAAGAAGGGATTCCAGCAAGACAGACCCAATAAATCTGATTTTAAATGAAGCAGAAGAAGCTGACCTAGGACTACTGCCTGGTAATGCTTTTGTTGCCCAACTTGTCATACATGCATTTGTTTCTTTTCAAAAAATTTACTGAATAGCAAAAGTGATTCCTTGTTTAAATGAAACTTTGACGTATTTAGGAATAAACTGGATACAGCTAAACACAAACGAAAGTTCATAGTACATATTAAAATTAATTACTTCAAGCTTTCTTTCTAAGTGAAGAAGCAGCAGTTGACAGTATCATTAAATACTACCAATACTATCTATTATCAACTCTCAATTTTAGGACAAACAGAAAGGAGAACAAATTTTCCCTAAAAAGGGACAGAATTTGTAATAAAGAGAAAACCAAACTACTTCAGATAACATATCACTACAGGAAATACAGTATTAACTGTATCATAATGGATTTATTTCCAGTAATGACTAGATTAGTAGCACTGTTGCTTTATATTAAAAAAAAAAGAAGATTTATTAACACTGGAATCTACATTCTATGAAATGTGATTCTTTTATTAAGCAAGGCATTGGTCTTTTTAGCTTTGTCATCCCAACTATGAAGTAGCTTTTTATGCAAAGTCTTTGGATTTTTCTAAATCCTCCAAGCTGATTCCCATTCCTTCAGTGGGTCAAAGTCTTCTCTGAATTAGTGGACTTTACCCTGACATATGTTGCGGAAAATGAAGCAAGAAATCACCTCCATCTAATTTCTCTCACACTTTTATCATTCATACTCTCATTCATCGTGTTCCATGGGCACCCAAGATTTAATTAACAATAGATGGCACTTAATAATTGAAACATCCAATCACATTTAATAAGAAATTAACTTCTATTTTATCTCAGAGTTTTCTACCTCGCTGCTGCAGTTTTTGTAGGACATTTTCCCAATGCTCTTTTTGCTTATGGAAGTCAAGAATCCTGACAAAATGTTGAAGTCAGTGATATGGCTGCTAAAGCAGTTCCCTGGAAAGTATGCCATGCCAACTGATTTGCAGATGATCCAACCAGCAGAAATAAATATACTAATTCATTTTAGATATATAGGAATAAATCAAATGTTTGCCAGAGTAGCCTAAGCAGATACGATGGAAACAAGCAAAATCTGCACACCTTTTGCAATTGTTTGAGAGGGAGGATTCACATTTCACTAAAATATCACATTTTATGTTCTTGAGATTAATCCTATTATTCTTTGCCTGGAATCCTGATGCTGCTCCCATTTAGTGGACAGCACATTTAATCACATTTTTATATGGCTCATAAAGCAGATGAAGTCTCTTCTGTGTATGTCACCAAGTCCTGTGTTGCCACAGCTCCCTGTACTGGAGATGGAAGGTGCTTTGGAGGAAAAGCGTTTTCCAAGCGGCCAAAAGGTTCAGTCTGCGGTGTGTGGCAAACCTTGCTCTCCTCTGTGCTTCCTAGCAGGAATGATCCCAGTGCTGTAAGAGGTTAGCTCGTTTGGTTTACATTATTGCACTGTATAAACCCTCTGCACAAGTTATTGGTTTAATCTTTGGTATTTCAGGTGGCATGATCAATCTCCTCAGAGAAAATGGGAACGGTTTGCAGTGCTGCACCCTTCATTTCTCGCTTGCACAAGCCAGGCTGTCACTAGGGTTTAGCAGCACTGTCATTCAGGGGACCATGCACTTTGTTTTCCAGATCCTTCTCTGCTGAACATGGAAAGCACAATAGATATTTACAAAATGAGGAAGCTCTGAGAAGTTTAGAAATGTACTTACATGTATTTTCTTTTCTTTACAATTAGCTTTGCTTCTAGCTGGGTATCTTTTTACTGAAAGTAGATGACCTCTTATCTCTTTGTGTCCTTCCACTTTAAATTCTGTATTATCTTCCAAATTTGTACATGGTTCCACCTGTGTTTCTGCCATGTCCAGCAGATCTCATCACCTCACCTGACAGTCCTCAAGGAATTGCAAGCTCCCCTTTATTACCATGTTTAACTAATGTCACTAAGCATTCTTCAAAAATGAAGAATTTTGAAGCATTCTTCAGTAATTTTCAAAAAACCAAAAAGCTCCTAAAAATATTTTGCTACTATTGAAAAGGAAGTTTCTGGCATTTCACATTTCTTACACATTAAGGAAAACTGCTGTAGCTCCGCTGAGTTAATGGGATCTACTCACATCTAACTTGATGACACAGTGGGCACTTGTTTTTGTATTAATCTCTCACTGTACTATTTTTTGTGCAATTCCCCCAGGGACAGTGGAGATGAAGAGGATGCTGACAGTCCTAACTAAATTCTAGCCAGAAAGTGCAGGAAATGGACTGCATTTACACTGGGGCTACAGATCACCTTCCACTTAGTGCAGGAAGCTGTGACACGTCTGACTTCTCTGTGATAACCTTCACCTCAAAGGAGCAATTCAGCTCTGCCTTACTGCCAAAGTGTGTAAAAAATGCTCATCTGTCCCAAGGGACTCACTTGGATCTCTGCAGAAACCACTGCCAAAGCAGGTGAGATATGGAACTGTCACAGCTCTGCTGGTGTCCCTGAGTCACTGCAGAGAGAGAAATATTTTCACAGATTTAACAACAGAACAAGGGAAAAAAGGGGGCAGGGGGAAGACACAAATGGAAGATCTAAAAGCCCACCTAGAAAAGACACCAATAGATTTCATATAATGGTAGTTGCAGCAAATGAGTTTATAACCAAAGGGAAAAGCAGCATAAACCCTTCACATATGTACAACAAGACATTCAAACCAATTGAATCATCAAAAGGTAAGGAACACTTGCTCAGAGCTCTGGTCGTGAGCCAAGAGCGTGTTTGTTTGTATCAGTAACAAAACAGAAGTTATTAATTGTGGCTGCTCATGACGATAACTGAGTTCACTTCTGTCCATATGTCGGGAACAGAATTTGATTTTCCATGTCTGCCGGAGCCTTTTCTACTTCACTTATCCTACATCAGGCTGGGGGCACATCGTTGTCAAAACAGAAAAGGTAATGGAGATGGAGGATAAATTGATTAGGGCAGACCTACAAGAGATTGGCACAGGAAGAACCAAATGGGAAAGGACTGGGATATTTCAAGAGGTGAACTGCACAGAAGAATGCAAATTTAAATGAATGTTTACTTTCCACAGTGTTTTGTGTCTTCAGGCAATTACTAACAACACTCAGCAATGCTTCCAAAAGAAGCAGACATTTAAGGAAGGAAAATACCAGCTAGTGCTCCAGTGGGTTACAGAGAGTTGCAGGCAATCTCAGTCTCTGTATGACAAGGTACTAACTCATTATTTGCTGGGCTGGCAAGGAAATTCCAGCCTTTTTTTCCTGCACTCTGCATATTTTAGTCCAACAGGCCAGGGACTAGAGAGATTTTTATTCCCTCTCTCCTGAAATGGCAGGCATGGCTGACTGTCCTCAACTGGATTAACTGCATTTCTTGTGTATTTCTTAGACAGAGGGAATGGACACTCGCCTGGCTTTGGCCAGTGCTCTGCCCCCACCTCCCCTGCTGAAGAAAGATGATTCCTGGACCTGTTCTAGCATGGTTCCTTCATCAGGAACTTCAGAGCAACACACTAAGCTAAACTGCACACCAGTCTCCCAGAATCCTCATTTTTCCATCTTTAGTAAAGATTAATCTAGAATTAATTCAATACTTTTCACAGCCATGTAAAAGAAGCATATTTTTCTTAATAAATGTGATTTAATAAAGAAATTTAGAAAGCAAGTCTTTGAATTACATCTAAGGTAGGATTTTCAATTAAAAAATAGCTATAAAAATAAAGACAAGGTTTGCCCCACTGCATTACAGTCTCTCAAACCATTCTGATCCATAAATGTTTTAATCAAGATTCATCTACCAGACCTTTTTTCCACTGGATGATTCCATCATTGATTTGATACATGAAGCAATTTACATTAATAACCACAATATTACACCGATTATTTCTTTTATAATGAAAGCAGAAAAATATCAAAACCTTGCCAGAAACTGATATTAAAGGGTTTCTAAAGTCTCAAATTTAAATAGCTGTAAAATAATTTAACTGTACATATTTGGTAATGCAAATCTAATGGTTTTGAAGGAATTCTCAGATTGTGTAAGGTAAGCCAGCCTTTAGGAAGTCTAATCATAAAACAGTCTTTCCCACCCTGCATGATTAGGAATTGTGAGGATACTTCTCTTAGCTGGTAGGGAAAAAATAAAAAAGAACATAAGCCACCACTTTCTTCTGCTTAATTTTTATGTCATAGCCCTGTACAGCTTCCTGGACCATGTTCCTGGGCTCTATTAAAATCTAATTCCTGTGAGCAAGTAAACAAAGGAAAAGTACACTGCGAAAACAGGGATCCAGTAGTGAAAACTTGCAAGGTAAAGGGAACAACTAAAGCACAAGATGAAAAAAAAAGGTAAAAGAGAATGAACTAATTAACATTCTAAGGATTAATTTAGCCACAGAACATCTGCTTTACATGTCCCTCTGATGAGATCCAACATGAGTGCTTGTGTTGGTTGGCTTTGAAGTTGTATTTTATTATCTAAGAGTTCTGCGTACAGATTTTGATAGGGATTATGGATATCTTAGTACCAGAGGGACCCCTGGGCCCCTTCTAACTTCTCTTAGTTCCTTTATTTCCACGTGACTTGTATCCATATGGCATTCTCTATTCCTTGTTGAAAAATTCTCCACTGGGCACAGTTAGTTTATATTCTATTTTAAGAACATTTATGTTCCATCCCTCATCTGTTTTCTCCACAAAACAGGACATTTTAATTCTTCTTTCCTGTATATTCTGCTACACAGACAGCTAGTTACCTAAAAATGAGACAAAGCTCTTACCCATTTCTTTAATTCCTCTACATTTGTTATTCCCCTAATTTAATAGCTTGTTTTCTAAGAGCACCTTTCAAATCATGTCCATACAGGCCCAAATAAGATCCCAGGGTTCTAAGAATATAGAAACCATCTGCAGCACTGTAAGAAATACTTTTTAATCTGGGAAGTTTCTGCATCCCCTGCTTGCCCTCCTGATTACAAATACAAAATATAAACTATTTCAAAATCCAGAAGAATGTTCCTGGTGGATCTCTCTGTGGACAAGGCTTACAGTTTTCTATTGAAGAATGCCCACACAGAAATATTTAACACGGCAAATCTGATAAATTCACACTGACCATGGTAATTAAAAAATTCAGACTCAGTGATCAGCAAAAATAATTCATGCACACACAGAGCTGTCCTTGTAAATTAAGAACGAGGCAAATTGGTGGCTCTCGGCAATGGTGGCACTGATGTTTTTTAACTGCACCCATTATACATGGAACAGATTTCTCAGGCTTTCAGCACTGGCCTACCTAGACCCCTTTATGAATACAAAGTTATTTTCGTTAATGAACTAAACTGATCCCACCACAATTAATAAGTAGCTTGTTTTCCTACCTGCAGGTAACACAAACCTGCAGGTCATTAACTCCTCTCCCACTAGATAATGTCATTAACACATGCAATAATGATGTTTTCCATTACTCTGTGTTACTTCACTGAGCATCACAACTAAAAGATAAAGCACTGAATTGACAGCAAAGTCATTTCAAGTCACCTAGCCCCAGCTAAACATTAATCAGTCTCTAACTTGGTCATCGTATCAAAATAATTTCCTGGGAAAAAACTCTAAACTTGTTGACTGCTGAACAAATTGAACCGGGAAATAGCTTTTTGTATTTTTAAAGGAATAATTGATTCTGTGGCTCTGTGGCTGCTGGTCAATACAACAGTAATTGGAATCATCATGACTAATGCACAGATCATTTTCAGGCCTTTCTTATTTGCATGCACATCTCCTCAGCTCACCTCTGGGGTGCTAGGCCAGGACGTTTCCCCCACTCTTGGGGAAACTGGTTGTTAACCTATGTATGCAGTTCTTATTAGGCAGAGCAAACAATCCTATATATGCTTTAGTTTATTAAAAGCATAATTTAGCTTGCTATTAAGGTACTATTTTGAGTGTCTGTCTGATTACATGGGCCCTCATAGTGAAAAAAAAATCTCTTTTTTCATCCTGTGTGTATTATCAGTCTTGATTGCCATTTTTATTCAAAAAAGAAGGATTTTCAAAATGCTTTTCACATTCTTCTTATTCCCCTTCTGGAAGTGCCAGTTTGGACCTCTGGCATCTCACTGCTCACTTTTGGAAAACCTGGAAATAAAGGCCAGTGTACTCTCTCCTTGTCAGAAAGAGACATTATCCCACCTCCTGCATAAATCCTGTGTTCCTCCTGCATCTTCTGAAACTCTCATGTTTATTAGCAGACAAATACTCTGTTCCTCAAAGACTTTAATGCATTCCCTTGCCCTCGACTTGTACCTGCAAAGCAATTGCGATTCCAGTTGTGTCACTGTTAAATATGCCATTAATTACTTCAGGAAGACATTATACCATACTCAGAACAGACTGTAAACATTTTATGTCATTAGGTAATGCACTGAGGCTGTTTTTAATGCCATAACAGCTCTATTTATATACTGTGTTGCATAATTAGCTACTAATGAGGCTCTAACTTTCACTGCTGTAAGGCCTAGATATCTGTTCCTCTTTCAATGAATTCATTTTTGCTGTCTCATTAACACACTAAAAAACCTGCAAATTGTATTTTAATTAAAAGCTAAACTACCTCTGTCTGGAGACACTAATGAACAGACACACTCCAAGGGAAACACAAGAACTTTGTCAGTCAAGAGGACAAATACCTTGCCAGAGGAGTAGCACAAAAAGATAACACAGCTCACTCTCTTATTTTCAAGGGCAGGCTCTTCTCTACTTTCTCCCTTTTTTTTTTTCCTTAATTTTTTCCTCTTGTATCTTCAGCAAGGCTGCCTGCTCTCAGACTGACAAATTGCAAGCTAGACTCTAAGAAACAGCAAGACTGTCTTAGAATCATGAGGTGTGTGTGTATTTTGAGTCTTCCTGATGCTTGCTATTCCCGTCAGTCTTCTGTATCACACTTTTTCTATAGCTGCAAGGACTAAAAACACACCAGGGGCTGCAAGGGCTAAAAACTCATCTAACTACATGACTTCACAACCATTGCAATAAAATCATGAGCACTGACCGCAGTGCTGCATTTCCTGACTTCTGCGGGCACTTCGAGCAATTAATCAAGTACCATTCTCAAATATGTCAAGTCATCAGGTTTGAAATATACTGGGGAAGGAACAGCAGGCCACTAATCTTACCAACACACACATACAAAGGCAATTGATTGTACAGTGTTCCAGTGGTAGAAACAGAGACTCAGGTTATTTAAAAAGACCTCTTAAGGCAACATAAAAATAAAATGGAAAATGACATTCAGAACTAATGTTCCAAAGTGTATTAAAGCACTGTGAAAACATCCATCTGCAAGCAAATAACCCAGGAGCAGGACAGAATAAATAACCAATAACATAAGAGATAAGGAAGCAGCACTTTTGAAACAATATAGACAGTTCTAGAAATATTCAGGAAAAAGTTCCCATAAGCTCCTACAATTAGTGACAAAAAAGGGACTGCATTATTATCACTGGAAATTGCTGATAGAAGCTGTATCAGAGAAACAGCAGAGGAAAGATCATCATGTAAAGATTTCTGGATTAACTGCCTCCTTCCCTTGCAAACACGGGATTCTGAACTTGCTGTTCTGCCTCACTTCTTAGGATAATTGGAAGCTAACCTAGTAGATGACACCAGACCCCTATACACTGCCAGGAGTTCTGGTTCTTAGTCTTAAATTCAGGTACTTCATTCCCATCTCCTTCATGTGAAGAGTTTCTTAATCTCTCATGAAAGATTTTCCTAATATTAAACTAAGTGGTGGATATTAGGAATGCTTAGCAGTCTACTCTCCCTGAAGATGAAAACCCAAAGTAAGCCAACTTAATTAAGAATTAATTCCCTTTAAATCACAGCCCAAATTTCTCTCACTGATCAATTATTTCTGGCATGAAATGATTTACAGGACACAGGGGCAGATTAATTTAGGTGACAAAAGTGATTTCAACTCTCATCAGAGATATTCCATCCTGTTTTTAAAAAAATCACCTTTTAAAGATAAGTTTTGCCTGCTTACAAGGCTCTGTGTTTTGACTTTGATATTTCTTCACACAGAGCCCCAATGCCATTTTCATTCTATTACAACCCCTTCTCTCTTCCTGCTTGAAGGGATAATTCTGAAAACTGCTTTAAAAGAACGTATCACCTCCTTAGAATCTCCGTCTCCCGAGGTTGCAGGAAAAGTACTGGCTCCTTTCGAACACTTCACACCAGGACTCTGAATATCAATAAAGTTCCAATGAATTAACACGGTTATTGCCCTTCAGTGGAATAACTCAACCCAAATGTTGGGGGGTTTTTTTCCGGTGAATGAAAGATTGTGCTATTTAAGCAGCTGAATACACAGACAGCTACACAATTGCATGAGAACATTTTAACTGGATACTACTTTTTAAATCTCTTTATTTGAGCTTCTGGTCCTGCAGTCAGAGGTAGTAGCAGCTGTTTACTTAGTACTTTACTAATTAATTTACTAATTACTAATTAATTAGCATTTTACTAATAATTTCCTTTTTTTAAGAATTAAGTCTTTATGACAAAAAGCAAATAATAAAAACAAAACCATTTTTCTCATGATCAACTATGAAGGCTGAGCAAATAGAATTAGAGCAGCAAGCTACTCTTTAGCAAAAAACTTTAAAAAGTATTTTAATGTATTCCAGATATCAGTAGAGTAGGATATGAGACAGATAGTAGTCTTCAGCCCAGACTTATGGAGAAGAAAGAGTCATTTAAGAGGATCTATGGCTTTACTCTTCGAATATTCTCTTGAATTATGTACCATACTGCACAAATCTGATCTATTACAAAAGCAAGAAAATTGCTTTAGGAAGCATTTCCCTCTCTCTTGCTGATGAGGATTATCTGTTTATAAATTACAGGATGAGTAGCTGACACATTTCATCAAGTGCTTCTCGTAAATCCCAAGGAATCTGGTTCAATATACTACCAGATGATGATTTTTAAATGCTCAGGAGAGTTTTCATTTCAAACATATGTGTGTTTTAATGAGTCACAGAAACGATGCGAGCAGGATACTCTGTGTAAGGAAGAGCAGTTCAAAGAGCAACAGGTGCATTGAAAGCATGGTTAGAAAAACTAGAAAACATTTGAAATATGGAATAAAATTAGCAATATAAGCTAGGGCTCTGCATCCATATTTAGGTCATCAATAGGTCTATCCAACTTTGATAAAGGAACACAAATTGTTCTGAAAAGAGCTGCAATGCAGCAGCTGAAGAACAGTTTTCCACTCTGTGCTATCAAGACTCTTTGATGTCCATGGATTGCTCTGGGAGTCCATGAAAGATTTTGCTTATAAAAACAAGCATTATTTGTCAAGAGACCTAAACTTGCCACACAGAACTCTTCAAGGAAACTGGTAGTAGATGGTTGGAATTTCCCACTGTCTCCTGTACAGCCCCGAACACTGGAATAGCGAAGTGCATGAGAAGAACCATTATCAGCAAATACTTTAACAAAGGATGGAGTTGGTATTTTTCACATGAGTAATTCTTAGACTTATCCCAATGTCATCTGATTATGCTTGAAAAATGTCATTAATCAATGGGACTTCTTGTGTGAATAAGAATAACTCTCCAGAGAAGCTGAAGAATTAATTCCCTGATAGTTAATTTTAATATACAATGGGAGCATTTCAAATGGCCTATTTACACAATTTTAATCTGAATAAAATAGAAAATGTCACCTCAATGCTAATACAACATTCCTGTAAATTATGCACATTTTTAAAGCTAATGAAGCTGTCATTATCATATTAAAATTTGGCACAGCAGTTATTTTTAAGTTATCATTGTGACTTTTAAAATATTTTGCAATTAAATTACTTTAATTCATTTGTATTACTTGTAGGCTTGTATGAAAACTATTTTTTATCGTGCCTATTAGGATGAATGAGAGTACTATGCTTTATTACACATGTTCAATCACATTCAAAAACGTGGCTGCCTTCATTTCCCACATCAATATGGATTCTTTCAATCCTGGTCTCAGTGAGAGCAGAAACTAAATTTCAGTTGATTTCACTGAAGCAGGTCTGAATAATGAATTTATGCTGCTAATAATAAGGATCAGGAATTACATTTAACACTGTGTTTTTCAATCATTTACTATGTATGGAACAAAAGATCACAAATACGCTGCTTTTAATTTAATTTAACTAGGTAAACGTAGGTCAGGCCTTAACTAGTATAAAGAGACATCTCTTCATTTGCAGACTTGATCTCTCCCTTTATCTCATTGCATATTGTCTGCATTTACAATCAGGAGTCCACAAACACAATAACAATATGTATTGCTGCTGGGCACCACAATGAAAGCAGCAAAAAGTAATCACCTGGTAAACTCTGGTCATTATAATGACACATGTTCACCCAGTGCCCTATTCCCTGCACATCCCTGCAATGCACTCTTGTTCCCTGTGTCCCAGTACAGACACCATCAAGAATGTGCCCATCCAAGAACCAGGTGAGCCTTTTCCATGACAGAAGTATCATCTTCAGATGGCTGAAGATAACACCAATAATGTTACACTCTGCCATATCAAGACCCCAAAGCCATGTTCCTGTTCTGTTTACAACGGGGTAAATCAGCACTAACTGCACAGTTCAGTTCTACAAGTGTTGTGAATCACAACAAAATTTCTCCCACTGGGATTTTACACGCAAATTCCTTTTGCTGGAGACAAATTTGGGGAAATACTGTATTCCTCTCACAGGCAAGTGATGGATTAGACAGCCCCAAAAGATGTTCTGGCTCTGTCATGATTCTGTTGTGCTGTTTGCTTTCAGATTTAGGCAGCTTCTTAGCAAAGACCTATGAGTGTCATTTGCTGCTACCAACACAGACAGCTGGAAAAGTCCCCTGAATAATGGGGAGCTTTCAGTCACCAAAAAGACTGAAGCAGCAAGTCAAGATTAATGTGCAGCTAGGGGAGAAAAAGGCCTGCAATTAATCAGATGCTTCAGTAATTCCTTAAACACTTTTTCTTTGATTCTGCTTTCCTCAAGATTATGTAAATGAGACTTTAAAAATACACTTAATAATTTTTTCTTTGTAATGAAGATAAAAATTCTGCTGCTAAAATGGGAGAGAGTCGTGTAAGGAAATTAAAATGCAGCTGGAAGGTGTGGTGGTATTTGCTGTGTGCTGTGTCACCATCTATTTATTAGCATGGCAGCTGCCACTAATCAAACAGAAGAAGAAAGCTGAATAAAAAACATTTGTTGATTTCATCACTCATTTAATATTTTGATAAGAACTCAGCTAAATCACTGTCCAGTAACTCTGCCTATAAAACAAGACTTAGAGAGAGGCTTATGGGAATAACACTAGATTAGAAAACTGGTAGAAGTGCTGTGCAGGCTTCATTAAACTTAAACAAGATACAAGGTAGTGTACTGCAAATACAACGCATTAGTTCCCAAGAAGAGGCTGGAGAACTGGAAATCCGATTCTCCATGACAGTATAAAAACATAAATAGAAATATTACCTTGCAAAATTAGGAACTGGAACACGCTAAACTGACAGATGTAAATTCAAATATTCACTCAGATGTCACAGTGAAAATGGGGTTTGTTCTCCAATACTAGCAAAGGTCATAACTGAGAGAATCACTGAGACAAAACCCATAAAGTGACAACTGCCAACTGCTTAGGTGCCTTTGAGGATTTCAAACAGGACCTGCCACAACATCTTAAAACCCTCGTGGTTTTCTGTTATGCCCTCAGAAGAGCAGCAAAGCCCCAAACTCTGAAACAGTGTAAATAAGAGACACTCACCTCAAACAGCTGCTCTTCTGGCCCCCAGCTGAATCAGGTTTTGGTGAGAAAGGCCATTTTAGTCAGCAACAAGTCAACAAAAAACTAACCATGCTAAGGATTGCAGAACAAAGTATTTGGCTCTCTGGCAGGTGTGTTTTGCTAGCCAAACAGTGCATTCTTCTCTGTGGGCAAGTGGAGAAGCTTGTGCCATTCCCATTGCTCTGGATGGAACTAAACAGCTCTATCAATGGCTCTGTCTCTGGATTACTCCTATCAAGAAGCGGTATTTTGTTGTATCAGCAGGGCAAACACCTCCTAAGCAGCTCCAGAAAATCACCTGGAGAACACACAGCAACCTAGACCAGGCACTAACTGGCTCTCATGAAGTGCAAGTCCTTTCTTTAAACCCTTAAGGAGCTGACCAAATGCCCACACCCCATTAAGAAATTTCTTGAATAAAGATCTAGGATAAGAAGCACATTTCTTCATTATCTTCCAAGAATTTGGAATAAACTGTTCCTGTTTGCCAGGGGGTTAGGATTCCTGCAGGCTGCCCCTCCCCAAAAAAACCCTATCCCTCCATGTGGTATGAAATATTTTGATTCTCTAGTGGGACTTGTAAAATGTAGAACATTTCTGGAGATAAACAAGTGAAAGTACTTCACAGGTTAGGGAAAAAAGAGACACTCATTTCTGCAGGTGATATAAACTCTCAGAGTGAGAAAGACAATTATTTTTTACAGAGTTTCTCTCTGCAGTTTCAGAAGTAGAACAGAAGGAATTTTCCACTGGAGTATGAGGATGCTCATCTTATCATACCATTATCTCAAGCTTATTTCCTCATTTGGAAAAGTTACTTTTCTATTATTCTTCGGAAATGGAATTAAGATGAGCAAATATATATTATGAAATCAATTATAGCCTTAATGACATTTTCCAATGGCAGACCAAAGAACAGCATTATTTTATTTAGCTTGTCTGTATTAACTTATTTGAAGACATGAAATACACTGTAAGAAATAAACAAGACGGAAGGAAGGAAGGAAGGAAGGAAGGAAGGAAGGAAGGAAGGAAGGAAGGAAGGCAGGAAGGAAGGAAGACATTTTTCTTGCCCCCTAAAAAAACTGTGTATCTCCTAGTAAGTGTAACCCCTGTTTTTGCTATTAGTCCGTTTAGGATGAAATCCACAATAAGTGCTACCCACATAAACTGATTTGTAGCTGACATTTAGATACTCAGCACCAAAATTACAATCCCCAGTTAGCTCAGTTCATATGAATCCACTAAACAACAGTGACCTGGGGGAACTGACCCACACATCCAAGGAGATTTAGTACATGCTCCACCTTTCAGAACAAAGTGCAATCCCCTGATGTATACCTCTAATTGATATTTCTCTGACAGGACACAAATGATATTAATGGACTCAAGTAAATTCCAGCCCTACTATATTAGACTGGCCTACATAATTACTCTGAATAACCTTTATTTTACATGCACCAGGTAATTTATGAAAAGTCCTCATGTATATCCTTCAAGGCACTCAAGTGCTGCTGAGAGGGGCTTCACTTCTTAAATTATGGGAATATAATTTTTTTCTGTCTTCTCAGAGGATCCTTCTTACCACATTAAAACAGACATAAATCTACATTGCTGACTCATCTCTATGGCTTGTACTAATTCAGATTTCATTTACTTGCATGAGTGGTCATATATTTTAATAAAGTCTTTTGCAGTAAATACCACCCATGTCAGAAACTTTGTAAAAACAAAAAATACAAATTAGAACTGGATTTCTATGTATGATTGGGGATATTAATTCATCAGGTTAGTACCCATTTACTCAGGAGCCTTCAACTAGTTTTATAACTACTGCTCTGTGTTTTGTGGGGTCATTGTTGGACAGAGGACTGTAGAATGTTCACTCAAATAAGTTAACCTATGCTGGGACCTCGGAAAGGTCCAGTTGTAAATACTGATCCAGCTGTAAATACTGACCAACCTGATTACACAATGGTTTGGCTCTTAATGATTAACATCAAACCTCACCTTCTAACTCACCAGTGCTTTTGGGAAGGCTCCAACCAGCTTACCAGGGAAAGCCGTCCATAGTAAGCTCCTTGGCAGAACAGATAATGCTTGGCCAATGATGTCACATTATAACCTGCAGGGGGGAAAAGTGCTGATTTTTCCATCAGAAACACAATGAAAGCGTCTTTCTCTGAAACACCTCTGTCTGTCATCCCAAAACCAAAAACACCATAGCAAATGATTAAATAAAGTGCAAAGAGGAAAAATTATTCAGGCAGACACTATTTTCCACAATGGCTGACATGTTTCTTACCGTTTGTTCAATGGTCTTTATAGATGTTGTTTGCTGAACTGGACTTGCACACTCTTCTGGATTTGTGGTTTCACTGGAAGAGCTACGTCCTGGAGGATGACTGTGTTTATTGAATTGAAAGGTAAATGGTGATCTGAACTGAATCTATGTTTAATCAGCTAATCATATCCTGAGCCTCAAAATAAAGACTTGATACAATATTGGTGAAGGTAAGTTTTCATCAAAATCTTTTTAGAATAAATTCTTTGTCAAATTCAAGTTTTGCACAATTTGTAGAACTGCTCTTCTACAAACTGAACCTTTAGCACTTGCTTTAAAATATACCTGTACTACTTTTCTTTTTCCCACTGTGAAATCTTGAAAGAAATCATAAACAGATTATCATTCAGCAAAAGTATTGATAACAAATCTGACCTGTCTGAAAGTCTAGGGACAGGTTGCCATGGCCAGCTCTACAGGGTGGCAGAAAAAGAGGCAGAAGCAAAAGAGACATAAAGGAGGAGCTTCTCCTATCCTAGAAAAATCACAACAGGAGAGGCAGCACCCTGCAGAATGCACCCTGCCATAAACTGAAGGCATACCTGTGGTTTATCATCCCTCTTTCAAAGGTCGGTTTTGATCTCCATCTGATGTACAGATCTTAAGGAAGGATGGATTTAGCTGCTGCTTTTACAACAGGAGAGATGAATGCAGCAGCTCCACACAGAGACAGATTCGTGGAGTTTTGAAGTGATTGGGGCGTGACCAGCTGGAAGGGTTTCCTTTCCCCGTGCCTAGATTTCCATGTAGGAAAACCAGAGAAGATAATTCACTTAAAAATAGCTGCTGGTTGGAGAGTCTCCCTTGGAGGTGTACTCAGCAAGGCAGAAGCTGGGAGTATAAATAAGCTCCTGTGTCTCTGTGAGCACTCAGCTTCCAGCTTTTACAACCCATCTGTCCCTTCCAGAAGCGAGCACAATTTTAGGAAATTTGTGTGACAAAAGCCTGCAAGGAGACTCCTGTCTTCTTTCATCTCTCTGTTCCTTCTTCCAGCCCTGCTAGATCTTCCCCATCTAATCTAATAATCTAATAATTTAATAATCTATTAACAAACAGCTTTTTTTTTTTTTATCTTCCCCCCAGAGAATATAGTTCTCAGCCTCTGAGACTGGCAGCTGATCTCTAAACCTGCCTTCTGTTACCTGAGAAAAGGCCAGCCTGATACCTCATCTACCTGGTCAGGCTTTCTGCTGTGAAGAGGATCTTGGTGGAGCAGAGGAAAGAGCATCTGAACCTTTTTACATGGCAGGGAACTTTGGGCTGGGCAGAGTGAATTGGCCCAAGTGTAATTCAAGAGCAGCCTCAGAGTTGCTCTTAATCTCAGGCAGTTGAGGAAAATGTCCATAAATAAATAAATAAAGCACAAAATGCTTTACACACAGAACTGAGCTAAGGGTCTCAGGACTTACCAAGTAATTAATCCTGTCATTGATTTCTGTGCCTGATCTCCCAGTCTGAAAGCAGCTCCCTCATCTCCCACCCAGATGTGAAGTCGGGCAGTCCACGCTGGCTGTAGGAAATGCTCTGAGCCCGCTTCTCCTCTGCCCAGCCCCAAATTTCTAAACCAAACTACAGTGCTCATTTGAAATCAGAGCCTACCTCTGGAACGAGGTTCTGTGTATCCACTATGAGGTGTAGAATATTTTTGAGAGATGAAGTGTCATTGGCAAAGCCAACTTTTGTATCACTGAGTATTAACTGATTTTCCATAAAACTTCATTTGTTTCCTGTCTAATTCTGCATAGCATGAGCAGTTTTAAACAACCTATTGCAACCACTTCTCTACTTGCTTGCCTTTCATTTTCTCCAGAAATTAAATACAGCAGCACATCTTTAATGTTTATTATAGAAGAAATGACTTATTCAGACATAAAAATATTTTGAGCCCTGCTGTTATATGTACAATGGTATAATACATAATCCAAATTCAGACAGTAAATGTGATGCCAGAAAACAGAAATACATATTTTATTGCAAGAAACTTGTGCTCTTCAGATGTAGCTTTGATTTAATATCTGTTTGGGCACTGTAGTTTAGCTGATTTAACTTTTAGTCAAGAGGATGAGTAATAAGGATTTAAACGATATGATTTTCAAACTGGAAATTAGTAATCTGACTGGTTTTCACTTACAACTACGAAAAAGAATGAAATACTTAATTTATTAGTATAGCAAACAGTACCTTCATCAATTTATATTTCTTCTTCACTCTTCTTTCTTTCAGTAGATTAACAGAGCTGTATAAATTGATACAGTTCATACTTCTTTGACTGAGCTTTCAGACTGAGGGAAAAGAGGTGACCATTTATAATGTAAATGTGGGGGGGAAAAATCCTTTCACAAATTAGGATCACAGATCCTGACCTGATTTGTACTGTTGCTGAAATCAGGCCTTTATAGACTAAGAATACTGTGATCATAAGATGGACTTTTGAGAAGATACCAAAATTTGAGCATGCATATCAAAAAGAATGAATCATGTATTTCTTTCAGAATGGAATTCCTTGCCCTGTGGTGTTCAAATGCAATCTGCTAACTGGGGACAGGGAGATAAAAACGTACAGTGATCACTGGAAAACCTCAATGAAATAAGAATAGTTTCATATTGGAGGAACACATTTCTAATTTGATATTACTTTCTTAATAACCTTGACTAAATATTACAGACTGCAATGTGGACATCCTCAAATATTTGCCTGTAATATGAACAACAGACTATGCACATTGGAGAAGCTGAATCAGTGCAAGATACTTTTTATTAAAAGCACAGTTGTTAGTCTAGCATTCCCCATGGCTGCAAAGCAGATGTTTTAAAGAAGTTAGTTTAAGTAAGGGTGAGAAGATCCATTTTGGCAATGGGAACCCTGTAAACAGTGCTGGTGGGCAGCACTGTGCACACATTTCTGAGCTTTGCACAGTCAGTGCACTGCCGAACACTGACATCACCTGAGGTGAAGGAGAGGCGTGGTCCATCTTGTCCCAGTGATGGGTGCATGTACGTACAAGAGCAGAGAAGTGAGAACCAACAGCCCCAGAGTAGCATTCATGCAACATTCAAGCACAATTCTATTCTGCATTCCATGCCTTTTCATGCAGCTGAGCTGCTGCCGGTGTAAATCCATAGGCACGGTTGATTCCCCCAGTAACTGAAATAAATGGCTATTCATTATTTGTCCTGCTAGTGCTGCAAAGCTAATGCACTCCTAGAAAAGGGAGCTGCTTTCAACTTTGGCTTACCAGCACTGGCATCAACTCAGCTCTCCCTGCAAAACCTTCATGACTGATGAGGCAGAAAGCAGAAAAGGCAGAGCTGTGGCTTTCAGACCACAAACGAAGCTTCCAAAGGTTTCTTCTCTTTCTTTTGTTTCTATCAATTAAAAACATATTAAAACAGAGTCACTGTAAGCAACATAAATGCAAGCATATACCATCTTTATGCTGTATAAAGGCAGAATCACACTCTGAGATGGAGCACTGAAACATAAAAACAGAGTCCCTTCTCATAGTCTATGTATTTCAGAGATGTGTTTTAGAGAGTACTCTCCATCCCACTGATGGCATTTCTGACATGGCAGGAACTGCCAAAGCCCGCTTTCCTGCTGCTGCTCCCTCTCTCTACTGTGTCTGACAGCATTTTCAGGATTTAACTGACCTAAAAATGGCTTCTGCCTCTTACTGAAAATGCAAAAAAAGGTTCCACTAAAAACAGCACTTAGGGAGAAATTAGGATTAAAGAGCAGCCAGCACTCAAACCATGTAAAACTGAGTGATGTCAAACTGACTGCAATGACAGAGCTCAAGAGCAATCTAATGGATGCTTTCTGCTGTTTCAAGTGAAGCATTAAAACATTTTAATACAAGGCTGTTTAAAATGCATATTCTGTGCCACTTTAACTCAAGCTATGATAGTGGCTTGATAAATTTCCTCTTTCTGATTGGCACATAGCAAAAGATCTCCCACACCTCTGTGTGTTGAGTCCTGTAAATTTAGCAGCTTTTTTTTTTTTTTTTTTACACCATGTATCCTGCAACATTTTTGTGCTGGAAACCCTGAACTTACAAAATCAGTATCTCTAAAATTTTTGCTCTACCCTGCAGCCAGACCATAACATGTGGCGTGTTTGAAGGCCTAAAATTTGCAGCTTTAAAATGTCTCTGACTGGAATAATTAGGTACCATTTTGTATGCCTGCTACAATGTTTTGCACATAAATTACTTATAAACCACTGTGAGATTCAAACAAGAATTTGACAGGGAAAAATAGGTATTAACTCCTATGAGTAATTTAGGCATGTCAAAACTATAAATTGTTGCCTTACTTTTTTCTTCTTATGATTTGTGACACAAGAGTGGATTACATCTGCACTATTTTCTACTTTGGTTATGATTTTTGTCATTCAAATGAAGGCAGAGCAAGAAAGAATGAAAATAAATTATTATGGCTCAGTGTAAACTATTTGCATGATAGTCTTAAAAAGGAAATTAATAGAAAAGATATATTCTTAAATTCCAATTCTGAGAATTGTAACTTTAATGGAAAAATTGTGTCAAATTAACTAATGTGTATCTAGTTCTGGTACAATTATCTAATTCTCCATGCAGCAACATCTGAGAGCAACTCAAATATGATGACCTTGAAGTTCTAAAAATAATGACTAGAATTTTTACCTTTCTTCTCCAGCTAAGTTACAGCTAAGTGTCACTACAATTCATTTACCTGGTGCCATTTTCCTGTCCGGTTATAATTCTTGTCACAGAAATGAAGAATTTGAAACCTTTTCCAGATCATTTTTAACATTCTGCATTTGGTTCTGTTGCTAATTCTATCTCCACATTCATCTACAGGCACGATCTCTGAATGCATATGTAGGGTTCACTGAGGCAACCAAATGAAATATGGAGTATTAACAAGATGAAACTTCTTTTTTCTTGATGAATGGTGTGTTACTACATATCACTAGAAGACATCCCAATTCTTATAAATCACACTGTACCATGCATAAGAAAGGGGAATGACTCAGGAGGAAAGTAAAAATATCATTGGTGTGCTCTTAAAGTAATGTTAGAGTCATTCCTAGATGCCTACAAGTGTGATTGGACTGTGATGTATATGTGTATTTCACTAGTTGTGGAAGAGAGTCTATCAAGGTACTCTGTTTTAACAACAGTGATGTACTCCAGATAACTTCGCATGCCGATTCTGAGCCTTACTCAAAATTCCATCATAAACCCATCATTCCATGAATTCTTTTGTACAAAGGGCCAGCAAACTCACCGTGCCAGTCACACAGCTTGTTAAGATTTCCTGAAATGACTTTTCCTTCAAGAATTGAGAAGTTTCAGAAGGAGGCTCACAGTCTTTTGGTTTGCCAGTGAATTTGTCCTTCAGCTAAGCATCTCTTGCAAAGAGGTTTCCCACAGGACAGAGCTGCCCCGTGCCCCTCTTTGTCTTGCAGAAGGTCTAAGTTTCTCAAGGCCTAAATCTCCCAAGCAAAGAATTCACAACACACTGCAAGGAAGTACCACAACCCAGTTCCCGTCCCTTTCCCCTCCAGCACACGTCATCAAGGTATGAAACACGCAGCAAACACAAGCTGAAACACCGGGAAATGCAAATTGTGGGCAGCCTGTGCTACTCCAAATACAAATTTAACTGCCCGGGGCCAAATTCTTTGAGAGGCTTTGTGCTGGGCTCTGCACAGGGGGCAGTCAATGCTCAGATAAACGGGCAGGCAGGCCACGCTCTGTTTCCTTCCCTGTGTTTAATGTGTGGCCCTGGGCTCCCTTTACTCAGCGATCCTGCCCTGAATACAGAACCCGGAATGTCAGCGTGATTCATGGCCACTTAGCCACTTAAACAAACAAGGAGGTGCATATTGACGTAGGGAAAAAAAACTCTCACAAGTGTCCCTCATCATTTTAGCCCAGGACTTTTAAAATGGGAAGCCTCTCTGAGAACTGAGTTGCTTCAAGAGATTTTCTCCTATTTTAGGATGTTTCCCATCTTCTGTGTGGAAGAAGGACTTTTTCAAAGCTGTTCATTTTTGGCTTCATTGGTAACTCTGGTATAAGGGATTTGTGCAATGGCATAATACTTGTCAACAACCCTGTGGGTCCTAAATCCCACACAATTCTGCAATTTCAAAACTTCATGGACTCATTTTAGTGTTCTCCTGCCAACCTCCTTTACAGAGGGGCAAAACACAGAGCATGTAAGAATTCAATCAAACAAAGAGGTGTCATTTGCATCACAAACCAGATTTCATAGATGTTTGTAAAGGTTTCAATATTGTTGTTTTTCTACTTAAAATGCTTCTGGTTTCTTGTCTAACATGAGATGTTGCTTCAATGCTACCAAGAAACCAGAGAAGCATTTGCAGTATCTCTGCTGCATTATGAACTTTTATATGTATGCAGATCCCTCCATCCAGTCACCTACAAACCTGGTGCAACAACTGTCTGTCGTCTTCCATTCGATCAGAGGTTCAATACTTATTCAAAGCAATTTTACAAAACTATTTTCTACTTTTACTCTTACTAGATGAATAACTGCAGAAGGTAAACAATATGAATTTAACTTTTTTTTCCAACAGAAATAACATATACTGTTGGACTACAACCTAAAAAAATAGATTTACTGATATTTGAGATTCACTTGTAATTCTATTACTCTTCTTAGCAAGGATAGAACAGAGAATCATGGGCTGGAAAGTTTGCCTTTCTTTTTCATTCCTATATATAATCTTTGCAGTTTAAACAACAGAGTAGTGTTTAAAAAACACAGCACGGTAGCTGTGGAATACGGTATTGCATCTGGACACCATCCATTTTCAAGAAATGCCATCTATATGAGTGAATTTGGATCTAGTTTGGGGAGAAGCTAGGATTTCCAACATTATCAGTTTAAAATTTGGCTATTTTTCTCTTCCTTTGTTTATAAAATCCTGTAGATTTATGGGAAGAAAAAGCTGTTCTGAACGTGATGTGTATATAATCAACAAGATGGTCTAGAGAGATTTGGACTTTCAGACATTTGGATTGAATTTCAGCTGTGTCTCAGCACAATAATTGATTATCACAAAAATAATTCTACCTTCAGCTCAAGTCTATCAGACTAGACAACTCGAAATGTTTTTAAAAGCCAGGCTATTTTAACCACTTTGCAGAATGCCAGTCTACCAGATGGAGAAAGAAAACCCTAGCAAGAAAATAATGGGATTACTATGTTACTTTAGACGGTGGAAGTTTCTTCATAGCTAAAAACATCTATTGTGTCTATGTGTGTGCATATATTTAACAAAAAAAAGATGGCATGTCTGTGTGCACACGTGTACATGTCTGTGTATAGTGTAGCAGCTGAAGGCTTTTCATTTGAGAAAGCTATTTCAGAAAAAACCAATTTTTTTTCCACATTCAGACAGATTTTGCTGCTGTTCCTATGGAAAAAAAAATACGAAAGAGTGAAAGTAGTTCTGCTAACACATGAATTAATGAAGTCTAGCTTCTTATGAGTTTAGTCTGCTGGTTCCTTATGTCATAGTCAAAGAAGGTCTGGCTAACATCTTCCCAGCTACTGGAGAACAAAAAGGGATCTCTCTCAACCAAGAGGGAAAGAACAGCCAGTGGTACAACAACAGGGTCACACAGCCAGGGAGACAGACAGATGGACTCCTTCCCTTGCTCCATCTCCCCTGCCCTCCCTTTCTTTCCCCCGTCTCCTCTGCCATTTCCCATTATGATTATACAACTCCAGTTTCCATAGGAAACCATGCTAAAAAGTCTGTCAAAACACAAATATCGAGGCTTATCCTTCCCCTGTGGGAAGTGCGTCACTGTACAGCTAATGAACCGCGGAAAGGCAGCGGGGTGGTATCATTTTCAGTTCCACAGAAGAAAGAATAAACAGCACAAGCACCTTTTTTTCTTTTCTTCCCCCCACCAGCAATTCTGGAGTGAGAAAAGGCATGAAAAGTAGTTCATTTAATGGTGAGAGACATCATTATGATCAAGGGGAAATAAAGCTTTAGAGTTGCAATCCAGGGAGAAACACTTTCCCTTCCTCTTACCTGTATAGCTGTGCTTGTGCTGGCAGCCAAGCCCTGCCAGGCAGGGACCTGGGCAGAGACCCTGGCACACACTTTCCTCTGCTCTTACCCTGGGGCAGTGCCCACAGCTGGATTTTGGCTTCTCAGGACATTGCAGGGACCGCTCCCCTCAGGCAGCCTCGGTGCAGCCTTCCTGTTTGTGGGGTTAAGAGAGTTCAGCTCTGTGAGCTTGTGGGATGTTGTGCCTTTTGCCTTCTGGGTGCCAAGCAGCCTGAATCCATTTTTTATTTTAGAAGTACAAATGTAGGCTGCAAGTTCAGCTCCTGAGGCTGACACGTTGTGAGAAAGGCCTCTTCTACCACAGGTCAAGTAAAGCAATTTGTTCTGTACTGGCTTAGTTTTCAGAATGTTATTTTAAGCAACAGATGCATTGCCAAGATTCCAAGCTCTCCTGATACAGAGGCAAAAAGACCTGAACCTGTGTCAATCAGGCACATGTATCAAATCTCCTACTTATCTGAAATACCACTCTTATGTACCATCTTAAATCTTAGCCTCAGCCAAAATTTCAGATGGTAGTTTCCCCTTCATCAGGGTTCTTTCTATTTCTTTATCACAAAATGTGCTTAACTTCATACTCCTTTAAAGCCAGAGTCAGCATATTTCACGGGGTTTAAATAGTTGCGTGTAAGATTTGTAATTTTTGGAATAGCACAGGTATGTTAGTTCTCCCCAGACTGTTATGCAGTTTATTTCAATTGAGCTGGCATCTATTTTGGGTAGGATTGCAGATTAGTTGACGGGTCTTAATTCCAAATTGAATCTAGCAATGCCAGCTCAAATATGTAGCTGGTGAGGACTGCTTCACAAAGACTTGAAAATTATATAATGTGTACAGTATTAATCAACTCCTGACCATCCCAATCCTGGATGAAGCAGGTGATTAAAAAAACCCCAAACCACTGGCAACACAAGAAACCAGGCACAACTCTGGTCCAAATTGCATCTCCACAGAGAACACTAAGCCAAAAGTCAGATTCTGTTGGCAGCACCTCAACAGAACTTCAGAACTGATTGCAGTTCAAAGAGATTTTACAGAGACTAGATCACAAAATTAATGATCTTCAGAGAGCAATGAACACAATTACAGATTCTAAATGTAATTTATTTTATTTGTGGTTGTTGGTGGGGATTTGTTGCTTGGCTTTTTAGGTTTTTGGTTCTTTCTTTTTTGTCTGTATTTGAAAGCTCACAGGTGCCAGCATGGGGGAAAGAAATAGCACTATGGAAACCCTGGAAATGGCACAGCCATTATCAGTGTGACTCAGGACAAATGCTGTCCTCAGGATCAGGCACAGATACAAAGACCCCTACAGAGTTAATAATATTGAAATTAATACCTTGAATTTCCATTTTTAGCTGCAAAATATAGCAATTTAATATCAGTGGACACCACTAGTATTATTTTGCCTCTTCTTTCTGGAAATCAGTGAAAGAGATGAGAAATAGAACATACATCCCAATCTAATTCCGGCAGTTCAAATAATCACAGGCAATTAGTTGTATGTCTACAATCACAACACAAAATTTACAGAAAGAATTTCAACAATGTTTCTCCTGACCAGTATTACTCAGATTATATAGCTATTGAAAATAAATTTTACATGAATCTTTTTATGTGTGCTCTCTGGGGAAGTTTAAGAAAAACCATGATGAACAATAACCGGGGTTTAATGAAAATAATAATGCAGATGTAGATTGACCTGATTTTAGTCATACTCTGTACATTTGAGAAGCATTAGAAACAACCAATAGGGTTCATATATCTAATAGATAAATTCAAATTTTCAGCACTTTCCTGCACGCACTAAGGAAAAGCTGTTATGGAATACTAAATTAAATAGGCAACAAAAGAGGACTTTTTAATTCCTAAATAATGCAGTATAAAAGTCATAAGAAAAATTTTAAAATGAGAATAAATTCATTCTAACGACTGTTATTTCTAGTGTTTTGCCATTCGCATCCAAATTCTGAAAACAAGAAATAGCAGATGCTTGGAAGCAGGATCTAAAAATAGAATAGCATTTTATTGCAACAGGAGGCTGAAAAGGTATAGATTAGTGCTGAAATAAGAGAAACAATGTAAGAAATACTTTTAATTGACGTGATTTGCCAGGAACACTACGGAAGTTCAGAAAAGGTGTCAGGAACTCAGTGGAAATGCACCTCTTAAATCTACACTCACATCTGCCCTCTTGCTTTCACAAACCAATTGTTCACATGGAAAATTCTTAAAAACATATTCCAGTATCCTAGTCATTTCTCAAATAGACTTTCTAATAATTTGGATCCATATAGACTCTGATTTTGCAACCACAGACAACAGCATCAGAAAGCCCTGCTGGTTTCAACTGGAATCACATGAGTTTAAACATCTCTTTTGCAATGAGTATCTAAAGGTATGAGAGGATGCTTTTAAGAGCTCTACAATTCAGTATCAAACAGCACATCCAAGTCTTAGTCTGATTAGGAAATGATGCTTGGATCTCTCTTTACATCAATCCTTTCTTTACCTTCTGCCTCTCTTGTCCTTGTCCTATACTCAATCACGATTTTCCTCAGCTAATGCTGCATGCTGAAGTGTGCAGAAAGGCAAAATGTGTTCCAATGGTATTCAATAAAAAAGCCGTTCCCCTGCATTAAGCCACCAGTATTAACCTTCTCTAATTCTTTTAATGTACTGTTCTTTGATTAAGGATTTTTTTATTGTACTGTAATATTAAATGCTCCCCATCTGTTCAGGAGAGTAGTGCCATTCTTCAGGGGCATGAATAAACTGAGAAGGATTTGCTCTGGAGGTGTCTTTGGGGGGTTTGCTGCTGTTGGCTGATGCTCTCATCACAACCACTGTATAAATATAACCAATTGTATGTGGCAATTGGCAACAGATAAAAGAATGGCATTGATGGAACCCTATGGATAATGTCTGAACGTGCTGGAATGAGACACATAGTCTGGTCTGTTTCCCAGAAAAATCCTTCCATTAGTGATATTGTGATAATTTCCATGATTATGAGGAGTTCATTTTGTTAAAGCAGTAAAAGCACACCCCCCGAGTTTTATTTATTGTCTGCTCTAATTCTGTTATTTCAGTTTAACACATTTATGTTCCAAGTGTAATAGTGTTTTGAATTCATGCCCAGCTTACATCATAAAAATTCATTTGCTAAGATGGCTTTCTTTTAGTATCTAGCGTCTTCAAAAAGGACAAATATAACTCTGGCATTTTACTTCTCTAATCATGTTACTAAAATATATATAAAAAACCCGTTACAGATTAATATGATCTGGTTGTGCAGACATAATAGAGTTCTTACCACCTAGAACCTTCATTAAAAAATCCAGATAATGAAGGAGAATAATGACAATTCTCCATAAATCTAGTTTGATATCTGAAACCACCACCAAAAAATAAAATCTATCACTAAGAAGCAACAAGAAAAAACCATTGTTTTCACAGTACCTCAGGTATTAATTTGAAAGAGAAAAACCTGTTCCACACAGAAATATTGGCATGTTTTCCTAGCCATTCCTTCAGAGTCAAATGACTTTTGTCATTTAATGCACTTAATATATTCATACCACTTACATAAAATGTATGCCCATGGATTACAGGACCAAATTTAAAGCCTCAACCTCTTCCTCTAAAATAATCGTATTCTATGCATCATCTTTCCTTAAGAGTGGAACTGAAGTTGATAATGCCAATGCCTCCTGGACACTGAAGCAAACTGGTGAGCCCTCCTTCAAAATATTCCTCCAGTCATATTTTGTAAACTCCTTGTTCTGTTTGGGTTAGAATTCAATGTGAAGATGACCTGGTACACCAGAATCAGCTTTTCTCTTTAAAGCTGCAGCCCCTTGCTGCCCCGTGTGGTACCACCGGCCTCTCTGGATGCACAGACTGATGCTCCAGCCTCCACCCACGCCATGGACTAAATACCGCTCCTCTCCCTCTCAACTCGCAGCTCATTGTTTACAGGAACTGCCTGAGGCCCCTTCCCCTCCACACCAGCCAAAATCCAGCTGTTAATAGAAACTCCTCTTGACAGTCTGCAATGACCTTCTCCTTTCCAGGCTCTGATCCATTACTACATTTCCACACCCTCTGACCCGTCAGTCACCCTTAACATTTTTCTCCCTTATTTATGCTTCTTTTCATGCTTCTGCTAGCCTGACTTCTCTCATCTCACCTTTTGCTTCTTATTCTGCCCATGACCTGGCTGTTCTTTTAACTCTTCCTGTGCAGAACCTGTCTCATTCCCCATCCAGTTTTCACTGAGGTGCCTCATTAGGCTCAATCTCTGACCTCTTCCCTCTTCACACCAACAGCACCTGTAATAACTTTGTCCAAAGTTTTGCACAAGGATGTCAATTCTGACAATGCTAATTCAAGGAGTTCATTTTTGATGCTGTAAATGAATCATTAAAGTTAAAATTTGGACACCAAGCTGTTGGTTCAGAGCTGTTACTGCTTCAGAGCAGAGCAAACAACAAACTTAATACAAAAAAAACCAGATTTTCTCCCACAGATGATGTTATCCGTGACTCAAAGGATGATCTTTTGAAATGTTAATAAGCTGTAGGAGATTACGGTGTCTTGAAGACACCACTGGCCTCATGAATTCCTGCAGTAAACAATGCTATAGTAGGGAAATGATACTATGAATAAAGATGCTGAGTGAAGTCCAGCCTCAAAGGGATCAGAGATGAGGTATAAAGGTGCCCATTTAAAAGAAAAGCTGAAACATTTAGCTTATCTAGCTAAATATATTATGGCTATCTTAGCATGACTTTTATAGTAGCAGAACCATATTTAGCTGATGCTCCACAAACGGAACGAATTAATCTGTATTTAAAGTATTTTATTTATAATTGATAATTGTCCACTTCCTGCAGATCGGACTAATGAGGCAAGTACTTAATTTTGAAATTATTTTTTAAGCATTTGCATAAACTGGCATGGCTACTCAAATTTTATACTCAGTTGGAAGATCTAGACTGCTCTGTATTGATAATAATTTAGAGAGGTGATATGGTAGGTGAGGGGGGCAAGCAAGCCTTTACCACACATTGCTGATAATACAGGCAGGTAAAGGTAAGCTCTATTTTTACAGTTCCGTGGCTACAATCTATCAAAGGTCTGCCCAAACAAAAAGCTAAGTAAACTTTCAGAGAGAAATGGAGAACCAATTTTTCCTTTTACTCTACTACTTACATTGCTGCTCTTCATCTCTTGAATCTGATGGGATTTTTTAATCACAGATTACATGCCACTGCTTACTTAATACATCAAACTCTACCCTGGAGTCTTAATGATACAAGTAGAACAAAAAATACTAGCTGAGAGTAATTATCTTAGAGCATTTCTAGAAAAAAATGGATACAAAGAAGATAGAAAGTCTTCAGGACACTGGTTCTTTAATCACCAAAGTCTCAACTTTATACCTGCACAGAACCTGCGGTTGAATCAGTTCTGCTGCACGGAGTGGCTCTAGGGAATGCCGTGTTCTGCTCCCATACTTTTGGGGCAAAAACTTGTGATTAATGCATGCAGTTACATGAATGAGGTGACTGAGTTACAAGGAGCAGAAAGCATGGGTAAAACCCCTTCCTGCCCATTTTTGATATTCCAGACCAATATCTCCCTTCCCACTTTTGAAGGAAGGGAGATGCTTTTTTTTCCAAAACTGCTTTTTTTTTCTGTCTGTAAACACAGGGGAAGCAGGAAAGGCTCAGAGGAGGCATTTGAGCCATTCTAACTCCCTGTCAGCACACACACCTGATGTTCAAAGCTGACTCGAGCCCACAGCACCTGTTCACAGAGCTGTGTTTCTCGTCTGGTTGTTAAAGCCTGTGTAAACCTACGAATCAGATTAACAATATGCCAAATGATACATGAAGGCAAACTAATTAAATTTGACTAACCTTGCCTGCTGAATGTGGTTTGCACTGAAAATGTCTGGCTGGTATTGGTATGCATATTTGTAAACTACCCGCACGATTTTTCACCAATATAATCTTCCTTCCCACTGACTACTTTAGAGAACTCCAATTCTTTTTTAATTAAAATTCAGTAAAACCAAACAGACCAATTTAAAGCTTGTCAATACCATCCCTCCTTTTAGCCAGCACAGTTTTAGACAACACTGATATATCAGGTGTTGGCAGACAGAAACCTCGAATTAAGGTAATTTGTTTAAAGATCACAAACATTTGTTTAAAGGCCCTTATTTAATCACAGAGCACTGTTTCAGCAGGTATAAAGCACTTGATAAGTTCTAAACTGGGGTAAAACACCTTTAAAGGAAACACGGCTTAATAAAATTAACAGTTTCACCAAAAACTCTTGTAGCAGAAATCCAACACAAACAACCATTTGGTGGGACACAATTATATATATGTTTGGTTGGTTGGTTTTGGTTTTGTTTTTTTTTGAATAACTGAAAAATCTAATTCATTGAAATCAGGACCGATCTTCCCTAAAAATCTATGACTCCTATACGGCCTACTACGGAGGATCTGGAATTTCTTCTAAACTGCTTTCAGATACCAGTGCACATTCATCACCGAGTCTCTGCTGGCAAAAAAATTATCAAAATAAAGCCATTTTGAGGAAAAAACAGTTCCCACTCATCCAATCATACATTTTGCTACACTTGCAGCAATTTTTGCAAACCCTTATTGCTCATATCAAGAGCAAACATTTTGATTAATTTTGACTACGACTTGTACAGAGAAAAGTGCTGAAGAATCCTAACATGCTATTTTTGGAAAGTTTTAAATGTTTTATATTTTAAACATACCTCTGTAAAACTGTAATAAAAACACTGCAAGATAACAGCGAACAGAAATTAAAGCTGGTACGCCTAGATCTTAAATGTAGAGAGCTTGTTCATTTTATAAGAATTCTATCATTTCATTGCATTATTTTCTAATTCTCCAGCAAACCTTTCCTACAACACTCATCCTAAGAAAGAAGTTTAATCTACTTGAATGCCTGATAATCTGCCAGAACTCTTCCGCTTAAAGCTTTCATTCAGAATTCTATTGAAAAGAGAAGCTGAGTAAAAGAGAATAGAACTGCGAATGCTTTGAGGCATTTTCCCAGTATTTCTGTGTTTATCCACATCTTCTGTGAGACACAAATCAATGGTAAAAGTGCAGCTACCTGGTGCTATTGTCCAAATCAGCAGGCTCTAACTTTTGATATTACAGGCAAGACATGCTTCTCACATCCTTTTCTATTTTGTTGCTTAAAAAAAAATAAAAATTCAAGGAGTCATTAAAACTTGTCAGGCTGGCAAGGCATTACAAGAGGCGAGAGAAAACATGCTGTGCACAGCACAGTCTGTTTCTCGCAGTCAGAAGTGAGGGTCAGTTGGAGGGAAAAGAACTTTAAACTCCAAGGAAAGATTCAGGTGGAAGTAAGTTAGGCATTTTATCATTTTTACCCTTTTCTCTACATGCTTTGAGCTTTGGGGGAATGGAAGGGACAGGGAGAAGTGTTTGAAGATGCTGGTTCAGAGTCAATTTAATCAACTTCACAGTTCCTGAGACTTAAAGAACTTACAGGTACCAATTTCAGCTGGATTGATGGTATGAGCCCAAATTGATAAAAGACACGGCACTGGAACAAGCAGGTCACATCATTTCACCCTCAATGAGATGCCAAATGTCAGCCCCATCACTGGAGGCCAGAAGAAATATATGACCACACAGCGTACACAAAATTCACCTTTCCTGCTCTCCAGGAATTAGTTCAGTCCCACTGGCTGCAATCTCAGACACCACAGGCAGAGCCGACCTGCACAGCTCACGAGTTTCGCAGCCACTGCTGACTTCAGCTGACAGAGACCCCGCTGTCTTTTTGAGCCTCACTGTGCCCTTCTCTCCTCTTTTCCTACCCCTCCAGCAGCTTCTATTATTCTCCCCAGGAGGTGGAGATTTCTGGCACCTTCCAAATCCAGACTCTCCTCGACTGCAGCCTACCATTCACCCTTCTTAAGTAAAGGGAAAGAAATCACTCTTCTCTCTCTCATCTTTCCTTAGGTCAAAGAGAGGTGGAAATTCTTTGTGTAAAGCAGCACTATCACCCTGATGAGTGGTAGTAGCTTGGGCAGCTTATTTCACAGCTTATTTAACCATGGATAGATCTGAGTCATTCTCCTAACACAACACAACAACGCGGAGCCTGAAAAATGCCTGGAGCAACTGGAGCAATTGCACAAACACTAATCAGGGAGTACAGCCCAGACCTTACCCAGCGGAGGTGTGGGGACCTGAGAAGCTCCCTGACCTGGAAAGCCATTCCAGGAACCAGCCGTTCCAGCTCCAGCTGGAGCATGTGGCAAACCACCTCACACTATGTATGGTTTGAAAACAGCAGCAGTAGACACATGGGAAAAATATGGGCTTTGCAGTAACTCTGCTTTATAGACAGAAGAAATAATAATGCTAGTTTCTTCCAACTGTCCACTAAGACAGCTGAGTTCATAAACAAAAAGTTCATAATCTAAGTGTAATAGATTTTGCTTCCTCAGGCAACACAGGGCTATGAAAGTGTTTAAAATGGACTTTTCTCTGTGTAATCAATAAAGCTTTCACAAAGATTGGTTCTGTTCCAAAGACTTTTTTAGCTGCTTACGCAGGACTCCCAAACACCAAATAAGCCTTTTATCAATTTCTATTTTATAACTTTCTCCTACTTCTTTATAATCCCTCCTCAAAGTACACAGAATGTAATGGTAAAAGATTTATTTAATTCATAACCTAAAAAAAAAATCAACTCATAATTTGTACCTCAAATTGTCACTATATGCAACTTCAGTTTTACTGACAGAAAAAGTATTTCTATTTTATAGTGTATTTCATGATATCTGCATTTGAAAACATATGTCCAGGCTCAGAACCTCCTAATTGATATTGAGTGTTTATTGACATTACATGGATTTCCATCAAAAACTGGAGGTTTAAATGGCTAACATAACCAAAATCAGGCTACTTGCATTCTTATCAAAAGAGATCTCTTTTTTTTGTCTTTATCATAAAATTTTATCTGTCACTGTAATCACGTGGCAGAATTTTGACTGGGCATACCACACCTAAATTATAAAATCTTAATCTGGGCTTTTGTGTACATTAACTCTGTAATCAGTTCAGATGGAAATGTATTACTCCTTCTCCCAAAGCAGTGTTTACCCTCTCATTACTGACCACAGGCTCTGGCACATGTAATCCAGTGGCCGGGCATTTGCAATAAATAATTAGAATTTTTTTTGCATGTATTTCAGAGTAATACATCTGACTTTCCATGACTTCTCCAGGCTTCTCTTGTGGTTGCAGAGGTCAAAACTCCACTGTGCTGCATGTCTGTGTACAACAGAACCAAAATCAGCTGTCAAATCCCCCATCCTTGCCCATTTTCCCAGTCCACATGCACTTTCTGCCCTACTGAAACCAAGCTGAGTACACCGCTAGGCAGAGCTTTTGCTCTCAAGAATTCTCTTCCTCTGCCGAAATCATTATCCTGAATTTCACCCAGAGAAAATGGTCCAGTGGAGAATTTAGTGGATGTCTTACCATTCATTCCACAATACTGAAAACTGCAAAAGTACTTTTCATTACTTTTGCAATGAAAAGTAAGGGAAGCTGGATAGTGCTAGGACTAATTAATGTGTTAATGTAACATTTGGCTTCCCTTGTATTCCAGCCATTTTCCCTAATAGAATTACAGCAACAGGAACCCTGAGCGTCCATTTTTATGCAGTATTCAGTCTCATTTCAGGAACTGAAACCTTGTCTGAATGTGAAGGAAAAATAAGTGCCTTGAGGCTCAATCCTGCAGGTGCTAAGTGCCCACAACTCTCATAGAAATCATCCACATTCTGAGATTTTAACCTGCTCTCATTCTTCTCTTGCAGAAGAAGATTGCACAGATGAGGCATAAGCAATGAGACCAGATTGTCTGCAGATGGAAGCCACGATGGGATAAATTAGGGAGGGAATTTGAAGTCTAGTAGTTGTCTCCACTACTCCCATATGTGGCCACATTTAGCCCATACAAAAATATTCCTGGTGTGGAAATTACTGTGCCCACAGCAGAGCTACTGCAGAATTGCCACACAACGGGAACTGGGACTGCTCAGCGTGTTTTACAGCTGGACCCATGCACTAATTCCATTTTATTCTAGATAACACGTTTCTTTAATATGGTTAATCTCCAAGTAAATATTAGGCTTTTTTTCATTAGTAGCACTCAATAACTGGTTATCTCATATTTCTGATCTGATATTTTTAACATCTGAGCACTGTCTTATTACCTTCCCCTGCCAAGCACGTACTCTTGACCTACCACTTTGAACTCTGAAGAGCTCAGAAAAGTTTGATGATTTTTTTTTCTCTCATCTGTGGAGAAACTACTAAAATTGTATATAATCTGCTCTGAGAGGTAACAGGGACTTGAAGAGCTCTAGCATTTTTTAACCCCTCTGGGAAGATGTGGTCAATGTGGTCACAGGAGAGAAAACAGAAAATGGTCTATGGCATCCGTAGAACTTACATATTAAGAAGGCAGAATATTTGGCAGTGAAACAGTAAAGTGATCTAGAGCAGTAGTTTCAATTTATTTCAGCTGCTGATTTCCACATCCATTTCAACACTCAGGAGGTGGTATCTGTAGCTGTGACATCTTGGTAGCACATTTTTGCACTCTACCATAAAGTGCCTACTGTCCCTTCTGTTTCAAATGTCACCATTACTGTGTTCATCTCCCCTGAATTAACAGCAATAGCACTGAGCCTTACTGCAGTATGTCAGGATGATTAAAATGCAGCAGTCATGGCTCTCTGTATACGCCATGACAATCAAGTTACTTCAGATTCATTAAACGACGATGAAAAAATATCTTTGGATTGCTGGGCTGCCACAAAAGAGTCCTGTGATTCTGTGATATTCCCTGCATATTCCCTGCCACAGAGAGTCATTCTGAATTAGTCTTCCATTGCCTAATGCATTTTATATGTACTCTTTAAAAAATACATATTTTTTTTACAGTCAGAGAAATTGCAGTGCTAGTGAATATTGAACCCAGAGCAAATACTTATGAGAAATGTGGGCTAAGGAACACTCCTACAAAGACAGACACGGTTATTAGAAGTTAAATCATAAACTGCTTGAGATTCACATGTAAGATGCTTACACTGAAAAAGGAAAAATGCTACACTTGATTATATTAACAATAACAGTATGTGTCAAACCAGCACAATAATCCTCCTGCTCTGCTCAGCAATGCTCAGGCTTCAGCAGCAGGACTGATTTGATTCAGTTTGAGACATGACATTTTGAAAAGACAAATTGAAAACCAAGCAGATGAGAACAACAAAGATGACAAAATGGCTTAGAAAATATGATTCAGAAGGGTTTATGCTTTGCATTCTTTCCACATGTATAAAGAAACCGGAGCTTGAGATATATCCCTCAAAGAAAGATGGAGTAAGAAAAAATGGTAGTTTCATTGAATGCTAAAATTGCTGTGTTTATCACTTTCTGTTTAATAATTTGGGTGAAGACAAGAAAAATGAATGGGCAGAAAAGTGAGGTTATCTTCCCATTTGTTATGGCACAACATCATATAAAGATGTCATAGCTGTGCAATGTGAAGAGGTGCATACTGAAGGCGCTCTGAATGCAGGAGTATTTTCATGTGTATGTCCTGTGGGGGTAAGTGAGCACCTATTCACTATTTAATTACCTATTCTCACTCTATAGCTAAACACAGGCCTGAATAAAAGGCCTTGTGTCTCCTGAAAGGGCACAATTTCTTTTCTAGTCATTCCAAGTTCTTCTATAATGTTCAACATTATGATTAAAATGGTACAGGAAATTAATTTCTTTAAAAACAAAAAAGGAAGGAAGACAGAACACTCTTTTGTTCTCCTTTTCCCTTTTCCTAGAAACATTTTGCAGAAGAAAAATAAAATAAAAAAAGAAAAGTATCTAATGCTATCAAAATCAGACCCTGAACGTTTCATCCTGTAGTCAAGAACGGGTGACAGCATGAGCAGCCAAGGTCAGTCATGGTCTCTATGGTCCCAATCCCTGCAGGAAAACCAGCTGCAGTGGGGAGGAATGATAACAGCCACAGTTTACTCAGAAGCTGTACTTCTGGAGAAGGTTTAGTGCCCAGGGCATTTTCACAGACTTCAGCTACCAAAATCCGTATGTTTCTAGTAAATGTCCGTAAAACGGGATTTTTCAGAGACTAGTGACTTGATAGGCAAATTTCATAGAGATGGAAAGAACTCATCCCAGGAAAAGATTGCTCCTCTGATCTCAAGCCTCTGCTCCACCATACAGAGGATATGAGATCATTTGGATTAAATGCTTATGTGATTTTATTAGCACGGGTAATAAGAATTTTTCCTTAATTCAGTTTCAGAAAATGGCTGTTTTAGCTGAAATAGCAGGAAAAAATTATCTAAAAGGAGACAGTGGTAGGGGAAGGAGGGAAGGTCACACGCATTTTAAAGATACAAAGGTACCTGAAAATAAGGTCTTACAGTAAAATATGATGGGGGATTGTGACAATAAGGAGCACTAACAAGTGCACCTTTCCTATCTATGGAATACCAATTACTGGATGTAAATATAACCACTCACAATCTTTTCAAACTAAAAGGCTGAAAGGAAATAGCCTAAACTGAGTGGAAACCTGACTGCAGATGAGAAAGCATTGACCGAAACATAGCAATATTCACTCCTGGTTTATTGGGAGGGCTGCTTGGGGTTTTTTGAGAAATATACTTATGCAAAACTAATACATGCATTTTGAAATAAATTTTTTTGACACTAGACTATCGTTTAAATTCCAATTTTCGTATTATTTATAGGCGAACTTCCATGAAAAAGAGGTTTTTGGGAAGAAAATTCTGATCTAATTCTGTAGTCACACACTGTCCCCTCCTCACCCAGGTCCCCCCACACTGACACTTGTGTGATGTTCCTTTATTTATCTTCAGCTACCAAAGGGGAAAAGAACATTATGGGCTGCAAATGCTCAGAGTAACAACAGCAACAGATGTTTATTGCTTCGGAGGAGTCTACTCCCCCAGCACTAAATTAAGTGTTTTAAATAAACAGATAATAAACCAGCAATACCAGGCCATAGATCTGTCATACCTAAAACAATGTAACCACCTGGTAATTCCTGCATGTTTATTCAGGGCCGGCACCGTAAACAACCCGACGGTGAATGCTTGCATTCATGATATCCAAGAGCAGACAAGTAGCTCTAATGCATTACAGAGTTTAATGAATGATTGTGTGACTGCAGGGCCTGAAAATGAGTCTCAGAAGATGAAAAGCTTAATTTTTGAGTCACTACTCATAAAAGGTTAAATATATATAGTGAGATAAGCTAAACCAAGAAATTGACAATTACTTAGCAAAATATAAAATCTTTCAGTTGCTGCAAACTTCAGACTTGGACAATTTCTGCAATTATTTCACTGCTCTTTTTTGAGGACTGCTGCAAATTTTGCCACGTGTAACGATTAGAAATCCCCTTCTAATTTTCAGAGTCGATTTATACATAACTAGTTGAAACATATTTGTTCTTCTGCCTCTAGTATCCACACTTCTGATGCATTTTTAATACGTGTATATAATACTGTCTGTCTCCCCTGTGTCTAAGTCTGTCCAGCACTTTTCTACTACCCATCTTCCACTCCCTTCTAGGCCCTCTGCATCTCTCCAGTCCCATCCTTCCTTTGTGGGGGACTCAGACTGTATACGGCTTCCCAAGTGAGATCCCATCAATCTTTCCCAATAGTATGAATATTTTTCTGTTGGAATTACCTTGCTGGACGGGCTCTACAACCACATCTGCCTTTTCTTCACTGTTTTGGTGTGCACCTTCTGGTATTTATAGCTGGTCCTCTATCTCTATCATTTCCTCCAGATCTTGTATTCAGTTCTTGATGTAAATTCTTGTTACCTGTCACCAAGAAAACACTGCCTCGTTTTATAAATCCCAGTATTTTACTTCTGAAGATTATTCAGTTGCCTCTGAATGATTTGCTAATTTTCTATTTGATAATGTCCCAAATTTTGTTCTCTTTTTATTCCATGTAGATTAAAATATACTTGTGTCTCAGTTTTGAGACAAACGTAATAGAGTACACTATGCAATGAGTAGTCTCCTCAAAAGAGTTTCAACAATTCCCCTCCACCAACAGAAAATGAATTCTAATAGAGGAAAGTGGGGGGAAAAAAAAGAAAAACAAACCCAACAGATTATTAACAACAGAATACCCGCAAGGCATGGAAGAAAAGTAAACAACTGCTAAACACCGAGCCGTGAGGACTCACCCCTCACCCCACACACACGGAGGAACAAAGACCCAAAAATGCCCGGAGAATGGGGCAAATGTTGAAGAAATCCCCCTTCCTGACTCGTGGTGCGAGATGGCGCGGGACTTCTCTCTGAGGGAAGTGGAGCTTCCACGGAGGAGCTCCAGCAAGAAGCAAGGACCTGGTGGTTCTCTGGCGTCGAGCTCCTCTCCCCGGCAGCCACGGCAGCCGGAGCAGCTGGGCCGGACGCTCTCGTTGTGTTTTCTCTCCCCGGCTCGTCTCCGCGAGCCTCGGGGCTGGACCGGGGCGGGCCCGCCACCGCCAGAGCCGCCGCTCCAGCCTCAGGTCACCGCAAGGCAGCTGGAACATTGCCACTGCCGCTCTTCCCATCCAGGCAAGGGAAAAGCTTTTTGCTTGGGTGACGAAAACCAAGCTAGCCAAGAAAAACCGAGCCGCTCAGCCCCACTGGGCCCTGAGGCTTCGAAAATGCCCGCCAGAGCCCGAAGCCCCGCTGGGCCCGGCCCCCACGGCCTGGGCCTTAAAGATCCAGGAACCATTTTGGAGCATAAAGCTGAGGATCACGGAGTAGGCTGTCATGATAAGTCACTCCAAGACAGCTCGAAAACATGTTTTAATAATCTTTGTAAAATCCAACTTTGTTCTACCTTTGTCAAATCTGGTTTTAGCCTGTATTTCTTGATCTCCAAAATATGACTGTTTTCCTCATCAAGCCATTTATTCCAGTCTTTGGGGGTTCTTATTCAATCCTACACTTTTCTGGAAATGATCTTCTCATTATTTTTAGAGTTCTTTGAACACTTTCCCTCCCCTTTTCCACACTTTTTATATACATTTGTGATAGATTTTCCTCTTTTGACTCAAAGAAATTCCAGTCTTTCCCCATTTATATCCACGCAATTGACTTCACACTAAGAGCTCCTGTGAACCAAAATATGTCCTGTTACAAGTGACAACTTCAGTCACAGATATGTTTTTGCCTATAGTTCTTCTCACTTATAATGAACCAACTCATACTTAATCTGGATTCTATATACTTTTCTCACTCCTGTTTTCCTTCCCTGTACTATGCAGAACCTTCAAGACATGTTGTGGATGTTATTCCACCATGTTGCTTTTTTCAGTAGTATAATACTATATATTTTCATGAATTTACCAAGTGCCTCCATTTTGCTCCTTGAATTAAAAAGCAGCCTCTGGTTCCTGGTGACACTGCTAGGACTATTTATCCAACTACCATTCTCACCATGAACAGGTCATTCTGTTTCCATGTTGCTCTTTCTCCCATTTAGGAATATTTAATTAATAACAGCTTTTCCCAGTTACCAGCCTTTATCTCCAAACATGGCACATAGCCCTGAGCCGCCATGCAAGGACAGGTCATTTCTCAAAGCTGACATCCAGTCACACAAACAGGGATGTGAGGCCATGCAGGGGCACAGAGCTTGAGGCTCAGCAATACGTTGATTAGGCCAAAGTCACGGTTCAAAGTGGCATTTACAAATAAAGCAACAAACTTCAGGCTATTTTATCTAGAAAAATCCTGGTTTAGTTTACAGCTGAAAAATAATTTTTATCTGTGAAAGAAAAAAAGATTTTTCAGTAGAATTTAGAAAGCGCAGTGAGAAGAGCAGAGAAAAACATATCAGCAACAAAGCAAAATTATACTACAATAAGAGAATTTTAATGGCCTTTCCTGTGAACACATTGATCTCTTTGCACAATTTTTCTGTTATCAGAGAAACAACACTCTTAGCTTCCTTTACCACTAAATTCAACTTAGACGGATTCCTTTCTTAGCCACGTTGATAATAGAGTCTGGTCTGATTACTCAGTAAAACCTAACTTTTCCCCCTTAAAGAAAACAAATATATTTTTTTAAAAATTGGTACAAGACAATCCAGATAAAATATCGACTGTTTTTACACAAATGTGTGACACAAGCAAAGGAAATTTCTGCTGGTGCTAGATACTGTATTTTCATATACACAGTGGCTGAAGAGAATCAAATTAAATTAGAACAGCAACAGCTGGAAAATATCCAAAGATTTGCTTTCCTTCTTGATGTACCCATGGTTTGAACTGTGTGTACTGATATTTTTCTCTGTTACTATTTATTTCTCTCCTCATCATTACTTGGCTTCTTATTCATTCCTGTGTGCTGTCTCTTACCAGCTGCCTGAAAGAATGGTCATCTTTGCAGTGTCCATCTCTGCTATTTCCATCTTGAGATATTACAACAAAATCTGCAGCAAAATATACAAAACTGAGCAAAGAAGCAAACAGGAACGAGAGACATGCTAGAACCTCAGACTCCTGAAAGAACAGGCATGATTTGATGGAAATCTGTTTTCTTTGACTCGTAGAAAGCTACAAAAATTTGGTCACTTCTCTTTCCATTGTCCTTTGGCAGAGATATGACTTTATTTAACAACACAACCTCCTCATTTCTGGACTTGGCATACCAGCAGCCCCACTCTACACTCCAGTCTGACTCAAGTTCTGTTCTTTGCTCATTTCCCATCTCCTGTTCCCCTCAATGTCAGTAAAAGTCGCTTTACATAGACACATATCCATGTCCTACATACATAGGAGAAACTGTTCCGTACTTCCAATGCACTTCTTGAGATAAAGAAACTGGAATTGCACACGTTGTTCTAGATGTGGACATGTATTTTAATGATCTCTATTCCTTTCTAAATAACCTTCAGTGATTGATTTGCATTTTTACCTTTAATCGATGAAGGCGATCAAAGGAAACGAAAATCAAATTGCAGTAAAGGCATTTGTAATGGAACATTTAAGAGAAGTGGAAAGCAGTCATTTCAAAATTGAATTCCTTAATCAAAATTCAAGACTCCAGAGCTGTCAGCAGCCACAAATGTTTTTGAAATGGATGACAAGATGGTATACTATCAACAGATACTCTCCTATATTGCAAAAACAAGCGTAATTTATTTCAGACTGGCACAGCCAGCAGACTGAGGAAAGTTATTATATACTCAAGGCAAAATAAGCCAAGTGTGCTTTACTTGCTTGTTTTCAATTTGGCGGATTTTAAATTCTTTTGACAACAGAACAGAGGCTGAGAATAGAACTCAATTTGTGAAGCTGATTGTAGCATTATTTACAAGCAAAGAAATAACGCTGGCTGATTATCTATATAGTATCCCATAAATTTTTCAGCCTAATTGGGATACTGAAAGAGGGCAGAGCTTCTTTGGTTTAGCTTTAAAATCTTCACTATCCCACGGACAATGATTGATGCTGTTTCCATGGAGAATAGTCCAGAACTTTCCTCACTGCTAGCTCTGATTTCCTGTATAATGTTAAGATTTTAAGGCAGCAGTGCAATTTTAGGGATTTAAACTGAATATTGCTTCATAGATTAAGTAAGAAAATAGTGTGACTTTCTGTTATTCAAATGAATGTGAATAGGTAATATCTTCATATATATCCAGGTAAATTTTCCGGCAGATTAAAATAATTTGACTGCAAAAACCTTTAAAATTAACCTACACTTACTTCTGCACTAATGAAAGAACTTCCTCTCCAGGGAAAGAGATTTTCATTAAATTCTTATCTCATATAAATGAAGAAACACATTTTCCAATACAGAATGAGAGCTTCAGTGCCAAGAAATCTCGCTCAGTTTGACTGTAAGGAATATTTTCTAAAGATGTACCCTTGATTCTTTCTACAACTATCCAGATTTTTCACTGACTCAAGTGGTATCTTTTTTGCCGCTTTGAGAATTGACGATATTGTACGTGTCAGAAGATTCTAAATGCTTATTTTCTTATGACAACTTACCTCTGAGATAAGAAATACCCGCAACTGAGGAGCTTTGCCTGCTGCTTATCTCATTGTGTACGAAACCCCAGTCAAAAACTGTAACTTCATTCCAGGCAGTGGAAACTTTTCATCTCTTTTAACAGGCCAAGATTCTGCCTACACACCTTCCCTTCACAGACATTCTGTAGAGTCCTCCAAATGAACCTAATTACATTCTACACATGGAATATGCCAGGACAGAATAGTTAAGAATTAGAAGAGCGACTTTCATACTTAAAAAGCACAACAAATTGGTACAAAACCTTGCTGATGTCATGTCCCTGATGGAAAAGAACAATTAATGCTCTGTCCTAAAATTGGTTGCGGGACTTATTCATCACCACAGAACTCAATTGGATTTAGGTGGATGCACTTAGCTACAAATATTTTCCCTTATACTGTTCCCATTATGGAACTTCATTGTAGCAAAGAGGAAATTTATGGGTAAGTTTTAGAAAAGAAAGATTTAAAATTGACACACAATGTGTGGGCACATACAGAAGAAAAATAATATTGATGCTCATGCTTTAAAAAACCCCAAACAACACTAGATATTACAAAAAAATGCACTAAACTTTCTCAGAACCGAGGTGGGTCAGTCTAAGGCAGCACAAACACCATGTGCTGGGGCAGGAAGGGGAATCATAGGTGGAACTAGTTTTGTTGGAGCCTGGCAGCTTGGACAGAAATGGGAAAATGGCCCATTTTTTCTGGAGTTCACTGACTGCAAACTCTGCGCTTGATAACATTGCCTATTTTTCTTGCTTTATGCACATCGATTCCCAATCCACACAGCTTTGGATGTTCTCATTTGTCTTCCAAGGGAAAAATCTATCAGAAACCTTGTTGTCCTCTCCTTTGAGGAAAAGGAAGAAGGAAGAAAGACCAACCCCTGCCTTTTTTTTTAGTTCTTTCCCCCTGCAAGTTGTGCAAGAGTGAATTAGAGAAACTCATGTTCATTTATGGAAAGGAAGATGCGATGAAGCATCAGATGAAGCCATGAGGGCTAAAATATTCAACAGGAAAGACAAGGAAGGGAAGGAGGTTTGGACCAAGCAGCTAATGCTTGAACCAAGTTATTTGGGTCTGAATCATCTGGCCCACAGTTCTTTCAATATAATTTTGACAGAGAGTTTTAAGAAAATTCTAATTACTCTGAAACTCTTCAGTAAAGTGTCTTCATTTAAATATAGCAAACATATTTTTGCTACCAGCCTACAGAACACAGTGATTAATTCTTTCAAGCTTTCTGTGAGCACCATCTGGCCATCATGATTGTTGCTATTTTACTTATCAACATGTTTTAACAAATTTTCTTTTGACAATTTAGTCTTTGACAGTGTCTTTTTGACTGAGAACATGGGGTACTTGGTATTCTCACCACATTTGTGTTACCCACAGCGGGTGCTGGAACCTGTCAAGCGAGATGGAGAATGCATGAGCAAATTTTGTGTGGGGAAACAATTTCAGATGGTGCTTTCATCGAAGGAAGGGAGATTCTTCCAATTCAGAAGGGGAGTGCTCTTTCTATAGGTGTTGGGGTACCCCTGAATGATTCTGAGAAGGTATTTCCTCCTCACTGAATAAATCTTGCATTGAATGCAAAACCAAAAAAGCTTTAGAACAGATGGGAACACCCATGTCAGAGTAGTCATTTATGCTTAGGAGATCCCCAAGCTGGAGAAATAGTAAGAGGACTCTGGGAAATGAATTTTTAGAAAGAAAGGTGACCCATCTGAAATACAAGTAGGTGTGGAAGGGGAGCTTAAGACAATGTGAAATTGCAGAGGAATGCCCCATTAAAACAAGTAAGCTTGTTGTTGATGATAGGTATGATCTCTACTTTGAACTAATATTTACCAGCAAGAGTCTGTGTCTATTACAGATAATGTTTAAATTACGTATTTCAGGGAAAAATTCCATACTACGAGTCATCACCTACTGTTACCGAGCCACTTGCCATCAACAGGGAGAATTAGAAAAACACATGAAAAACAGTCTAGAAAACACAGAACAAGGGCTGGGTTTAAACCTCTCAGGCAATTTACTTTTTCAGCATCAGGAGGCTTTGGAGCACGATTTCACAGTTTTTCTGAAGCACTGTCTTAAAGGTGCTGTGAAATAAAAGCTGCTGTTTTAAACCTGTTTGATGATTTCATTAATCTCTTCCTGTTTTTATGATCAGCTGAGCAGCAGAACAATTCCCCCATTATCTATAATCCCACACTGTCAAAGGAGCATGAGCCTCTTCTCTTGTGGAGAATAGGTCATAAAGACATATTGACAAAAAGGAGAGTTTGGATTTCCTTTTTCTTTTAAATTTTCCCGAGCTTTGTGTCGAAACTGAATTCTATCAGACTCCAAGTGAACCAAGACAAAGTGGTTCAAACCAAAACAAATTTAACACATGGCTGTGATTTAACCTAACAACACAATGAGAATGCCAGTGTACTCATTCAAATGCATAGGGACCTCAGTGCTTCAGAGCATTTGTGTGATCCTTTTGAAGAGAATATTGCTTTACAAGAAAACTGGAAAAATGATAGCTTTTTAAAGTTTGGATTGAAAAAGAAATATATTTCAACTAGATTAAATCAACAGGTGTAGATCTGCTGGAAAAAGAAAATGAAACTGATTAAGAAAAATAAGCAATGTTTACACACATTTGTTATTTTAATATATTCACCCATCATGAAGCTGATTAAGCATAAATTGATTCTGTATTTCAGCTACAGTCTCAAGATGATCAAAAACCTCTGCTGTCCTTCTGTTATTCTCAGAGCTCAGCTCAGAGGAATCCATGTGACATCCAGCCAGAATAGCCAAACACAGTAGCCCCAGGTCTTTAGTAAGTCACCTTTACTGCCCACAACCCAGTGGAAGAAATATATTCCCTTCAGACTGAGAGCATTTGACATAAAAACTTTCTAGCTTACCTGCCTGTTCTAGAAAACTAAGAGAATAACTTGTAATATTAAATTACTGATTCTGATAGCATGTTCCTTGTACGAAATACATGTTTGAAAAGAGCCTTCTTAAGAACGTATTTTTAAAAGATAAAAGACTAAGGATTTCGAAGATACATACGCCAGATAGTGAAATATCACATATATTCAAAGGCCAATAAAACAAAGGGTTTGAAAAGCCTAATGTAATCCCGTACTTTTAATGCACAGGCACCTTCTTTGGCCTATACTGGAATGTGGTTTTAATGAATACCTGGAATAAGCAGTTGTCTTGTACTTTCAGGGCTCAGAATTTTAACTACTGAACTTTTCTTTGTTTTAGAAGTCTGAAATCACAGGCATCTCCCACTCATAGCTGCCTGAGGATTAATATAAAAATTGACTTCAATCATTTGCATGCTGATTTTTTTCCCAAAACCATATTAGGAACTAAAACCAGAACTGTGTTGATGATACAAATTATCCAGGATTCCAGTTCTGAGCAAAAGCACCTCCTGTGGCTCATGTAAAGGAATTTAGAAGATAATTGCTATCCTATTTCTCACTGTACATTGAACTTTCAACTGCTTGAACATAATCAGCCTGATTATGCTTGAGCATTCAGTTGGGTAGACAATTAACTGCTTAAAAACAATCTGACCCAAATATTGCACCTTGGTATAGCTACAGATTGCAAACACTGTCAAATAATGCAATTTTCCATCAATTTAAGTTCTCTTCTGCAAAAAACCACCATAGGCTGCTTAAAATTATTTCAGCTAAACAGAACAAAAAGCACAAACAACGACAAAATAAACCCCTCAAACTGTTCGAAAAACCCAGAAGGTTTCAGCAGTGTATGGTGAAGAGAGAAAGGGCTGAGGAATATTCAGTTGAATGGATGCCCTTAGAACACAGGGAAGTGTAGACATACATTTCAGGTACTTGATGCGAGACTTCAAAACTCCACTGCTCAGAGGCATGTCTGTGAAGTGAAGATCCAGATTAGCCTGCAGTTAACCCAGCCTGAAATACCATAGAATGTCATCTACAAAAGTTTTTCTTGCTTGCTTCTCTGCCGAAGTCGTAATTTAAGGAACAGACAATGATTCTCTATCGTGAGCCTTGTGTTACAAACAAGGAGGAAGAAAGACCTAGTAAATGTCTTAAGGAAGGATGTGTCTCTTCATACATCCAGTTTCCCTTCCTTTATGCTATCCTTTAGCAATGAGTTATGATGAAAAAGCAGTTAAATATTCAATTTTATATGAGGAATGAAGCCTTAGAGAGATTAACAGACTTACCTGTTAATGGCACGGTAAACATTTTAGTAACATCACTGCAATAATTCAGATCTTTTTGACTGCTTCCTTTTAACTTCATTTAACCTTTCTGAACATCCATTTATCCTCTCTATTCCTAGTCGAATATACAATGAAGTCTGTAGGCTTCCTGTTCTTGAGTAGGGTTCATATTATTTCCTTAATTTTTAAGTGCAAAGGTAACATTTCAACAAAGTAACAATTACAACACATTTGCAGAATATCTTGCTTTGGGTTTTGGGCTTTGTTTCTTTGTTTGTTTCTATGGCTTTTTTAGTGGAGGAGTGTTTGTTTCTAAAAGGCAACCTTTTCTAATGGACACTTTGACTTCCATAACACATGCAGAGAAAAACAAAAGAAGAAAAACATGTCTAGAAATAAGGCTGGCATCCTGCTGCACAAGACTTATAAATTTCTTATGGCCTTGTTTTCTAGCTATCCAGCCACGGTGTAGTTGGAATGCCTCCCGATCATTTAGAGAATCTAGATAGAAAAACATACAAAGCCAGATGTCTAAGATGACAGGAATTTTACAGGCAACCAGCTGGGAAATTGTTTTGAAAAGTCAGGTAGGAAAAAAGTGAAGTTTTTCAGCCTGCTAAGGCATAAGGGCTACAGTGATAAGATTAATAACTGGCCTCACTAGATTATAACTTCTCTGAGTCAGTCTAAGGCAAGATCTCTTTCCCTCTATGCTAAATGTCCTTTTCCTGGAGTTAGGAATGAGAATGATGTTTTTTGCTTTGTGTCTGATACCTTTGGTCCCAATTGAAAAGTACTTTTCAGCATGAAGCTGTCAGCAACTAATGGGAAATTGAAGATGCTGCATTAATTGAAGCAGATCATCCCAGTTCCTTTCACAAGTCAGACTAGCAATCTGAGAAGCTTTATCATTAAAATTCACAGAAAATCAATTAAGAGAGGCCTAAAGTAGACTGGAGTTCCCACAGGGCCTCTTTGCTTTACCTCAAAAGGTAACGAGTGTCAAGGGACAGAAGATGTCAGTCTCAGCTCTGTTTGCCTGAGAAAAGTTCATTAAAGAAATTAAAGACTCACACTAAGGAGCAGAGGACCAAGGTAACGTGATTTTGTGAGCCAGTTGGTTCAATATTGGATCATATAAATAACTGGATTTCTAGTAATTTTGGCTAATTGGAGGCTAAATCAGAGAGAAAAATACAAAATTAACACAATGAAAACTTTATCTTAATAATAACTAATTATACTCTGTGTGGATAAACTTCTTAAAATAAACCTCTTCATCTGTTGCAAAAGCAAGGCACCAGTTACAAGAATGGACTTTGTTAATTTTCATAAATAAATCAATTTTAGAGGAGCAAGTGAGACAGAGAAACTGTAACTGGAGCAAGATTAAGCCACCTCATAGTCAGAGGCAGGGTTGTGCTAAAGCAGCGGTGAAAAAGCAGATGCTGACCTTGGTACTTACCAGGCATGGAAAGGAGTCACTTTGTCTAGCTGTCCACAGGACTTTGATGAAGAGAACATCTGTTGTTCTCTTGAGACAAGGTTGGTTTGGTCCACATAAGAAATTGTGATGGGAGCTGTGAAAGATTTTCCTGTCCATGTGTTGGGGTGAAAAGGAGTCATGCTTCTGTCCTGCTGGAACCTCTCTGAGAGGGCTACGTTGTGCTGCTGGCTCCAGGAAAATCCAAAACCACCGGTAATTTGCTAGGGTTTGTAATCTACGTGAGGAATATGGAAACAATGAATCAGAAAGAATGCTGGTGTATTAAAGGACTTGTTGAGATATCATGAAATTGTTCCAAAGCGAATGTCCTTGTGCATGAGAGACACTAAACATTTCCCGACTCAGTGTAAGAAATTAAATTCTCTCACAGAAAAAGTAGCTCATCATTAGATTTCATGAAAACACCCAGGAAAAGCAAGTGTTCTGAAAACCTTAACTGCTCTGCTAATGATTTTTTTGAGCTAGATGTGCTCTCATCCCAAATTGACATCACCATAACAACGGGCTGTAAGAGCCACAAGCATATATGGAGAGTTAAGTGCTGAACTGGCCATTCATGCATGCCCCAGCACGGCAACATGAAGCTGCAGTAATTGCATGGCCACATTAGATGGCTGAGTGTTCTTTCACAGTTTTGAGGAAAAAAGTTAGTAAGCATTACAAACACAGGTACCAATTAGTATAATCAGGCATATTGTCCCACAGGCTCAATTTAATCTTTTTCCTAGCAGTGCCGCAATAACTGTTCTTCCTAACATAATTATGTTACCTTCAGTAGAGCATTTCCATCTACATTTGCTACCTTAGGTACATGCCAGCACTAGCATTCAGCCTAAGATAGAAGTGCAAAGTGGATTTAAAAATTGCCACGACATTTTAATGAAGTAAATTAAATAAGACCATCTTTTCTGTCTCAGTGATTCCATCTGACAAGAAAGCAAAGGGGAGCAGGAGAAAGCAGGTGAGTTGGTGCAGTCAGGGGTAAGGATCAAAATGAAGTGTGGTGGTTACATACCCGCCAGTATGGGAAAAGCAGGCAGGACAGAGGAATCATCTCTGAAATTAAGATGGAAGTTTAGCTTCTTCCTTTTCTGTTAAGATTTATTATTGGGTTTGTCTAACAGGTTTTCAGACTATTTTATTTTATTTTGTTTTACAAACTTTACATAGATCCATATTAATCAGCTGAGTCTCTGCTGCCATCAAAATAGAGGGAAATAACACTTTTTTAGCACTGCTTAGAAACAGAGGAGATAAAATGAAAATATGCAGTCCCAATGAGCAAAGGAATTACGTCCTATCCACCTTCAATAAGTCACAAAGACCAGAATCTCTTTAGAGCATGTCATTTACTTCCAGCCTTGCACAGTGAGCCCTCAGCTCATCATGGATCAAAAGATGCCTCACTAAATTACAAGAAAAATGGCTGCATTCTGTTTAGTTGCAATCCTGTTAGTCATAACAAATCTTGTGTGCATCAGCTGAGCTCCAGGAAAGTCATATGCAACAGCAACGCCCTTTTCAGAGGCTATTCCAGTTCCTTATCTAATAATTGCTCCATGACTGTAGAAGACTTTCCCCCCCCTCACACCTCTAGCAACAAATCTACTAGTCTTCCAAATCCTTATTAAATTCCAGATCCCTCTGCCTCTTAACACTCCTGCTTAAAACCGTAGGCCTGCCCACAGGACAGAAGTCCAGTCTCAGAACTGCTTTTCCTCGCAGAAACCCCTTGCACATCTTAGACTAATACTCTTGAACTGCAAAACTCATCAGGAGCACCATTATACTTAGCATTAGGGAAGCAATTCCTTCTGCTGTGTTAGGTTTGAAACAGTTCAAGGTATAGGAATTATTTATTATTCATCCTCCTGGAATGTCCCTGTCCTTCAGAGCTCCAGCCCTACTGTGCAAAGCATTTCATGGAGCCAAACAGAAATGACTGCTGTCCCAAAGTAGGAGTCTATGAGGAATTCCTTCACGCCTTGCGAAAATTAAGGAGCATTCACGGTTGGGCTGTAGGGTACAAATTCGGTTCAGATGAAAAATTTTCCAGGATGATCTCCCTCCTCTTTATGTTCTAACACAACTACAATCAAGCAAAAGGAGAGATTTTATAAGGAATAAGGGATGTTTAAAAGCAAATCTCTAAACTAAGCCTGGGATGCTTGCTCAGCAGTTAAACACAGAAATGAAGGCACTCTTCGCTATCTAGTTCATGTTAAGAGATTTCTAAACTCTACAAAATTAAGAAATTAAACAGAGAGCAATATAACCATATTTTAATTAATTTAAAGGTATGTAAGAACACATGAAACTAGGGGATTTTTTCTCTTGTTTAGTGCTTGAGTAGGATTAGCAATTGGAAAAAAAGCCGCTGAAACTGTAAGTGCATTTTGCCTCAGGATAGAAACAAAAGGTAATTATTTAAAAACTAGGAAAAAAATCCAATCAGAATCATAAAACATTATGGACCCTGTACTGTTTTTATCACCAAGAATTCCCCATATAAAAGGCATGGAGAAAGCCATATTTCAGAAGTGGGAAAACAGAGCGACTGTAAAAGTGAAATGGAGTTCTGACAAATGATACTGTATAGGATATGGGTTCACAGACCAACAAAGCAAAGCAGCCCAGCACTAGCAAACTAGAATAGTGTATATTCCAGCTGAAGCACAGGTGTTTCTGCATATTCATCTTGTAAACTGGCACACTTACTTGCCAAGGCTGCTGAGCTTCTTCTTTTACATCTTAAACCCCGAAACCTCCCAGTCCTTTCACCGGAATCACTCAATCAAACGAAGACAGACCAAAAAATGTTATTTTCACGGTTTACAATAACATCAAGTTACGTGCCTAAGACACTCCGTTTTAAAATATAAATAACAAGCCAGCAAGTGTATAAAACTGGTATTTGAAGAAATGATAAAAAGACAGGAAACTGAAGCCCAAGGTTAAGAGAAAACCCCATGATTAATATAACACAAATGCAGATGGTCAAGAACATATCTAATTTTCCCAGTTTTGGGATATAACAAGCTTGCATTATTAAAGCAAAAATGATTTCTAACAAAAATTATGTTTCCCAGAATTATATACCACTTGTGGTGGCCACTCATGATCTCTGCATATTATTTCAGAAGTTCAGTTGGCACTAACCTATTTTTCTGGGTACAAGCAGAGAAGACATATCTGTTCTTATTTTTTAAGTACAAGTTCCTAATAATATGCAGTTGTGTAACTTAATTAGAAACCTTTCATCTTCCAATATTTTAAATAAAAGCTAGAAAAGAACCTGTTTTGACACCAACTATCCTTAGTAGCAACATTCCGCAGCACACAATTGGAAAGGCCAACCTGCCAGGCAATAATACATAAAATAAAAATTAACGTGAGGGCAAGGAAAAACATCTTTAGGTGAAATAATCTTCTGAAAAACCAGAGTGATATTAAGATTCATCCTGTGAACTACACATTCCTCAGCTATGAGAGAAAACACAATTATTAAAACTCTGTTCACTACATTAAAGATAGAAAATCGACTACAAATCAGGTGTTAGCTTGTTCAGTCCTCAGACATCATCATTATTATCACAGTATTAGCATAACAATCAAATAAACGCATTCCAGATAAGCATTTTAATTCATTTACTAGTGTCAGCCATGCTATGCTTTGATTCTATCAATACATCCTGCTGCAAAAAGGTTGAATTGTGTTTTGAACATCATGTAGAATAAGCTCTTTGACTCATGGCTCACCACAGACCTCTGAACAGGAGGCAAAGATCTATACCAGTTCACCTTTCAGAACTTCTAATACATCTATTACCTTTCTGTGGGCAGCTTCAGAAAATGGGGGAAAAGCCATTCCAAAGTACCAAGGAAATCACACAGCACTATGGACTTTTTCCAGGCATGAAATTCTTAATGGATTATGTGAAATAACACAGAAGCAATTCCTGTCCTCAGAAAAGATTTAAAATGTTTTTGCTTCGAGGACAATCACTGTTTGTTTAAACTTCTGGAGCTGAAAACTGCATTAGGTCCTCGACATTGAGTAATCAATGTCTCCACAATCTAAACTGAAATTACTACCTCCCCAAGGAGAAAATTTTCAGGATTTCCAGCTCATCTCAAAACTTGAGTAAAAGTAAACCAGCAAAATTTTCCTGAGATGAAATTTTGTTCTATTACCCTTCAAATACTTATGAAAACAGACTTGCATTCACTAGGACAGCTGTTAATGAAAATCTGGGGTAAAACCTATGAGAAATGGCAGTGTGCACGAATGTTCGTTTCCACAGCAGGCACTGTCAAATGCTCCTTGGAATGGCCTAAAAGTTGAGCAGCACTCATTGACACAGTCTCTTCTCCAGCCTACAGGTGAGGGACCGACAAGGCAGGGCCAGCCTGCTCAGACACGGGCAAGGACAAGAGAGAGCAGATGCGAACAAGGGTCTGCAGCTGCGCCAAGGGAGGTTTGGGCAGGACATTAGGAAGCACTTTTGCCCAAAAAGGGGCATGAGATATTGGAACTGGCTGCCCTGGAGGGCGCTGGTGGAGTCACCATTGGGGGAGGTGTTCAAGGAAAGCCTGGGCGTGGCACTCAGGGCTCTGGTCTGCTTGCCATGGTGGGCATGGGTCACATATTGGACTCGATCTCACAGGCCTCTTGCAGGCCAATGCATTCTGTGATTCTGTGACATCACAGCCTCCGGGGACAGCACAGTGGCTGGCAACTGTCCCCAGCCGTTGCCGTGCCCAGAGCCCGGGCAGACCACGGCGCGGAGCAGTGTCCAGAGCCTGTGTGGTGGTGGCAGCTCATCGTGCAGAGCACCATGGCCAGCCAGGGCTGCTCCTTGCTCCTGCAGTTATACCTGCTGCTGATGCTGGCTTGTCCCCTCAACCCTTCCAACCGTCCTGAGAGGGACATGGGCACCGTGGGTCTGCTTACTGAGGAGCCGGAGCTGCGGGACACGGACCGCGAGCAAACCCCGTTGGTGGACATGGTGCTGGTTTCCTGGACATGCTTGTTGGTGGAGCTGCTGATCACGGGTGTTGTCCTGGGATGCTGCCTTGGCAGAAGGCTCCAGAGACGCTGGAGAGAGGTGAGGGAGGGGGGTCAGGCAGGCAGGACGGGGCAGACCCCAAAGGTGCTGCGCCTCTTGGGCAGCCCTTTGGCCAAGGCCTCGTGGCAGAGTGGGGGCTGAGCCCCTGGGCAGGAATCGGACCCAGCCTGAGCCCCAGGGACAGCACCAGGCAGAGGTGGCCAGAGCTCTTCTTGCTGCAGCCTCTGCCCAGGGCAGCCCAGCCAGGCCTGGGTCTCTCGCGCAGAGGCCCAAGGCAGCCCGAGAGGCCTCAGCCCGCTCTGCCCCTCTGCCCCTTCCATCAGGACCCCTGTGCTTTGCCTTGCAGGAGAAGCAGCAGAGCCCCTCGGCCTGTGCAGGGCCGTGCTGCTGCCGGGGACGTGGCTGCCCCAGGAAGCTGATGCAGCTCCTGAGGAACAACCGTGCCATGCTGTGGCTGTGCCTGCGCTACTGCTCTCTGCAGAGGTGCAGAGCCAAGAGAGCAGCAAAAGGGGGCATCTGGAAGAGGAGGAGACTCCAAGCCTCCCCTCAGCACTGACTCTCCAGCTCCAGCGTGGCGCTCTGCGTGCAGAGCATTGCTGGGGGTGTCACAGTGCCCAGCCCAGGCACTGCGACATCCCCCATCTTAGGCCTTAGAGAAACCCCCATTCTTAGTTGTAGGATTCCCCGCCGCCTTTCCCACAAGAAGTTTAAGTTTCCCTTAGTGTTCCGGTTCCAAAAGTTGAAGTTTTTTAGGCATAAGATTCTCACCCCGTAGTCTTCTAGTCACCTCCAGTTGTAGATTTTGAGAGTAGTGAGTGAATAAAGGTCACATTTTCTACACATTGCTGTGTCATTTCCTTGATATTCCGTCCGAGAGGGGACACAGCGAGTGATGGGTTTGCACGGGAGCTCCACACCGCCCAGAATGGAGAGCCTGAGTGCACCAGCAGGATTTGCAAGACTGTGGAGGGCAACTGGAAAGAAGATGGTGGGCAGCATTCTCCTGCCTCCATCTTCCAAAGAAGCTTGGATTCGATCCCTGTCTGCACTGTGGCAGGAGGCCCCCCAAAGGCCCCGGGACTTGTCTGGGTGGCCCCAGAGAGTGCTTGCAGGACCCTGGGCCACCAGGGAAGGAGGTGGATCATCCCTGGAGTGCTGTGAAAGATACCCAGAGGGGCCACCCCTGGGGCCCAGGCAAGGGCCGCATTCAGGCAGGCCAGCCTTTGGTCCGGCAAGGTTCAGTCCTGTTTCATATCTTTCTGGGGTTTTTTGTATTTTTTTTGTATTTATCCAGTTGACGCTCAAAATGGGAATCAGAATTCATTTTCCTTCAACAGAAAACCTGAGGGGTTTTTTTTTTAGGAATTAACCATATATACTCCCTGCTTAAGTGACTTCTCTCTGACTTATTCTGCATCTGGCTCCTTTACAGCACCATCAAACACCTTTGTTAAAATAGAGATCCCTCACTGGAAGCAGGATAATCTTGCTATTTTCTGAAGAATGTTAACTTTGATGGCTTACCTGGTTTTACATACCCAGTAGAAAAAAAACCTACAGATGAGCTTTACAATTTCAAAAGCTGGTTCCTCAGCTCTTACTCACCAGTTTCGTTGTTGGCGGCGTTCAGCAGTGATACCAAACAAGCACAGAAAACAAATGGAAGAAGAAATGCAAATCATCAGCAGCGGACACCACCTACTGAAATACATTTTCAGTCTAGTTCTAAGGTCTCTAAGAACAAGTTCAAGTGTGTAAATGGAGGCACTCACACAGAAGTACTACCAGTTGGTAGTTTAGGCATTTCCTCTGAGTTTCCTCTTCATTTTTTTATCTTTCACTGAAATAAGAGAGGAAAACAAACAAATGCAACCTTTCAGGCAGAGAAAAGATGTGGTTGGTCTTTAAGAAAGCATTTTATTCTGCCCGTACAATAACCTGTTGGGAAAAATATGAGCTTTTAGCAAAATGTCACTGTGCTGTTGCAGTTGTTCTACTACTGTGATGAATAACAGGCACGTCTGTAAGGCTCCTGCAGCTCACCTTGTGCGAGGGTCATTGACCACTTATCACTGTAGGGATCACTGGGAATAATGACGGTGGAAAACGTGGAGGGAGCTGGATAAATATATACTTGCCATTTCCTTAGCAAAAAAAACCCCTCAAAACAAAGCTATAAAAATAGTTTGCCTCTGAATTAGGAGAATTTAAATTAACTATTTTACATTCTGCTTTTAGTTCAACATTCATCAATCTGCATTTGAATATGCATAGGGTACCTACTTAAAGGTAGCCGAAGCTTAAAAATAAATGTCTATTTACTTGTACTGAAACTATACTGAAACACATCAAAAAACAGTGTTTTGCTTTAAATCTGCTTGGTATGTACTTCATTCAGTCTTATACTCATTAGATGATTAAATACAAATATATTCTTTGTTTCATTAAGAATGTATTATTAATTAGGAAGGCATAGCTTTGCTAGAGTCACTGCTGATACCAATGTTACTTGGATAAGTTCAGTGTCCTGACACAAGAACATTATAACAGCAGCAATGTTCAGTAGAGCCTCAAAAATAAAGATGTAGTTCAAAGTTTTTCAGGTATCCTACAGTTGCTAAGACATCTCCAGAAAGAGGAGTAAACTAAAAATAGCAGAGGAGATTTTACACCCATTTCTCTTTTTTTTCTTAACTTTCTTTTGAGCAACAGAAAACTCCCAATAAAGGGAATGAAATGTAGTTTTTACACCTGAGTCATGAGTCATACCCTCAGTTTCAACCTGATCCAATGCTCAGTGGAATCTTGGAAAGGGTCAAATCATCAATATGAAATTTAAATTGTTGTATTCACAAGAGTAGGTATTTTTTCTCCATTCCCCTCCCTCCTCAACACCAAGTAAGAAAGTTTTCATTTGAAAGATGATTATTACAAAATTATACTTGGATATAATAAGTTCACTGCAAGTTCCAGCAGAAAGAGAAAGGAGAGAAGAATCAGAGGTTATCAAACTCACTATAAAATCCAGCTCATGCTTTCCCCAAAAGCCTCGTTTAATTTACCCAGGATTTATAAAACAAATTCACATAATAACATTTCATATATTCTTAAGTTAAATACTATAATTTCTGTCTGAAATATTCATAATTACTATGCTTTTCAGAAGTGAATTACAAAGTCTTCTGCACCCATCTTCCCAAAATTTGATTCTAAGTGCTTGCAAGTTTATTCCCTTAGGAAGCAAAAGCAGCCCCAGGTGTCTCAGGATCAATAGAAACTAAACAACAAAGCTTGACAAAGTATATTAAAATGTCAATAAAGTCAATAAATATTTTCCACCCTAAAGATAGCTATCACCAGCTTATGAATTTTGCTAGTGCAGGTTTAGTGAAGAAAAAATAGGTCTTTATTGCCAAATCAGTTATGAGTTGTTCTACTCTACTGCCAGTATGATGTGAGTATAAACACCATATTCTTCATGGTATCATCCATGAAGAATACGAGTTTAAAATTAAGTCTGCTTTTGAGTTTGACCAAACAAATGAAAATTCTCTATGAAAACACAGTGATGGCAGCATGCTCAGTCTTTGCAATGAAAAGCTAAGAACTAACAGTAGATTCCTGATCAGATCTCCAAGGCTGAGTGTACATGGTTATCGTGATGGCCTGGCGCTTGCTGGCAGCCAAACTTCCACCCATCATTGGCTCATCCTCTCCTCTCAGGAGGACAGGGGAGAAAATAAGAAATGCAGGAACTAGAAAGCTCAGGCTAAGGTCAGGGAGGTCACTGCTGAAACAGCCATAACTTGGAAAATCTTATTTATCAGCAATTAAAATGAATATTTAATTATATTATTATTCATTATTATTAGATAGTCAGAGACAGCCAGCCTGACCTCAAGTATGCTGAAGCATCGGGGCCAGGCAATGCACATCTTCTCAGGAGCTAATTTAGCCATCTTTCTCGAGTGAATTTACCTGCACAGAGTTCCACGCTGCAATTGCTAGGCTGCCAATAGAAAATATCTCTGGCAAAAAATCAAACCCCAATACATAAACCGTATTAAAGGAAGAATGAAACCTGCACCATTTGACTGACCTTCAATGCCCTGAGAAGATTAAGAATTTCCCAAGATTAAGGAGTTGCCAAAATACAAAGCAAAGGACTGATTTTCATGGATCAAATTTTAAATAGGCCAGTAATATTGGAGTTCTTAAATTGCACATGAAAGAGGGGAAAAAATCCCACCCCAACCTTCAAATGCAATTTCTGATCCTTCTTTGAAAATCTGGTTTAAAAAGAGAGGAATGGATACAATCTTTCCCTCACCTGGAGATTTTAATGGATTAAAACCATTTCAAGTCTGTGAAAAAAGACCTATCACAGTCCCAGTCAACATTTTCTTTCATTTTTTATTCTCATTACTACTTCAGAGCAGTCTAAATAACAGCAAAGAAGGAAATTAAAGTTGCAATTCAAACGCTAAGCTCTGGAGTCCCCTGTTGCCTTCAAACAACTGTATGAAACAGAAGCTTTATGCTTAATACTCTCCAATACATTTAAGTCATTTACTTGCATATCACTTGGCTGCTAAAGCTATAACTTGCATTTCTATTAGCAGATGGGCCTGATTCTTGCCTTCCCCTGATACAGATTAGCAATATTGACCCTGACTTTCTGGATGGCTCATGCTTAGTTGATTAAAAATCTTGGCTTTCCTCTCTATAACATTGCTCTTCCTAAATCCAGCCTGAGGTACTAAGCAGCCACATGCCCTCCGAAATTTGCATTGTTGATATCTGCCTCTCAATGAGGATGCTTTGCAAAAACAATTAGGATCAAATGTTGCTTGTGTCTGCTGCAAAGAGGAGGTCTCTGGGTTTTTTATTCCTATTTTTAGAACATTCTGTTTCTAATGCCGTGGCAGCTGTGTACAAATATACAGAAACACCTTGAAGCATTAACAAACAGACACAACAGAAAACAAAAGCTGTCACATTTCCTGCGGCCATTTGTGGGTGAAATTGCATGTGTGAAAATAGTACAATTATGTAATACATTGATATGTACACATTTCAAAGTAAATATATTAACAGCAGCTAATGCAGCACATATTTGTTACCCATTTTAAATTAATACTAGAAGCCAGAGAAAGATTTATTTGATTGCCTCACGGATTTATCTTCATAATTTACAATGGAGCAAACTACTTTGCTTTAAATTTAGCTTTTTTTTTTTTCTCCGACAGTTTCATCTACCTGGTCACCAAGCTGATACAGAACGGAGTAGCACCACTGGTGCAAGGAACTGTTTTTTAATTTCATAAATGGACCTATCATGTGGCTATGACTGATATTTCCAAGTCCTTTCAGACTATGGACGAACAGCATACGTCAAATGTCCTGCCATTCCACCGCTTCCTTGTGGCATTTACAGCCCCTGCTTCCACAGAAGTTAGAACAATGCACTTTTACTTTGATGTAATGTGGCTGCTGGAAGTGAGACAAGGGAGCCATCAATTTGTATTTGGTAGGTCAGTATTACCCACAAATTTTAAAAACTTACTGTTACAAGAGGCAAAGACTCTCCAATCCTGCTGGAAACAAGAGTGTTTAAGAAACCCAACTCCCCCTTTAACTTGCTTCCAACTTTATAGTATTTACTTTTTTAGATAACAAAGGATTGTCTGTAGATTACTGTGGATTAAAATTAAGCTATAACTGCAGGCCTGTATGTTAATCTCAAGTTTGATGGTATGAGGAAGTTGATGTTCTTCTTATCCATCCCTGTGATCATCATTATGCACTTTCTCGACTATGTCCAAGAGGTATTTTTCTTTAACCTGAGTAAACTATTTTATAAAGTCACTAACAGGGAGAATGGCTGCCTTCCACACAAAGTGGTTCAATTTTAAAGTGATTAGAACTGTGTCAGTCTTCAGACCCAAATATGTGTAGCCTCTGTGTAATACAAAAGCCCTTATGAAAGGCTCACACAGAAGATGCATAAAAACTTTCCATTCCCTAACACTTCAAAATTCCACCTGAGTAAAATCTCACTTTACAATGAAAGGAATATATTTTAGTGGTGGTGCTAGAGATAAGGTGAGGATATACGGTACCAGGAAGGATTCTGCACTAACGGATACTTGGTGTCCAGCCAAGAGACACATACTCATAACAGAACAGACTTCTACAAACTGAAAATACGCTTGCCTGAGGTAGGTTTCAGTCAACAACTTGGATCCTCCAAAGGCAAAAGTAAAAAGCAGTTTAGTCCTTCTCCCTTCCCACTCCCTTTCTGGGTCCACTCCTCCCCGGTTTGTACAAAGAAAGGAAGTGTCTCATACAGAATGAGGACATAGGAACTTCTTTCCATGTTCCAATTCATCAAAAAAAGTGAAAAAAATGTCAGTTCTTCATCTTGTTAAAATCTGCCATTTTAAACCATGTTCTAAGTTTATCCATGCTCAGAGGTACTTACTTTTTAAATTTTACTTTTATTTCTCTGCTCAAAAAAATGTTACCACAAGTAAATTTCCCTTTGAATAGTCTGTCAGAGAGGAAGAAACAGTGTTTGCTATGTGCCACCAAATTTTACATCCTGTCCTCTAATGTTATTTACATAGGCTAAAGGATCCTTGGAGAAGGCTGAGAGAGGTCTGCGTTTGTGGATCCTAGCAGGGTTCCGCACTGGTAAATACCGCTACCTAGTGTTCTTGGGTTAGTGGATCAAAATTACTTTATAGTACTTGAGGGTCTGCACTCATTTGTGCTAAATGAATGTAAGGACATTTCCATTGGGCTAGAAATGCAAACTTAGGAATAGATCGCCTCATAGGCTTGTATTAGTGCCTTTATTTTAGGTGCATTATCAGATTATATGCCTGAAGATATCATATGGTATGTATATTATGAACACACCCGTATATCCCTTGAATATAGTTTCTAGCAATAAAATATTTTGCATGCCATATGCAATGGTGGCCAAAAAGAAACTTATTAAATGTCATCAAAGCTAAGGGACCTTATCAGCATTTTAAGAAGAGCCTTATTAAGATGAAATTCTGTGTTTCAGCTCATTGTGAAGTTATTTGACATTTCCGTGTCACATCTAATACTCCTGATCAATAATGCAATACACAGTACACAGATTTCAGTGAGTGGAAAGATGGGTTTCTATGCATCAGTTATCTGCTGGAGTTACCATTATAAGAAACTGTGCTGTTAACCTGTCTTTGGATTTATGCTTCTTTTCTCTGCTTTTGATCAAACCTATGATAATTTTTATAAGATAAAATAGAGGCTGGAAGAATAGCTCATCTGAATGCAAATGAGCTTTTTTCCCCCCCTACATATCTCTCAAGGCTTATCTTTTTATTACTCTCACAGAAAGCAGGACAGTCTGGTTAGAGCCAGGGGCTAAATCAGAAATGACTTGACAATCCACTGATAACATGGCATTTTTAGAATATATTCTCTACTCTAAGCTCCAGTGGCTAAGGGTAAATCATAAAATTGTACAAGTCGATCAGCTTAGGATCTGTTTTTTACATGAAGACTTATGAAAATTTAAGTGTACTTTATCACCTGAAACCAACTTTTATCTTGAACATCTACAACACACTACAGTCATAGGCCAGAAATACGACTGCAAGAGAATATAAATGGAAAAGGACTTTTGCTTACTAGATTTGGGGTTTTTTGGCTTGTTTTAATAATTTGAGCTCTGCCATAGTGCCAGTGATGCACTATTAATAGCTGGGTTTCCCAGGAGTCGTATAATGTTTATTTAGGTTCCTAGAGGAAATATAAGTAAGGAGCTAAATCAATGTGTCACATATCATAAAGCTGGGCATGCACATATGCATACACACACACTAAAGCCTTCCAAAGCACCAGCTTTCTGCCCCACCTCCAAACCCTAAAGGAGCACACAGACCAGGCACCAGAAGTAGCTGATGGTTGCAGGTCTTGCCTCTTTGAAGCCTACACCAAGTTGTTAATAATTCCACCTAAAATGCATTCTGCATGTACTGTTGACTGACAGCTGTTCACCTCTTGAGTTTTGCTGCTGCATAACAGCACCCAGCAACAATTTCACTACAAAATGTACTGATCTTACAGTTAGCTTCAAAACAATACATGGGCTTGCTTCTTTTCAAAGCCCGTCCAATTTTTAATTAAAAATAGAAAAATAACCACTCTTCGTATGTATCATTACTGTTAAGCCTTGCCTGTGTTTTCAGCTTTTCTTATTTAATGTATAGGATAATGAAATGTATCAAAATGGGATTTCAAGGCAGGTGGTAGACAAGGTATGGGGAGGTATGTGTTGTCTGAGAATCCTCAATATCAGCAGACATTTTGCTGAGGCTGAATTATTTTTTCCAAGCAAAACACCACTTAGTGTCTTTATCTTCCCTGGTGTTTCCAGAGAGAACACTTATTAGCTTTCTAAGTATAGAGTTCCTAGTTATTTGAATATATACATTTAGCAAACTATGTAATTTTTAGGACACTCTGCTGAAGCAGTATTTTAATTTTTTTAGAGATATGTTAACAAAATACTTGCTTTACAAAGGAAAAGGGTTTCAACTCACAATTTAGCCCTCTTTTATCCTTACTAAACAGCATTGCTTTCCTGGTGTATGGGTAAATGGTTAAACTGAGTGTGGCACAGATTTGTTGTTACTGCTGAATACATCTTCTGCTATATTGCCAACTATCAGAGAAAAAGTCAGAATCAAAAGATGGCGTTAAGAAGATCAGCGTACATTATTCCTTCTTGACCCCTGAGTGCTGAGGTTACTCTTCATCTCTTCTATTGTTCCTCAGTCTCAGAACAGAGCAAACCTGGTCCTGTTACGTCTAGTCCAACTGCAAGTACCATTTTTCCAATTGGTTTTCACAACTTACACCTCTTTCAATTGTAAAGTTTTATTCATTTGTAGGTTTTGTTTGTTTCTTTTCAGTCATAAGTAGCAAAAGTTAGTTCACATGAAATATAAATCAGACAGATACAGTACATCAGCTTTGGGGGTTTGGGGTTTCTTTTCCTTTTCTGGACGTAGTTAACAGCAATTTCTGTACTTCTCCCACACAAAAACTAGCACAAGCTTCCCAAAATGCAGTTTTTGAGAGGCATGCATATTGGACCATAATTACATGTGGACCAGTGGAATTGCTTCACTAAAGGGGAAAATTAAAGGAGACTAACTAACCAATAGGTTAGCAAAAGGTGAGCATTAATGGATGGATAGATCAATTTAAGTGCCAAGTGTCCAGAGTAGCTTTCAAGGGTGATAATGGATTTTAGTACCACTGCAGGGACAGATTTTAATTGTGCACTGTAACAGTGCTGTTTGGGCCGTTATATGACTGAATTATTGCTATTTCTGTAACAACTTGGATGTAAAACTTGACTCTGGGCTGAATTGTGGCACTTAAGGGAATCCAGGAGGAAATTATTTTACACATTCAACACAATTAAATGTATTTTTCATTCCTGACATTACCATTTGCCAACCTTAAACAAATTCTGTGCCAAGCTTATTGTATAAAACCCATGCATTGGTATAACCTATGCTGGTATCTTTCAGAGAAGGAGAGGACAAGAAGGAAGCTTCAGCGTGTGTCCTAAGAGGTCAAGGTCCATGTGTTCAGTAAGAGAGAACAGAGAACAAATGAATCAAGGAAATAAATAGGAGGAGAGAGAGGTAGGCTGACATAAACACTCTTTGCATACTCGAGTTATGCCTTGTTACGCCTCCACAAATCCATAAGCAGACACAGTAATTCTATTAACAAATCCTGAGTGCTCCGTGCCCCTCCCAAGTAAATCAGTAGGTCTAAACTTCAGAACAAATAAGACAGAAATCTCCCAAGACTTAATGGCTTCATCTGTCATATAGTGACTATACCCCTGATACCCAAAGTTCCTTAATCAATATTTACTTCTCGTATTTGTTTTAAAATTAGAATGCAAGCACCATATCCATAATGCAATGTTTCTGAAACCGAAGAGCTAAGACTCTCATCCCAATTAAAATGCAGCAAGCAGATTGGTTTTAACACTCAGTGGCATTCTTTTTATGGACTCTTATTCCTTCTTAGACCACATAGTTATAAATAATCCATGCATAGAGCAATTAGGCCTTTTTCTTGTTTTATGGGTTACAGACTCTATGCCTGTGCAAGTGTCGTAAAATATTCTAAAGCACTGCAATGCAACAAAACACATTTAAATCCCTACATTAAGAGTAATTGAATAATTTTTATATTTAATTGCTCTTCTTCTGTTGTATGATTACAGTCTTTGGAATGAATCACACAATTACTGAGTCCAGACCAAAGAATGACTGCTACCCAAAGTCATTTTAGAAAAGGGCATCTTTAGCACCTGCAAATGATTAAATGTGATGATGAAATAGGACATTGACAGGAATACGAGGACCTGCAATTTTCACACAACTAACAAATCAGAAATGAAACAACAGCAAGTGACTGCCACACTTTTTATGGTAGAGAAGCAATAGAGTTTTGACTTACTTTGAAAGACTGATCTCGTGTGTTTACAGGATCCTGTGAATGACAAGGGAGAGTTGGGTGACTGCAATCAGAGAGAAAACTCCGCTTCAGCGGCCTCACACCAAGACTCACATGGTTCTTCTGTTCTGTGCAGAATTTAGAATAAAACTGAGGCAGGGGGGAAGCTACAGAAGACAGAGGCACACTTGGCTTTGCCTTTATTATTTAAAGCTAAAATCTCTACTGTGCTTTCTCTTCTCTTGCAAAAATGCTATTTATAACCTTTATACTTTAAACATAGAGTAGGTTACACTGAATTATCGAGTATCTATAGAGATGCTTTAGGAAACTTTGCAGCAACAACTGAAATCTTTGCCCTCCTCTACATAGAAAAGATTCAATATTGCCTAGGTACTTATATTTAAGGACAGAAATAGAGAGAGAAAAATCTTTCTTAATAATTTTCCAAAACAAATTTAGACTGTGAAAGACTGGGAAGAATATTAATCTGTTTGATTCATACACACTCTCTTTTAAGACAAATTAATTATGTAGCAGGAGCATTTAGCATAAAAATACAAGCTTTGAAATGTGAGTGTTAAGTGTAGTACAGGGAAATGAAACTGATAGAACTGATAGAAAGAGATTGAAAGAGGCTAATTAGAAAATGTCTGGAAGTGCATAACCATTTGACAAAAAGTACATAAGATAAAGCACTGTGGGCTTTAGCAGATTATTAATGGTTTGCAAAATTTAGTATCCAATCACCTTTGAGATCAGCTTTTTTTCCCCACCCAATTTAGTCTCAACTACAAAATTGCAAAACAGCAAATGCAACTGTTGTTTATAATGAGGTCACAAGCTAATTGTGTTCTTATTTCAAATTTTAGATTAATAGCCCTAGGAAGATAATGCCTTAAAATAAACATTAGTTCAGCAAGCTAAAGCTATAAACTGGAAAACTGTGACCACATTCTTATCTTTCTTGGTTTTTCATAAAAAGTGAGCATGAGTCTTTGTTCTGTGGGTCTCAATCTCACTGAAGGTATTAATGCTCTGAGAGGAATTCCCTTTAGTAGGTCTAAGCAGATTCCATTACTGCAATGATTTTTTTCCCCAAGGAAAAATAGAATAGATAATGTTTCACTCCAGCAGTCACTCATTTAGTCATGTGGCTGAGAAGTATTACTTCTCACTGTGTGCAAGGTTCTGAAACTAGACCCATGAGAAGAGTGACTTGAGACCTCACCACCAATTTTCAATGGAATTCATGTAATAGCAAAGCCTTTAGAAATTATGCAGCAATTTCATGCAAAACTAGAAGATTTAAAATCATTAGTTTCTCCATCAAAAGGAAACAGTATTTCAAGTATTTGGGAGGTAGATTAAAAGGATGAGTTCTGCATCCCCTGACTCCATATTTTGCCTATGAATCAATTTTAGTAAGCAGGAGGATGTTATTGACATTACACATTACAACAGGGAGTCAAGTAGAAGTGGATGTAGATTACAGACCTATTGAATAAATCTGCAGTGCTCTGCTGCTTCTGTGAGCCGGGTCTTCTGATTTACCTGAGAGCTTTACATTTCAGAAAATTAGGAGAAGTGTGTTTTCTCCAGTTGTCAAGCCCACTGGTTTATGGTTGATCATGATGCAGCATTTGCTATTATTTGTTAATAATCACACTCTGGGCTTACCACAGAATTACAATAATCTGGCAAGAATCCCATGTGCAATTGGATACAATACATAGATGTGTTTATATTATTTACTCAGAAGTAAATAAACAAGCAAAGAGACTAGAGTTTTATGAAAGCTTGTGTTTTACATACTAAAACAGTGGCAGGGTGTCAGTGGGAATATCAAAAGTAGGCATGTTTCTGGAACTACAGTCCCACATCTGTGAGAACTCTGAAGTGCATGGATCTTATTTTTCTATGGAAGTATTAACTATTCACAAAAACCCACTTCGACAGAACATTCATAGCAATAGATTCTATATAATAGCAATGTAATGTTCATTTGAACAAATGCTTGAAACACTTAGGCACTTCATGAAATCACTGAGTGAAACACACAGTGTAATAGAACATGTATCATTCACGTAATTTTGCAAAGTGACTCAAAGGTTGTAATTCTTTCATAAAACGACTGCTTTCAGAATATGACCAACATAAATATCCTTTGTCCTGCTTGTTTCAAAAATCTGCAGTGGCACACCAGGGAATCAGACCCACACTGTGCCATGTCATGACCCAGAAAACAGAAACCAAGTAATGGCACTGGAACTACTGGGATTTTGTTGGTCATGGAGAGTGTTTATAATAATTTAAAGCACAAATGGCTGCAAGGAAGAAGAATGGAAGGCAAGGACAATAAAACACGGGGGTGTTTCCTGTGAGAAGTTCAAGAGCTGTCTATTACTCCAGCAGCAATCTCAAGTTAATCAAGTTCTACAAGCACTGGTTTGTCTGGAAGATGGAATGAATTAATGTCCAACAATGCGAAACTCCCTGAGGAGTTCTTAATAAAACAATGAGGATTTTGTGTAAATGACAGAGTATACTACTTTTTAAGCTAAATATTGAAATAGGACTTATTTTCAGAGTGCTTTTCAAACATTTAAGATTTGTTTTGAAAACAGAAAAGAAAAAAAGCTACTGATTTGCATGTGGTGTTTACAAAAAGTAGATAAAGTGGTAGCAACATAATGTACACATTTGCAACTGTTGCTATTAAAAAAGGAAATGATGAAATTTTGTTTCAACCCTTCTCTGAGGTTATTTTTACAGGATTAGTTAGATCAGTAGTGACTGCAATATTAGTGGGAGGGAGAGGGGGAAGTTGTAATGTTCGTGAGTGATTAGGATTCTTTTTAAAAATGTTGCCATCTGCGTTAATAAAATGTACATACTTTTATTTTGCATGGAAACCCTGAAAACAGCATTCATGTGGGCATCTTTCATGGCTCAGGCTCTGTAAGGTACAAAACAGTTTGCAACATACTGATCCTCAGTGCCATTCATCAGAGGACCCAAACACGCATTAGCTCTTCAAACTAATTGGTGTTGGGCATCTTGCTTAAAAATTCCACGGCAACAGTTTCTGTATGAGGTCTGCCTGTGAAAAAGTTTGCAGAATCATATCCCATGCTTTTCATAGTTCAATAGAAGTCCTGTAGAGAATCAGGTATGAATAATCTTGTATTAATGAATCCCATTCAGCTTTACCTTTGAGACCTGTCCCACTGGAATTTAAAATTAATCTGTAAGTATTTGTTAGGAAAAAAAAATAAAATTATGCATTACCTTATAGATGTTTCCCACTGAAACACGCCTTTGTTCATTAACTATTTTAGGTTGACTTTACTTAGATTCTGGTTTTGTTCTTGGACTTAGTATGCTCTAATGGTTACGGGGCTATTAAAAACGGTGAAATAGCTGTGATCAATTTTCCTTTTTTGGTCTCATCCACGGAGATAACAAAAGTCAGGTCAGCACTACTAAAAGAAACGTTGATCCTGCCGAGATCTTGAATCCAGGTTCTCCAGCTCCATCTTCTGGTACAAAAGTACCTAAGAAAAAAGTACTCCCACACCTAATTTTACCAGCCATAATGTCTTGAATATATAACGGGATTCCAGCAAAAATGAACTTATCATTCATAATATATGACAAGATCTGAGTTGGTAGTTACTTTGCTGAAAAGCAATAATTTCTCTCCCCAGTTCTCACATATTTTCCCCATTTCTTCTAATCCCCAATATATAATGTAATTAATCTCAAAGATGCTTCAATCCATGTCCAGGGACCAGATAAAAATCATTTTGGGATTGTATTCAAGATTGAAACAGACTCAAAATAAATCTTAAAATCTTCTGGGATTCACTTACTACAGATGTCATGTAACATGCACAGAGTTTGAACAAGTCATTCCAGTCTGCACCAGAATAACAGAACCAACTCAAAATCTAATCCTTGACTCCTTAGAATTTAAAATTTCTCAGGATTTCTATGGGTTTAGCCACATAACTCACTTTACAATGAACATTAAGAACAAAGCTCTGCTTCCTCTGGTACACTGTTTATGTAAGCGCTGAATATTCTAAACTATTCCAGTGCTAAAACAATTCAATGTTAAGCAAAATTAAAATTAAAACACAGGAAAAGGCAAATCACTTTGCTAAATCTGATTCAAACGCACCTTGTTAAAGCAATGTGTTACTTAGGGTCTCTTTAGAATTAGGAAGTGCTTTAAGCTGCTGCTGTTCTCACTAATACTGCTTGAAGACCTTGAGCTCAAAAAAACCACAAAGGAGATTGGCCTCAGTGCACAAACAGCTCCACTGCGTGCGGCTATCTGACACAAAATCAAAGGAAATATTAATCCCCAGATTTTGTAAAATTTGAGTCCTTAAAAATTGCAGTCTTGGAGGTTAACTTAGGAATTTAGATGTCTGTTAGTCATTTTAATTATTTGTGACATTTAAAAGTATTTGTGATAGGCACCAGTATTGCAATATTCCACTATTGCTGCAGCTTTATTTATTTGTGATATTTAAAATTATTCCTAATAAGCACCAGCATCACAATATTCCAGTATTGCTGCTACTGCCAATTTAGTTTTAGCAAATTGGTTATGCTGTCAAAGCACTGAACTGTGTTGAATTACACCATTTGGTTTAGAGTCTTCCAAGATGTACAGGAAGAGACATCTGAAACCTGATGCAAAGCTCACCCCCATAGTTTCAACTCTTATTTTCCTGCCCAAATCATTATATTGTCACATGAGCTACTGGAACAGCTGCTAGACTGAAAGAGAAAATGGAAGTGGTTCTCCTACCTGCCTCACGAAAATGATTTGTGCTTTGAGGTTTTTGAATGAAGAACATCATTGAAGATCACAAAGAACAGTGATTTCTAGATTTGTCCAGGTAGATGTCTACATTTTCTTGATGGAGGGCATCTTTTTATAATAGAGAGTGCAGAGTTCTGTAATTTTAAAACCGTATTTGAAGTGGGGAAGGGAGAGGAGAGTTGGGAATATTTTCTATTTGAATATAGCTCCCATTATTTTTGAATTACAAAAAAATTATCATTTTGTAGTTATGGCTTCTTACTGTGTTGCAATGGCAAAAGCTAGCACAGTAAACTATTTTCAAATCAAAAAATGCAACAAGGAAAAATGATGGAGAATAACAATAAAAGCACACTAAACGGTGGGGTGAATGCTTCAATAGAACTTAAAGGAAGCCAACTTTTAAAAATTGTCTTCTAACATTTACTCTACAGTTACACCAAATTTGAAGCTTTTAACTCCTAGGAAGTCTCATTACTCCCTGCCTTCCTCTAATTTACTGAACAGCAAATTATTTACATAAAACAGAATTTCTTCCACAGGAAATGCTTGCATGGTACTTAAAAGTCTGTATAAATCAAGGACTTCAGCTTAAATGTATAACACTGAAAAAATCCTTTCAATATCTGGATTGTTTTACCTTATCCTACTACCTATCCATCTGAATTATTCAGGTATCCACACCAGAAATGCTAGACAATGTCTCTCTATGAAGTCATGATGTTTTTTCAAATAGAAAAAAAAAATTAAAATTCCCAATTTGCCACAGGTTAATTTTCCATAAAAATTATGATGCACTACACCTAAACCCTTGCTATAGCAGGAAGCTCACTTCAGTCTGGAAGTCTTCATGTTGCACCCTGCAGGAATCAGCTTATTTTCCATGAAGGGCTGGAAAGCCCCACAAGAACTGGTTTTGGCTGAAGAACTTCTCCAATGTACTTACTCGTGGACTTACCCAGGTCAGGGATCTATCTTATCTCCCTCTTCTTTGAAGTTCAGTGTGCAACCGCTTGTACTGCTGTAAGAAGAACAGAAGAATCATCTGCCTATAGCAAGGACTCTTCTGGCAGGCAAAGTCCAAATTCCATTCTTCATTTAAAAAAAAAAGTGAGAAATTAATGTTTGTTCAAAATTTCATCCTTGACTAGTGAAAGCATTGGAAGTGTACATACATGTTTAAAAATGGAATTGTCCTAATTTCTACAAAAAAAATTAAATTCCACCACCATTTTTCTTCGCCCACTCCTGTACTGGAGATCCAAACAGCTGAGAAAGCATGAAATAGTCTGTGTAAATGGTGGGCTAAGTTAAAATAAGAGAATCTCTTGTATCTGTCTAAGGTAAGAATACTAATCACACAGAAAAGTATTCTGAGAAAAATATTTCTTAGAGGAACACAGAAGACCTCAATTACTATACAGTGAGGTGGGTAATGTATTTTTGGCTATTTGTTAAAAAAAACTATATGACTGTTTTTATACAAGATTTTACTTATCTATTGACTATCACATATTTTGGAAAACAAAAAGACCACAGCAAAGTAAAATCCCACATTTTTCCTATATTTAAACAACAACAGTATTTCTGAAACAGAAATCCAGAGCCTCACCAGATAAATACCACCACCTTTCTTCCTTCACTTTGATCAGGGAATCTGTCATATCCCGGTTCTTTTGGTTTCATTCAGTTGGAACTTCTGTTTGTACAGTGATTGCTCTTTAACAGTTTGGGATTTAAACCAGTCCCTGAAGAGATAGCTGACAAAAAAAAGTGATGCTACTTTTTAGATACTTTCTAATTTTTTCTACCCTCACCCAGTACCTGCAAACATCTGATCTCCTTCACTGTGCTCCAAGCTCATCAAAATTGGAACGCTAAATAAGAACATCCAAAAGATTGCATTTTGCATTGCTAAAGGCACCACTACAGGTACTTGACTCATCCTTCAGACTAGAAATAAATAAATAAATGAAGTCTAGGACAGGTGAAAGAAAGACACTATTTTTTTTTCTTTTTTTAAGGAGACTTAGTAGATTTGCAACCGACCTTTTATTAAGGAAGAGTTCCTAAGGGAATCGACTTACAGAAATTACTTAATACCTGGCAGTGTATCTAATTGATTGCAGGGGGTTTTTTTTTACAAATATAAACCAACATTTTCACTACCACGTGTGGTGGTTTGTAATGCTGAGACTGAAGAGTACTGCAAGGCTAATTTCTCCTCTAGCCTCCATCATTTTTATGCACCTCAGCACATCCTCACCCTTACTGAGACTTGCCGCAAATTTAAAACACCCTAACAGACCTGAGACAGTATTGCAACAGTGTTTATCTAGTGTATCATTAGGGTTCTTGTTACTGCAATGTCACAGCTCTGAGCAACAATTCTCATTTTATGGCCAGGTAATTGAGCTCTATGATACATTAATTGATTTGCAGGGGAAATACATTAAAAGCTGGTTGGAAAAGCGAATTATTCAGGATCTTCACTCTGCTTGCCTTTTAGAGCTACCAGTCTAGGACCACTGAAGGAGTTTGCTTTATCTCATGTCAGTGAAGCTACAATTTAGTGTTTGTCCAAAGAATGTTCACGTTCTAAAATGAAAGTGAGGTTACTGTGGTTTCATGAGTTATAGAGGCGTAATTAAGGATCACTGCTGATTCTTAGATCAGGATCACTTCTCTGCTCAAGGAATATTTAGTGGGAAGAGCTACGGCAAAAGACAGAATTCAATAAAGTGTTGCTGGTAAAGTGAGTTATGAGTTACGTATGAAAATATTAACAAGGGTGATCCAGTCAGAAGTCATGGCTGCCTGTGATTCAGTGCTGCAGCTGGTAACACCCAGAGTGCCACTGATCCAATCGCTCCTGAGGAACAAGTTTTTCAAAATAACCACTGTTGTTTCAGGGTCAGTGAAAGATAGGACAGAGACAAAATTGATGGTACACCCTCAGCATAAATAGAACTTTCCCAGTGATGAATTTGCCCCCTCTGGTCCTGTCTTTGATATTCCTCTTCTAAAATTCCTATTTTTATCAGCTTCTCATAAAAGGCTTTATTACTCAAAGAAGTCAATGTTAGAAGTGTTCATTTGAATGAAATAAAAAATTAAGCAACATCTTCCCTAACCTGATTCTGTAGAAGTTGTTTTTGTTTTGGTTTTTTTATGATCCCATGCAAAAGTAGGATCTGAGAAAGAAATTGAAAAGGTTGGCTAAAAGGAGTCAGCTGATGGTAACCTGCCAGTAACCTCCTGCTGCAGCTGACCTGCTGGAACTCCGAGGTAAGAGGACAAGTGCTTCATTTCCAATCAAGTCCATATAAACCACAAAAAAGGCAGAAGGACAAACATGATTCATAAAGGCAGCAGTCTGTGGCCAAAAGCAGCAGAGTCAGCAGCTAAGGTTTCACTTCTGATGATAGCCCACTTGCAAAAGTTCCACTTGAGTACCTGCTGGAAAGCAGAGGTTGTTCTTCATTTATGTGTCAAACCTTAATAGCCATACTTCTGTTGCTATTCAAAGAACAGGGATAAACTCTGAGGTTTGTTAGCTTTAAAATAGTTTCCAATTTCAGGCCTAATAGAAGGCAAAATGGAAAATATCACAGGTAATAGTACTTAAAAATAGAAATATGGAAGAACACAATGTTATACTCACGTTACCTATTGCTTTCTTCAGCAGAGGAGAGCCTTTGCAAACACATAAATACTTATTTTTTCCCCCAATGGAAAAAAAAAAAAATCTATCTTATAACCAGTAAGAAAAGCCATAAAACCAAAGAAAGCCTGATTCCTGTAAACAGAAAATGTTCTTTAAAAATTCAGTTTGGGGAGCATAAATATTTAATGGCCTTGAGCATGTCTTAGAAGCTCAGATTTACTCAAAATAGTGTCAAGAGCAAACAAAACTGCAAAACAATCTCTTCAAGTAAGAAATATCTTGTGAAAAAAAGTCTTTTCTTATAATATTTCACTATTCCGCTTTATGTCTGAATCTTGTAGCTCCAAATCCTATAACAGCATCAGTGGGGGAGAGAGAAAATGAGCACTCATTTTGTTATTTGAATGACTGCAAGGCTTTGACATGTACAATATTAATACAAAGAATTTATTCTCCCAGGGTTTCGTTAGAATAACAAGCTGCTAACCGTGTATATGTTTAAGAAACAAAATGTAACATTTGAAGTAGTAGGACAAAACTTTCATAAAAAAGATATGTATGTACTGCTAAGTACCAGATATCTATCTATAGCTATATCTATCTATCTACAGATATCTCCGATTTCCCAATGTCTTGTTCTAAGTATTAGACAACTGGCTACAAAATTTAGATTTATTAGGTTATTTATTGACTATTAAGTGAATCCTGATTGATAATTAATATCACTGGGGACTATTAGTTAGTAAATATACAGTGCCCAATCTTTAATAAATAAACTTTAATAAGAACGATTTAAAATCTAAAATGAAAAACAATTTCTAGGACATTTATTTTAAGAAATTGCACTAATAAATAGTAAGACATTATATACAGTTAAATGACTAGCAATTAATTTATATAATCATAGTAACAGTCATAGATATGTACGACAATTATAAGTGTTATGACTTCAAGAGTTTATCTAATCATAGTATCCAAGCATTACTTTCTAAATAACACAAAATAATTTGTCTGATTAAATCTTTGTTTAAGAAAATATGCAATGGGCATGACTAAGAGCTAAAATTAATGGCAAGTGTTAGCTTGGAAAGATAGAAATCTACTGCTGACAAGTAGGAAGACACACAGAACATATTCCTGTAGTTAACACATGTTCATACTATAGACGTTAATTTTCAATAAATTTATTTCAGATAAAAATTGACAATTGTGGAATATTCCGCTATATAGAATTTTTTTGAGTGACCATAATTCTGTCTGAAAACACAGACTAGTGTGTTTTCAGAAACTGTCCTGCCTCTCAGAAAAATTATTCCATTGCTACTTAGAGTTTTAGAAAAATATGTGACAAAAATAAGACTTCATTGCATTTCAGGCTTTGTTGCTCTAAGTAATTGTTGCTATTATTGTGAATAATAATTTTTATTTATTTATTTTTAGATTATCTCCATCTAATTTGGATAAATTCCTGAAAAAAGCAAACTAACTTGAGTATTTTAAATCTCTCATTTTAAAATGTGATATTCCAGATAGGTCAGCTCTCTGCAACCCTTCAGGGTTAATTTTCATGTATATTTTCTGAGTTCAGAAGAAGTTTGTAAATAATCTTAGTTGGGTTGAATTAGACATATGAGAACCATAGTCACCCCTCAAAATTTGCACTCTTATTCTCAGCAATGATAATTTGATTTTTCTGCACAGGTTATTTTCATTCTAGCAGCAGCAAACCAGTGCAAATGGTGAATCGCTTTGTGCTGCTCCCCAGGCACCGCTAATCATGGTAATCTAATCTGCTCAAATTAACCCTCGTGCTGCAGTTCCACAGACAATTAACCCTTGTGTTGCAGTGGGGTGTGCAAATCAAATCTCAGCCCATTACCATCATCTCCTGCACACTATGCACATTGCTCCAGGATCCATAACTGCTCATAAAGATTCTTCTTTTACATGATTACTCCTGAGATTTGAATCATGTCTGAGTAAAGTTCTGAGGAAAACAGAGACACCAAAATCCATCCACCATCTCAACACGTCCCAGTGTCATATCCAGGTCAGCTCCATAGGTGTGCCGGGGAAGCAGCCCTGTTTCCTCGTTTGGAAGGACCCGCTGGGATGTGAGGATGTTTTCCTAGTGCGGTGTTACACAGCTGAGGACAAAATCCTCTCACCACAGCTACTTTAGCAGCATCTTTTGACATTGCGCTTCATGGCCTGTTAGGCAGCACTTCAAAAAACGTATTAGAATTGACCACGAGACAGACTGTTAAACTTCTTGACAATTAGTTTGACTTCCTTAGGACTTAGTTGACTAAAAATTCACTGCCCTGTGTCTACTACTCATGAAGGGCCTTGCCTTTGTCCAAAACGGTATGAATTAAGAGAAAAGTGGATTTCTTCCAGGTCAAAGTTTGTGCCATACCTGTGTGGTCTCTCAGATCCTTGGTTTGGAGAAGGATCTAAATTGTATTTGGTTACACAAATATCTGAACTGAAAATCAATAAGGTAATAAAATCCCCTTGAAAAACTCATGTTTTGTCCTCTTGTGAGTCTTCCTGACTTTGGCCCAAGCTTGCAGAGCCATGAGAGAGAGAATTTCCCAGAAAAGAGATAATAGAGACATAATAGAGGGCCGAACAACACACCGAAGAAACGGAGGTCCTGGAAAAAGGTATAAAAGACATATTTTATGGTATATAGTGAAATTAATATTTATCATCCTTGGTGGTCAAGACACATCCTGATAAGCTGAATTACAGGTGGCCATAGAGCATCCAAGCCAAGGGATGGGATGTGAGAATCTCCTTGAGTATCTGTGTGATCCTCAGGTATTGATTTATCACAAAAGTAGATTTAAAGCTGACAGTAGTTATACACAGTTTGAGATTTTATGACACATACATGAATCCAAGAGACACATTCAAGACTGTGGACTGCTTACAAATAGCTCACAAAAAAAAAATTAACTCTAAAATCAGCTTCCACAAATTCTGTGGCAAAAATCCTTTAACCCATGTTCTTCTGTATGTTACACAGAAATTATTGCCTTTGAACTAGTCATATTTTAAAAATGAATTTCTTTAATGTTAAGAGGATATTTTACAGCGCAAAATCTGCTTCTTGACTTAATTAGCAAAGCTCATGGAATCAGGTCTTTTAAATTGTGTTAAAAACCTACCAGATGTTATTTACAGATAATAATCATATAAACACAGACTAAGTTCATTGAAACTCTTGAAGGATACTCATGTAACTTTCTTACACCACGCTACATTGACAACATTGTCATTCAGTACAAGATACACAGTTACAAATCTGTAATGTAGAGTCAGACCTGCATTCAGCCGCAACAGGAAATTTCGAAAGCAGTGGTTGTTAGAAGCAGATGGAGGAGTCCCTTGCATTACAGCTTAGAGGGGCTGTGATGCACTCCTCTAAGGCAGATCTAGAAATGGATGGAAAAAATAAAAATTACATTTCAACAACCATTTCCTGTGTTGCACTTTCATAGCTCAATGCAATGATTAGCTCTGCCATGCTTCAAGGGACTTCAAAGTCATCATTAGTTGACAGTAAATAACCAGAATACTGCTTAAAATACAAAATAGTTATCAATATATTCCAAATGTTTTTAATTTAAGAGATTATTTGAGGACCACAGGATAATGGCTGAGTCCCTTGATGATTTCTCCATCTGACAGTGCAGCCCCACGCTTTGTGGTCTGGCACATAATGCTTCACGCTGCATTATCAACACTTCGGGACAGCAAAGATATTAAACCAGTCTGCATACAGTGATGTGCAGGTTCCTGCCTCACTGTCCATTCAGTCATTCCTTTAAATTAGAAGCATTTACTGGTTTTCCATATACAGGAGGGGGTTTATGTTGTCTTGCTGAGAAGTTTAAGAAATATCTCTCTGCAGGCAACAATGGATTGCACAGACATACAGAAAAGCTCACAAATTTGAGAAAATCAGAAAGTTTGGTTGTCTCACTGCATTTAGCCTGAGACAGAAATGACAAGTCCAAGTTCTCTCACAATTACCAAGAGAAAAGGAAGAAGTAATGGGACAAGAAACAGAGCCAATGCAACAGCATTTTAACCTATTCTATCCAAGTGTTAGCACTTTTCCATCACATTATTCTGTGTTAAACTCGAGTATTAAGCTGACCTTTTGGACACCAAAGGATAAAAATGCATTAAAACTTCTTGTCTTTCAATCACAAAGACACATCCAGTTGCTTTTCTTTCATCGGGGACAGTTCCTTAAGCCTTATGTTGCAAATTTTCCTGCCAAACTCTAACAACACACTTTTCCCTTCAATCCTCTGTTATTTGTTCTCCCCAAAGACCCAAGAGCTGGGATCAAATGAAGCTTTTCTAATGCTCTTTGCAGCACGGCTCGTGACTTAGAAAGGATAACCGTGGAGCTTATATGACATTAACCTTAACTTGAATTTACACGGAAGGAATTATATCCCAACGACAGGCTTTGTTTTTCTAAATCTGATGTAGCAGAGCAAGTGCTACAGTTACTGTCTTCAGTGATCAAGCTCAAAGCACAACAATCACAAGTATCTGGAGCAATAAATCACAATCCATGAGTCTGGGGAAAAAAAGGCAAAAATGCAGTACTACCAATACAGAGCAACTGCACAACTCTCAGAAAGACCTTTAAGAGGCCTCAGATTGCAGTAAGTTGCCACACACACTCCGAGAAGTTGGTGAATGCAAAGTGTTCTTCATACTGCATGTAAAAACCAATCTTCATTTATGGGGAGGTCTGTTTGCAAGATTTGATTCCCAAATTAACTACAATTATGGCCTAAAGTGTTAATTTCTTTATGGCATTAAATTAAGAACTTTTCCTTTGTCTTGGAAATGTTCTGAACTAATTCCATATTTAAATAACGTGAGTAAAATCCCTATCTGGGCTGAAGGACACTAAATATTCACAAGAATATGAGCAAATCTTACAGGCAGGTGTCCAGCACTGCTGCAGCTATAACCCAAATAATTCCCCCTAACACAGCTGAAACAGAGTTCTCCACTTAGTCTCCACTTTTTTACTGTGGGGATTGCTTTAATCTATTCCCAGTACCTAACTGCACTCTGCTGTAAAAACCCACAAAAAATTAGTCACCACTGCAGAGTTTGCAATCTGAAATTAATGCCAAGAATTAATTAAGCATTAGGAAACAAAGAAACAATAAGACAGCTGTGTTCACAATGTTGGGATGCAGTCTCAAACGTAAGCCACTTGAGCATTGGGACAGCTTCTTTTGGACATAACACCAGCGAGGAGTTACAGGAAAAGATTGGAAGGAAGGTAATTAAATCAGTTTGCAGATATTTAGAAAGCTAATGGTGAAAACAGCACATTTTTTTCCAGCAATTAATAAGTGGATGACGAAGGCTGGTATCACAGGTCCATTGGAGATGGAATCAATATTTTAATGACAATTGAAATAAAGCCAAGCGACAAAAGTACCCAGGAAGAGTGGAGAAGACCCTTTCTCATACACGATGCCACAAGGAGGCCAATTTAAGAGAGCAAGAAGGAGAACATGGATTAACTATTATCCCTAGCAGAAAACCAGAAAAGCAATTGAGAGGAGGAGGCTATATCCCCTGACACTGACTGGGCAGAATAAGCAAGTAGAAAAGTCAACCTGTACTCTTCCCACAGAGGTAGGAAAGATTACATGAGAAACTTTTTCCTTACAGAAAACATGACCTTGTGTTTCTTTATGAGTAACTTTTCATTCATATTGGAATTGGTCAATTAACATTAAAAATGTAAAAGGAAAGGCTATAAAATCTGCCTCTGAGGTCATTTATTTTTAATCTTTTTTTTTAATGGCCAAACAAAAGCAAAATAACAAAAACAAATTCTGTCACATTCCCTTCTTTGAGGTGTGGAGCTGCATAAAAACAGCTATCTGTTGAAGTCAGAAGCACAAACAATATAAACACAGGATCCTGTAAAGCTACAAAGCAAAATCTCATAGAGGCTGTCCCTGCAGGTTTTGTTTATGCAAAGCCACTCTTACTTCTGAAGCCAACGAGTGTGTGGGGACATCAAGATATTCCTCTCCACAACTAAGTTCACAAAAAAAAAAAAAGAAAAATAGAAGCACTGGTTAAAGTTGAGAATTCAGAATGTTCTTGTGAGAGGTGGTCCTTTAAATTCCCTTCATTCTGACTTTCCACTAGAATGTCTTCAGAAATAAAAAGCAACTCCAGCTTTTATTATTTCTATGACCACTACTTTCAAAAACATCATTACTGGCTTTTGGTCCAGACTCCACATCATTATAAGAAGTTCAGCAGCTAGATTGTATTGTTATCTAATTGTGTCATGGTTCTTTATATCATTAAAGGTTGGATATTAGGAAAAAGTTCTTCACCAAAAGGGTTGTCTAAGCATTTTCTGTTGCAGACACTTCTAAATGCAATTTAAAGCATCTGTTAAAGCAGTGAAGTTATCTGTGATGAGTTACGCAAATTTTATCCAGCTACAAAAGATTCAAAGTAAGATATGGGAATAAGTAACTCCAAACTGCCTTAGCTCCCAAGCTCACAAAGGTCATTATATTTATCAGAGAGTCTCAAGAAAACTCTCTGGTAGAGTCAGAGTAACAAATGTGCTCCCTGAAACTTGAAGAAAAAATACGTTAATAATTTAGCAAGTTTTCTCCTTTCTATTTCTTGAACCTCATGAATTTCATTTTGGTTTAAATGACAAACTCCCTCATTTTTAGTCTTTCAAAAAGTAGTTCAAAGGAAATCTAAGTTTTCTGAGTAAAAATAAAATAATATAAAATTATATTATATGAATTTATTTTCTCTTTGTGAATCAATATTAAAAACAACTGATGTAAACAGAAGTGTTATCACTCCATATTATGAAAACTCAGGTATATTTACCATTAAAAATGAATTGCAATAATCAAAGTCTAAGAACAGTTGTTGTCCTTCCTGTTACTGTCAAAGAACAAGTGTGAATTTTTTCTCCAGACAGAAGTTTAGTGGCTATTTTCCAATTTGATTTCCGCTGACCACAGATGCAGAATAAACCGACGCAGCAGGATAAATAATTGTGGCTGTTTCTCTATAGACAGATAAATGCTCATGATCATTAACAGTAAACAATAACTGCCAACAATAAACATTTACTGATACTCATAAAAATAATTGGCCATTGTGAAGCTCAACAAATTTAAGACAATTTTGCATTAAATTGGTGGTTGTGCATTTAAGAAGACAGCATTTCACTGAAGGACAGCAAGTGATAAAACAGCCACTATCTCCTGGTTCTGGCTGTTTAAAAAGACATTTTCTGAAACTGAGCATTCTGTTTTTTTCCTCCTGCATATTCTCCAAGGGATCACTGTGACTTGCCCAAAAATTTAATGGGCGCTACACTTGCAGAAAAGTTGTGCAAGTAAAGCAAAACAAGTCCATTTTATAATTGCCAATTTTGCAACCAGGCAAAACTGCGACTAATGCTCTGTTCAGGGAGCAATTTTGCTCAGTTTTCACCAGCCAGTGTGGTCCTCAATGCAAGAAAGGCAAGAAATTACTTTTCTCCTTTCAATCCACAAAATACACAGACCAGATGAGTGCAAGCCGATTGTTTTCCTCAGAACATGTTGCTACTAAACAGTTATTAAGCTGGCTCTGTGTACATCACAATCAGACCAAAGATTCAGATTCAGGACAGGGCTTAATCATTTGTCAGCCCCAGTCATCTGAATGTCCCACAGTTACCATAAAAGTCACAGAAACATACTTTTTAAAGGAAAATTGGGAATGGGTGAATTTTTAACCTTAACATTTTTTTAAGCCAAGAGACACCAGAGCAAGAAAATAATTAGACAGATGCAGTTCACGATATGGTCAACCATTGGATTATACATAAATCAATTTAAGATTTCAAATTATGGCAATGCATTTTTTAAGTTTTCAAGTGGTTATTTGTACCAACTGCTAAAAATCATCATTCAAAGCGTAGTTTCAAAAAAGACATCTTCAACTAACTTGGCTTACTTTTCTGAAATCCACTGGATGAAACTGAATTTAAGAGGCAGAATGCAATTTTGTCCCAGGTACAAAGAGTTCTGTGGCCATGAATTAAATCAATAAATCAAATAAAAACTGAATAAAAACTTATGTACAAATGTAGAGAAAAAATGAAATTCTACTTAAATGGAAGCATTGACTTCAGTCATACCAATTTTTACATAAATGGTAAGAACTGGAGAGAGAAAGTGAGGAAAAAACATTGCTTACTTTTAGTTTCAGTTAAGGAACACCTGAAATGAGAGTTAATTACTATATAAAAATAACTCTCCTGTTGGAAGTCTCAACTCAAATGAAGTGCTAGAAATTAAAGTACCTAAAGTCTCGGCAATTTTAATATCTTTTCAATTGACTGCTGCAGTATTGCTCTTAAAAGTAATCAGCATCTCTTCATCTTCGTGATCATTATTTCGTTAAGCATCCGCTATCATGTTATCAAGGTCTTGAAGCATTTTTGAGCTTTATTGATCATTACTTGGCATATGAGCCATCGAAAGTCAGATCCTGTGGGTGGGTATTTAAGTTATAAGTGTACTCATGAGAGAACTCTGGTAACAATAGTTGACACCTGCATTAGTCCACAACAGGAGCAGTCTCACCAGACTCTTTGCTCCGTAGCAAGCAAAATTTGTTTTGACAGGTTAGGCTAACTTGAAAGAAGAGCATGACAAAATATAAATATACTGTCACAAAAACCAGACTGGTAATTCAGCTGAATTTAAACAACGAAATCACAAAAGTGATTTTTAATTCCCAAAAGAAAATAACTGCATTTTAAAAAATCTTATTTTCTCTCGATCCAACACTCTTAAGATCCTCATGTTCCAGAAGAAACTGGCGTAAATAACAGAAAATTTCAGAATACAGAACTAAGGTGAAATCAGTTGCTTGGCTTCCTTTTCTATGTGGACTCAGCAGGCTAATTTGTCAAGGACGTTCTCAGGGTGGTAATAGTGCTTGGCAGTAATATGTATCTGTAAAACTCCAGCAGAGCAAATAACTGGAATAAGTGTCAAGAAAACTCAGTTATCTGCTGTACTAATAACCACAAGGCTGTACACATCATGCTGAGAAAACCTCCAGAAGGAACAATGTCATTACCTTAAAATTTCAGGTTGGCTTGATGAGCTGTTTATTCCAATTAACACAGAAGGAAATTGCTGGGTAACTACCACCCTCGTTTAGGAAGTCTGTCTAATGTTCACACTACGATGAGTTCTGAAACATACTTTTTTTTGAGGATCACTACATTTAAAGCAACATTAAATCACATATGGCAACTACAAATTTAATCTCCTCATGCTGTAATCATAGACAGAAATAAATTTCTAAGGAGTGTTCACACATCCAACAGAAAAAGTAAAATACCTGAAACTGCCTCTGATGAGAGCATAAGTTAAATTTTCATTTTACAAAAGGCTGCCAAAATTCTGTTTCACTGTTGAAAGTCTATATCCCTGGTCATTGTGCAGTTAAGGGAATGAGCACAATACTATAAAATGGTGTCTTGCAAATAGCATGGTCACTTCTGTCCTTTTCAGTATTTGTTTTTCTAAGGATTAATGAAACTGGTGGTACATACTGTGTATAACTTTCTCTATGAATTAGCATTTATAACTTTTATAAATTAGTATAATTTTGTGTGTACAAAGACTTCACAGGATATTGTATTAGAAAAGAAAGCTAATCCTCATTTTCAATTAATATAGTAGATCACTAATTTATTCATCTACTTTGTGTTACTGGTTCTTTCTTCTATTCGAAATTTTGAAAATTACTCCCAAGAATTTTCAAAATATTCCATAGAAAAAATAGTTTCTTTGTGCTAAGATGTAAAGTGTGTGTGGTTGAGTGGTTTCATTCCACATGGTTACAAGTTGAGCCTTGACCAAATTAAGACAAGGAAGGCAGTGTTTTTTGCAATAGAAAGATGTAATTAACTAAACCCTTAACACAAGAGAAAGATTCACAGAAAATTTAAAAGTCCCTGCTGAGCCAAGACAGGTAGAGGAGATCATTTTATTTCGTAGATAGAAAAGCTCAGGTCAGAATAGCGACCACTTTTTCTCAAGAGCAGCATCCATTGAAACACAGTCTGAAGGTGGAATAAGGTTAAGCCTTCCCAAAATGGAAAAAACCCCTCTAATCTGACCTAAATTATGTAATCATCTACACTTATCATTTAAAATGTTGAAAATAATATCCAAAATCGTGAATCCTAAACTTTGAGCTGATTGACTGATTCTTTTGTTCTAATGATTTCCCATTGTTCTCCCTTTTTTATAATTTTAGGCAGAATTACTACAAACAGGAGACAACTATACAAAATTGCTTAGGGAGAAATAAAAAATTAGCACTTTCAGGATGTTTGTTCGTAAACTTGAAAATAAAGGCAATGAAGTTTACTTATGACTGTAACACAGGAGGAAACATTTCAGTCTACATAAAAGAACTGGAAATGCACAAACAACTACATTAATTGAGATTATTCTGGAATCTGGATGGCCCACGAGCACTGGGATGTGTCTCACATCAAAGTTTTGAATGTAACTGAGGATGCAAATGACCACAGTGTTGTGACTTAAAAAATTATGCCTGAAAAATCACTACATCAGAGCAACTTTTAGATCAGGAGTAACCTCTCATTGAAATTATCCAAAAGACTTGGATAAGGTGAAATGATCATGCTGCAGAAATATTTCTGACTTGTAGGAAATAGAATACAGTCATATTCAGTGACATTTTAAAAAAACCATGGACACACTACATTCACATTACAGCATGGTATAGCCAACAACATTTCTCTTAATCTCCAGTGTCTCTCACAGTAGTAATGGCAGGATGAAATTACCAAACCTAAAAATACTATGTAAGAACTGGTATTCTCCCACAGGCATGGGATACCTCTGTCTACTTCAGAGAGATTTATCCTGAGTTTTCTACAGTCTCTGTAAATACTGTAGCCATTAAGCAACCACTGGAGTGTTTCATATGTTCCCTCAAAGCTTATTCCATTGGTTTATGCTTCCAATAGGTATCAGAAAGAGTGGAACTCAACAGCAAGGGGTAGGATAATTGGATAAAAATAACAGTATTATTGGCACATGAGAAATGAAAAAAATATTGATTACCTAAAGGATCTGAAATATGCATCTTATCTCGTGCAACTTCCATACTGAGGCTTTGAAACAGACACTCTAATTTATAACTTCTAATTTTTAAGTCTTGTAAATGTGAAGTCCTCAGCCTCCCTCTCCAAAGTAATCAACTGAGATATATTTACTATTAAGACTTTATACCGTGGCCTTATTGTTTACAATGTTTCTTGCCAGCAAACATACTGGTTGCATGAATACCTAAACTCAGCGTATCCCCCACCACTTGTAAACTGTTACAAAGAGAAATGGTGTTTTTCTGTGCTAATTGTTGACATTATAAGTTACCAGGAGTAGAGTGAATATGGAGTAAGATTTTACACAGCAAAATAAAGAATGCACATAGACATTAAACCCTGGATCTCAGCCCTGAAATCCTATTTTATACTCATTTCTTTGGCTTTGGGAAGATATTAGGACAGCCTGTAGCTTACTAGAAATAAAACATTGACACTGACAATCCTAGTTTAAGCAGCTGTTCTGCAGATGCAAAGGAAGATTTAAAATGTTTCCTGGACAAGCAGCCTGAAAATTACTCCCTCACAGATGAATAAGCATCAATACAAAATACACTGCTACAAACCTTGTATTTCTGTGTAACAGATAATGAAAAACCATCTGTCCATTGTGGTTATTTGCCAAGCAACCAGACCAGCATACCATTTCACTATCTGTATTTAAGATATCCTACTAGTAAACAGGATTTCTTAACTGTTTTCATTCTGTCTGCACACGCTGAATAAAAACTTCATCATTTAACCCACCTCTTTTCAAGGTCAGTCACGTACGTAAGAAGATTAATTCCTGAAAGTACAACTTTTGTTCCTCTTTTGGATTTGGAGAAGAAAGAGAGCATTAAATTAGTTAAAATTAGTGTTAACATTTTATTCTGCAGGAATTCCTCAAGTTAAGCATAATATTTCTATGGACTTTTTATGATCAATATCCTGGGCTCTCAATATCCAATTCTACTCCTAGTTGGCTTTCAGGTGTCAAAAGCCAGTGGGTATCAAGAGATAAATAGTATCCAGCACTACTTTGGTCCAACAAATAACATGAAGAATATGTTTGCAATCAAAATTCACACAATGGAGTATTTTAAGTGAACACATTTTAGTATCAGTAGCAGCACATGTCGATGATGAAAAATACACAGTGGCATGGTACTCTGTGCTGTATTATGCAAATGAATGCAGCAAAGGTCAAAGCTTATCTCAATCTCATAATAATGTAGTCTGCAGAGAATAATTAATTTGCAGTGTGCTTTCTTATATTGTGTACCACAACACTAAAAGCCATGGAATTTTCTTTTTTTAATGTTGCAGAGAGAAATCATATCAAAGGTTTTCAATTTTCTCTTTGAGGACTATGGGGGAAGGGAAGGCACAGTTCTTTGTTTTCTATTAGTCTAATAGCAACACCAAGCTAAAATTAAGCACTAAAAATACTGTGTTTTAATTGCTAAAATGCTGTTAAACTTTGGTGTTTAGGAATGAGATTTGCATGCCCAACAGCTGCCTTACATTACCACAGCAGAAGTGTTTGAACAATTTCCATGAAGCAAGCAGTACCATAAGGATTCAGTTATACTACACATTTCCCTACAGAGGATAACAAATTAGATGTATTATATGTTTGTAAATTACTGAAGCCTGTGCTGGGGATGGGAAGTGTCATCCAGAGCAGAGAGGTTATGAAGTTAGTAGCATAAAAAGCCAGGATGCTAACCTGTGTCTGAGGTGCTGGTGGGAAGTTGGAAACCGGTGTTCCCTGGATTCTGGTCCTGTCACTGTAAACTCCATCTTCTCCATACACTGGTCCAGCTCTGTTTTCCTCTGTCTGCCAAAAAGAACAATTTCTTGGCTTTGTAAGAAAAGTACCCTTGAAGAGCTGATTTTCATAGCAGCCCATGCTACGCTGTGCAAACACTTTTTCACACCTATTTTTAAATACACATTAAACATACAGAGTTTTAAGAAGAGTGGTCTTCTGACATAAGCATCAAGAGAGCAGATCTCTAAGCAATAGGATGAGATGTTTGTGTTCTTTCAAATCCAAGGGATCTTATTCCTTACCCTCAAATACTTGTGCTGTACTGTCATTTTGAGCTGGAAGCTAAATATAGGTGCTTGGGAATCAGGTGGGGTCACACCGTACAGATGACAGAAAACTACCATGATAAGGAAGGCTTAATTTGTCCCACAGGAAGTCTGTCATTCATCAGGAATTTTAAGTTCCCAATTCCAGCTTCAGTTTGTTTAGCTTATTTTCCCTCATATTTTTCTAGGAAGGTACATGCTTGTGGTTGTTTCAAGGGAACCTGGACAACATGTTCTTCATGTGATCCAGCGGTCTCCAAAGCCCATTCCCTGCTGTTTGCACAGGTCAGAAGAATTCTTGTACGGTTTTTATCGCCTTTATGTGAGAAACTTGCACACAGGCAAGCACCTTTTTCCAGCCCTAGAAGTCATCTGTCACTATAACTTCGAGTGTCCATCACAAGATGCAGAACTAGACCAATGGCAATGCCATCCAAACTAACACAGATCTGTTGTCCTTACGTCACTTACCTTTACACACTCCAAATGAAACACCAGCAATTTCCAGGGAAGGTGAAAATGCTGCAGAGTAGTTAATGTTGACAGTAGTTGCTAAAAGGTCATTTGGAGACATTCATTAGTTGTTTGCTGTAGCAGACAGTCATTATTATTGGCAGCAGAAATTGGCAGAAAGCGCTGCTATTGTCAGAAAGCATTAAAAGAGTGTCATTTGTCAATACGTGCTCTTCTACAGAGCAGCAGGCTAAGAGAACTCCATCTTTCAATTTAAATGGGAAAAAAATAGCACGAATATCCTGACGTACTTTTATCTGCATCTCCTGATATTGGCATTGAAGATTCTTCAGAAACTCTGTATCAGCCCACTATCCTCTTTATCTGGGAGCCGAAAACCAGAAGAATATGCAGAAAGATTTTATCCTAAATTTCAGTTTCTAGGATTCTGCTATGAGTTTTTCCAGCATGAAGAATATCTGTGACTATCCACCTATTAGTCAGGCACATTTGGCACTAACTCTATTTCTAAGCACAGATACTTACCTGTTGCTATCTAAATGAACTCAGATCTGCTTGCCCTGCACTGGTGAGGGGAAATATTAAGATTCAAGATCCCTTTTTTTCCTTGCTCCATTTGAGCAAATGCAACCATAATACATTTCAGATTCAGAAGGTGGAAGTAAAGTATAAATCCAAGTTGCATCTCTTTATAATTTTCCATTAAGGCATTCCAATAATGGAATTAATGAAACTTTCATTTTAATGCTGTCAAGTTACATTAAAAGCATTATTTAGCCTTCCCCAAGCCTACATTCTAATCAATGTCAAGTCCCCAACTATTAGATATTTAAATATTTGTAGTAAGAACCTTTAATAATGAGAATACACACTGCAGATATGTGTGCTGTTGTACTATTAAACTGAGATAAATAACCTGGGACAATTATTCCCAGTCTTAATAAAGCTGATTTTCTAATCAAATGTCAATAAAACAACTTGTTTTTAATATAGACACAATTACACTAATAATTTAGAGTTATTAAATAATAACTTTCAGAACGAACACAGAAGCACTGTTAATTTTTTTTTGTGACACTCTTCATTCTCCTACTCGCTTCCTTCATCTCAAGCACTCAGAATCCTTTTCATTCAGTAAGGCAGTCAAAGGCTGGTACTTCACTCTCATTTCCATCTTTGTCTCTGTCACAGGAAAGATGACAAAAGCAAGAAGACGGGAGAGAGAACAGAAGAAAGGGAATGGTTTCTAGGACATCACCTTTGTTTTGTAGTGTATTTCATTGCTCACCAGCCAGCTCTACATTTTCAATTAGGATGTCCTAACACGTTTCTGCAAGAAAGAAAATGAGCAAATTCCTTTAGTACACTTTCCCCATCTCAGTCCTTCATTTGACTGCTGGATGTACTCATTTTTCTAGAAGTTCAAAAAACTGAAAGCCAGTGTAATACCGTGGGACAGGAATTTCAAAGCAACTAAATGGAAACTGGCAATAGCAGAAGTGTTGATGCAAATCGTATGTCTTTAGGGTTGCTGACAGCCTTGAGTACTAATTTTGACCTTGACCATAATTCCTTTCCTAATTCAAGAGCTTTCCTTTTTATTCTATTCATTAACAATGAAATTGAATTTTTAAATGAATTTGCATAGTGAAAGAAGGAGACATGTTTTCACTTCAAAGATTTATGTATTCTTAAGGGACTTTTTCATGTGCCCTGTTGGTGAATCATTGAGGAAAAGATGGTTACTGTGTTACAAAAGCAATAAAAGATGCAATTTACTAAAACACTATCAGAAAATATTATCCAGGGAAGAATGAGTCTGATTAGCTAACAGCAACAGATAGGTTTATGATTGCAAGTTTTATGACTATTTGATAACATAAAGCACTATTTTTTCTCAAAAGGAAGTTGCAGCACTTAATGCATTTGCTGAGCTTGGTGTTGTCAGCACTATAAATCACTCAACAAGTTGCACTCCTCAGAAATAGAATCTGCACTTTATGGTTAGAAATTTACAGTGTGCTAATAAACTACTTGAGAGATAATTTCTGATTTTCAATATCTAGTCAAAAGAACAGTTACTGCTACAGTCAAAGGCATTTATTGCTGATAAAAATACAAATAATATCACCAGTTACTTACATTTAATAATGATCGTAACTGACCTGGGGCAGGTTGCTCCTTACATTTAAAATCAGCAAAAGATGATAATCTTTGGTGATGGGTTTCAATTACACATGCAAGATACAGTACAAGATAATTAGACAATACACTTGAATGACAATTTTTATTACATTTCTCTGGTTGGAAATAATAAAAAAAAATGTTTTCTAGTCTTTCCTCATCTTTGGGGCAGACCAAATTATTCAGTTTCTTCAATGTATCCACAAACCACATATTCTGAGTGTTCGGTTCAAGCTCTGTTGTGTTGATTCCATCACAAACAAATATTAATGGAATGCCACAGTCACACTTGTAGTCAAGGGAAATCTTGAGGCACTACATCCTGGCACTGTCATACAGTTCCCAAGGGCAAGAGAGTCTTTGACTTCAGGAATAATATTTGTTATAACTGTCTTATTGCTATTTTAAAGATTGATATTTATTTAAGGACTAGTAATTATTATTTTAATGTCACAGCAAAGAACTTACTGACGAGACAGTGTTTGACACTAGAAAGAACCTAAAAGAAATGAAAATTAGTGCAGCATCATCTCTAAAAGTATCTGTTTGACCTGAACTTGTATTAAGGAAAAAATTAGGCCGAATGCAGCTGAATAGGTTGTGGCAGATCAGAAGTAACCAAGCACAAAAGAAAAGCAATATAAAAAAATAAGCCAGCAGCCAATTTAGTAGAAATGACAGGATAACCTTTTCTAGGTGTGTGGTCTGAAGTTTCATTAAGGCACAGGTTCCCAGACTATTTTCAGTGGAGATGCAGGTATTGAGACTGCAGATGTTCCACAGACAGCTCATTAGTCACACAGTGCTTCATTCACCAGGCTCTTTTCAGCTGAGAAGCTCCACAGACATGCAACAAAGTAATATTAAAAAGTGTGTCAATGATATAGACACATTTGTCTATAAGCAATCATCATTATTACAAAGAGGTCACATGCCTCTGTGTCAAAGGATGTCCTCAGAGATTCCATGTAAGTCTTCCTAGAACAAATCTATATTAAAAACAGGGCTCATCCTGCAGAAGTCTTCAGCATCCCTACTTCCAGCTGCTCCATTTGCCTCACAGAAAGATCTCACTTCAGCCATATGGAAGCACTCGTTCACTCAATCTGCTTCCCTCCCACCTCGCGTGCATTAAGTGCTCATCTCCTAACGCAGAGATCAGTCCTATCCCATTTGTTTAGCACCAGCCTAACAAACACAAACTACAACAACAAAACATTTCCTCTTCAAACTCTGACACTCCAAGGCTCATACAGTGCACTATGAATGACTTTTTAATTCGTTAAAATCTTGAAGGGGCACAATAAAACATGCAAATGAAGGCTGTAGAACTTTGGACTGTCTGATGTTGGAATGATGAGCTACAAACATCTGAAGGAGTTTAATAAGATTCTTTTGTTAGTCTGAATTGGGTTTAATAAAGTTTATAAAAAAAAGTTCCGATTCTTCTCAAATTCATCATAGTTTTGCCCTGCAATGCTCTAGTCTGTCTGACACACAAATCTGCAGATTAATTAGTCCTCTGAAAGAGCGACCTGGACACAAGATTTCTGTCTAAATAAAGACCCCTTCCAAGCTGTTTTTCCTGCTTCTGTGGCTCAAGAAACCACCCATTAAACTGGTAACAACAGATAATTAGCCTATAACTGCAGCTGCTTGCATGTTTTCTGGTCTGTTTACATAACCTTGAAACTATTATGTCCAATTAGTAGTTTGGATTGTTTCTCCCTTCTAGCAGTAAGAAGGGAAGAAACTCTTTAAAAATGTGATCTCTCTTAGGCTTTCCACTGAATATGCCACTCAACTACCCTTAGGCCATAAGGTATAAGGTAAAAAGCTGTGCCTTAAATTAGTTGCTGCTTTTCCGTTTACCTAGTACTCTGTACTAGGTGCATGCACTCCGTTGTACAGATACTGCCAGCTGAGTGCACTTCATACTTAACAACCTGAAAGCAACTCTAATTTAAATTGCTCCAATATTATATGCACATTCTCCCTGAAGAAATGTAGAATACTTGTGAAAGACCACTTTTAAGAATCGTAGTTTAGTCACTGAAACACCTACAAAAAAAAAATCTATTATACCTTCTACAATTTTATGTTTTACTTCATGGCTACAGTAAAACAAAATGAATTATTTAAGTGCCAGATTGAATATTTTAAGAGGAGTATTTAAAGTAAAGTATTATCTTGACTAGCACTAGACCATGAAAATACTTAGTGCCCCTGGAGGAGTTGCCTTTTGCTCACAGCAGATAAGCAAAGACTACACAATACTATATTAAATAGTCAGACGTATGTGTTCCTCAGGCCAGTTTTATTTATCAGCTATGCATAATTCCAATGTCTTAATTCCTCCTGAAACCACGAGTCCCTGCAGTTCTGTCCCAAGCAATGAAGGCATGTACCAAACTCAGAGCCTAGAGAGCACTGCCACCCAGGATTCCCAATGCAATGCTCACAGAGAGCTGGCCAAGCAGCTGCTCCTCCCAGAGTGTTGGAGGGAAGTCCAGGGATGGCAGAGGGCAAGATATCTTACAGTCTATCCTGTGAGGCAATTCTTCAACAGGATTTAAGAAGTGTATCAGTAGCAGACTCTTCTGTGTATCTGGGAAGGAGTTTAGCATGCTCCTTACCCGAGTTTACCAGAATGCTACATAAATGTATTCTGCCCATCTGTTCTCCTTCTTCAAGTCTTGTCACTGCTCATCTCTGAGGCTGAATTCTCATTGCTAGGGCAATGGCAGCTACAGACCTGGCTTGTCACTTTTGTTGCCTAGCAGCAGGTCTTTGGGATCTTCTGTTGTGTGACTTCTTTGCAAAAGAAGGTGCGAAGTCACCATTTGAATCCCCTGTCAAAATCGCCTCTGGAGATGGGTGATGTGCACCACCAAAGCCTCTGGAATGACCAGCAGCTGTAGAAGCTTGGATTCTGTCACTCTCCAGAAACAGTAATTTGCCTTGTTTTGGGGACACGTTTTCATGCTGCTGTCAGCACAGGAGCTTAAGGAAAACAACATGACTGGTGCCTCGCATTGCTTGTTCCCCTTCAGCCTGGGTGTTCAGGCTGACTGCTTGCCACTTGTGCTGCTATTTTGACTGGCCTCAGGTTGCAGAGGTCTTTACAGTGCATTTACCTGCAACATTCCTAAAAAAATCAGCATTCCCAAAACACTTTACAGTTCTACAGGAAGGCTTTATTAAAATAAAAAAAAAAATCTTCTGAGAACACAGAAAAATCAGTGAATTTGTCAATGGTTACAGTTATGACAGACTGAATTTGCATTTATAGTTTTATACTGATTTACTTATATTTTACCTATTTCAGAGGAATACAGTTTCCTCAAATATTCTACAGTTAATGTAGCATTCAAATTTGGCTGCCATTAACTGTATCAAAGAACATTTTTGAAGCCACTTTGTTCATCTCCAGCCCAGCATTTGCAAACAAAATTCATTTAGAGAACTTTTGCTTACATGGGATGTTCATGCATTTGTGTCTTCTTCTAATGGACTGTTTTAAAAGTGAATTCTTTTATTGCAGCACATTTTTGAAAAAACTCTTGCTGCATCAGAGCCACAAAACTTTTACAGAAGGTAAAAATCAATATAAATCTTGATTGCCTGTAAATAAGATGGAATGACAGATCAGTTGCTCTTTGGCATTTCTGGCTGAAAAGTGGCTTGGGAAACACATGCCATGGTAATGACACAAGAGGGAAGCAAAGGCATCCACCCAGTATTGCAAGTGCTAAAAGAGCAGAAGGATAAACCAGGTCAGCGTTGACATTATGTAACATCCTCTACCAATTTTAACAGATACTGTGCTGTCTACCTTAAAAATACAACCCTTACAAAAAGAGCTGTGTCCCACTCCTGCAGCTCAAAACCTCAGTTTAGAAAATTCTAGTCTAAATTCCAACTTAAGAACCTATTTTTGGTACTGGCTGCAGCGAATCTCCATGCCTCATTTAAACAATTATGTCATTAAGTGTTTGGATTAAGCACTTTTGTAGTCCATCTGCACAATTAAATACTAGTGGCTTTATGGTGGGAAGCCTCTTGCTACAGTGAATGCAGCAGCCCATCTAATTTACATGCAAGACAGCCATCATCTCATTCCCTACATCATGCATAAAAAGAAAAACTATTTTAATACTATCCCAAATGCACATGACAGCACAAATAAAGTGCTTTCAGCTTTACAGTATCCATTACAATTAATTATCCAAAAGTCCTTGGCATAAACTGTGAAAAGCCCTTTCCTTTGAATAAATGGACTCCATCAAAATTATACAGGCACCTGAACTGACTGCAAATGAACGCGAATATTCACAGGCATTTTTTTACAAACAAAGGCCTTTTCTCTGTCAAAGTCGTTTGACACAGGATTTTACTGCCCTGGATTTCTAGTATAACAGAGAGCATAATGTTTTCATTAGCAGATAAAGCTAAGAAGGTGTGGTTTATGATATTTCAAGAGATAAGGCCAGTAACAGGAGAAAATGTTAATGTTTTATGTAATTTTTTTACCTTTATAAAGTCAGTAGAGCTATTTCACAATCACTCCATTTATTCAGTGTCAATTAGACTACTCGTTACACTATCATAAATCAAGTAACAAATGAGAAATCTCCCAGAACCTCTGATAAGACATAAAGAGAAAGAACATCCAAGTGGACTACAGGCTAGAAATTTGTAAGTGGAAGGGACAAACTAAATTAGCACGAAAAACTTACCTAAGCACTAAAGTTCTGTTTAGTTAGAAGGCTACTGAGTTGAAAAAAAGCTCAAAACTTACTAATGAATTCCTTCTTCTTTCAAGAACGGAACAGCAGAAAAGAAAAGCAGCATTTTACCATTTCAATTCTGTGTTAAGTCCTGTCTTTTTGACACCCCATTTGTCAAGGTTAATATTTGCCTTTCATTGTCCCTAAATAAATTCTGCTTATTATAGTTACTAAAGTTACCTGTCAATTTTATACTAGAGTCAGCATTTGGTCTGTTATGGACTCTGCATTGTAGGTATTTTAAACTCTCTCCTTCCTCTGGGTGGAATTATTTCTGCAACAATGGCTATTCTAGGTGTCTATTTTGGGATGGACCTATGTTAAAGGTACTGCAAAACGTTGTCATTAAAAGGCAAATGCAGAAGTACTATACTCCTCAGATTGCTTCATCCTTGTTCCACAGCACTTACATTTGTATTGATTTTATAATGAATGCACATGAGATGAGGGAAATGCTGACTTTTCTCGCTCTGCCACATTCATTGCTGCTTTTCTTGTCTAAGTGAGGTGCAGTGTCTCACTGAACTGTTAAAAAAGAAAGACTAACAGTAGGGGAATAAGTTTCTCTTATGGCATAACCATTATAGAGCTTCTCTCATAAGGCACTAGGTGTAACTAGCTTAGCGCATTAAAAAAAAGAGTGACACATGTGATTTAGCATTCTCTAGAATGCACAACTTGAAAGAAATGGCACTTTGGAACACAAGTAAAACATTGACTCAAGCACCACCAGCAAGCACGCTCCCTGCCCCTTCACCCACAGCATACAGAGATTCCATGGATTGTGTTTTGTAAGATTCTTCAAGTGATGATCATAATGAGTTAGGCTGAAATAAGGTACTGAAACCCTGCCAGTCAGAGATTTGAGAAGTTTTCCTAGGACGTTAGTCCCATTTTCGTAGCTGTGAGACCTCTTGAAGATGTCATTTATTTAGAGATCATATCTAAACCACTAGCTGGCACTAGGAAGATGGAGATGGTAATTCAGTGCCAGTGTAAGTACAGCTCAGAATGCCAAAGGGGAGCAATGCTGAATTCACACTTCCACACTGACCTTACACAGATAAATCCTGTCAATAAGATGCTTTCCCAAAGGCAATGCACAATGCCCATTATCATAATTGCCTTGTTTCTCCACAATTAGTTCACCTAATGTGCTTAATACAACTAGAAATACCATTCCCATAAGACAATTAATACCAGGTGACAGACAATGACAAAGATTATTCCCAGGTACTCTTCTTCAGAGACAGTTTCCTATTTGCTTTGCAGGCCATTTCAGAACTCACTGCAAGCTCACAAGAGACTGTACGTTCACACTGAAATGTATGTGGGGAAAATAACCTAAAATATGACACTTTAGCCCTCAAAATGGTTATTTGTACAGTACATCAAATTAGAAGAAACTTTGACACCTGTGCACTTTATGCAAAAAAAAGAGATTACTATTATCTGGAAACACTAATAAAAACACTCTACCTTTTGTGTTTGACACGTGAACAGTTATGAATTTCCCATGAAGAGTAGGTCTGTTCTGAGAGACCGCAGAAATGAAAGACTTCCTGCATTAACAATACTTACTTATTTGATCCAGGTCCAAAATCTGTTTACAGACACTACTGAAGACAATCACGACAAAGAAAGCCAGGCCACAACATCATGCACGCCAAGGGCATATGCATAGGGCTTTTTATAAATAACTAGAAATCTGCTTAATATTAAGCCAAGCAGGAGGTTTGAACCCGTCCATGAATAGAGAATGTTTTTTGTAAGGATGTGACAGTAGCTTTTTTTCTGCCACCAATTCAGCAGTATTCTAAACCTTTGCAGGGAGGAAGAAATACAAGTAGTGTAACTGCATGAATGCTGTATTGACAAATGAAAAAATTTCATACTTCTGTTGCCCATTCAGGTACTTCACTGTTATCAGTTACAGATTAAACTTCTTTCCAGATACACTTGTGGCTGAGTTTTGAATTAAGTACCTTGAATATAGATAGCAGCAGAGTTGGGTCAAACTGTACTTGGTGACCTATTATTTTATCTATATTTCTACGTGGGTTCTTAATACCTTCAGCACACTACTTTAGATGTCAAAGACAAGGTTAATTAGACTTCAAGGGAGGCAGAGAAAAGAAAACATTACAATCTTCTGAAAATAACTCTCAAAGGCTTTTAATTTCAAAGAGGCTTTCCTCCTTTTTAAGGGATGCAGTTGCTTGCCAACTATCTCATAAGAACAGGCCAGTTTAAATACGTCACAAAAGCACAGCAAGCAGTAACAAAAGTTGCTCCATTACACCCGTGATCCCAGTTGTTACACACTTGGGGTTACTGGCCAGAGCCCCAAGCTGGGAAACAGGAAGCACTAAAGAGGGTGCTGAAACACTGTGTAACAACCTTGGAATAGGATCCACAACTGAGAGTGAGATGGAGCTACAAGACACGCTAAAATGTCTGGAAAATCCATGACAACAATTGCTGCAGTGATTTTAAATTTTGTTATGTACCACCTTCTTATTGCAAGCAGGTCCAATGGTACGTAATTCCACGCTCAGACCTGAACTGTTCTCTAGTAAAACTTCCACGATTTTCTGGATAAATATGGTCCCTCAGCACTATTTTGACAAGAAAGAAGCTCACATTGAAACTTGTACTTTTGGTACCACTTTAGGCAAGTTCTCAGGAAGTCTTTTTTCAACTGCTGTTACATGGAGAAGGAAAGAGAATACACCATTACAAGCTTCCCCCGGTTCCAAACTAAGGAGATTTCACTACTAAAATGCTATTCAAGCAAATTATATCCTTCTTTCAACTTACTTGAAAAGAGCTTCCAAGATACCTTATTTCATAGATAAAAATTGTTGCAGTAAAACTGATTAAAATGTATTACACTATTTATAGTTCAAAGTTATCTCTGCTTCAGGCAAGGTATTTATACCTTTCATCAGGATTAACTATTTTTACCAAGTATTTTTTAAACGTATGTCACTCAATTTTAATTCAATCTACACCTGTAAGTCTATTTTGGAGAGATTTCTGAGGATTTATTTCACAATAGATGAGCTTAATGTGTATTTCAGTGGGAGACAGGATGGGTGCTTGGAGAGATATGAAGAGATGATCCATGTATTTGTCTCCTAACAGAAGAATTTATATTAAAAGAGAGAGGCATGAAATGTACACACTGGCTGGTATTTAAAGCTTGTTTCAATCCGTCTTCTCTCATACCTGAAAAGTATGCTGAAGCCGCTGATAAAACTTCCTTTGGGAGCACATGTTATTAGTGGCTATTAACACATACAGACTGGTGTGTTTGCCAGCTGATAATTTCACAGTGGTGCAGTCACATCAAGAACGCAATTTCTGTATTGGTTTCCTAAATTTAAACAAAAGGCTCCCAATGTTGCACACAGACCACCAGGCACTTGTCTATTTACTTTCTGTTAGCTGCCAAGGGGAGCTCCTACACCAAAACTAGAGGTCTTGAAGAACTTAATGCAAATTCTACATTTTGATTATACATTGATAAAACCTGTTACAGAAATTCTCAGTTTTTCAGGTCATTCCTAGAAAGTGTGAAATTCTGCTCTTCTGACCAATACATCATTCTTTTTCTTTTCCTCATATCAAAAGGTACAGCTTCATTACATTTCCCTGTGCTGCAACATTTGCATGTTGATTCCATTAAAAAACGTTTAGGTATTTGTTCAGCAACTTCCTACACACTGAAGGATTTTTTTTTCCCCCAAAGCAAAGAAAACCCCAAACTAATCATCTTCTCTCTCTTGAGCACAAATGGAAGTGTCTGATAGTAAAAAATAGCCAGTCTAGTATTTTTCAGCTACATTTCTGAAAATGCCAACAGAAGAAATGCCTTTCAGTCCAAGTCTTCTGAAGTAAATTGATTTGGTTTGGTAAGCACTACCCAGCTGCCTCAGTGTCATCTGGAATAAGTAGATACATCCTTTGCTTTGTAAGATCCATGCTCACAAATTACTGTGCATCATACCTGCCTCAACATTTCCCTGAGCAGCTTAATGAGATCCTTGTTGACTTCAATCTTACTAGGTGTAAACCTGAAGCTGCTGTTGGAAGTTCCTGGCATTTGTTCAATGTTTACTTGGCACATTGTACACTTAATATTTCAGTTGAGAAATGACTTGCGCTGTGTTTTGCACAACATTCTCAGACAGCTTAAAAGGACAGCAGGGCTAAGCACAGTCCTTTGCTTATTTTGTTGTTTTGGGGGAGATGTTTTCCATCTCCCTGCCATACATTCCTGCTTTATGCAGCAGCATTTGTTTACATTTGCATGACACATCAAACACACTAAAAGCTCTTTGTCATGTTTTATCAATGCTTCCCAGATCGTGTCCTGCTTCCTCACTGACAAGTTAGACAAAGGAATTCTTGTTGGACAGCAAATTAACCAGACTCACAAAATTTCTTCAAATTTTTGCCAATTGATGGTATTCTGCTTTTCCCTTAAGGGACAACATGCACATAAAGAAAATGATAATATATTTTTCCCTCAAGAAATAACTCAAGCTATTTAGCAAGTAATAAGAAAAAAACAGTATCTATTGATTATTTTTGAATCCTTACACTCAGAAAACAATCCATCGTGCCTTGCTTCTTGGGTGACGAGTTCAGATAAGATTCAAATACAGGGATGAGGTTAAAGCAAAAAAAAATATTACACTTACTGGTCATGGACAGCTAAGGAATACCAGCTCTACCAAAACCATTGCCATGACTCTTTTTTTGAGGAAATAAGAGATATATTTGTGTCATTCTTTCAAGGACAGTTCTTCAGTAATTCACAGCAGATACCATTCTGTTACTCATCCTATCCTCCAGCTTTCAGACAGACTCATATACCAGATTCCCTGCATCATACTACAGACTGTACTCTCAATGGGAGATGTAACACATCCACCACACTATGTAGAAAGAAGTGATGAAAGTACCATGAACTATTATCAGAATGAAATTCCTGTTATTTTCTAGTAAGCTGTTTTAATTTCACGTAACATGGGTATTTTATTTTTCAAGAATAACTACAGGTTCCTGTGAAAAACAATAACTTATCTCCAAAACTCTGCTATAAACTCTTTAATTAGACACTGAATATTCCATCAAAATTCACTTAATAGGTGACACCGATTACAATTCTTTTTACTGTGTTTTTCTGATCTTTATCTTAATGTCTATGTATTTCCACAGAAACCTCTTTGGCAATAGAGTTACTTCTTGGTCTCTCTTAATCTTTTGAATGGTGGACATTACCTTTAAAAACATGGTTTGCTTACAAATTTCAGGATAGAAAAAGAAAACACTGCTGATTTTGGATTGGCCTCAGCTTGATAAAGTACTTGGTAAAGTTTAACAATGTTTCCTGCAGGATTGTGGAGTTGTATACCCTTCCTTTTGAAATAGCCTTCTCTAGTTCAAACATTCCACAAGGAAGTTCTCAAGGCAATTCCTCAGACTCTTTTTATTTGGTGGAACACAATAAGGAGTTTTTTAGTTTTAGTAATACAAAGCTTATTTAGTAATACAAATAGAGAGTCAAACTCTCCAGTCCCAAATGTGAATTTATTCCAATAAGAAAGTCAGCTTTATCTCTAAGCAACATTGTCAACATATTCTCAAGGTTAAAACTGAAAACAGTCACAAAATGCAAGCAGAAAGAGCTGTACTTTGTCAGTAACCTTTTCACTGATAGCAAAAACAAGAAAAGTGACACCATGATACTTCTTGCATTAATAAGAATGGTAATAAAATATAGTTGGGATTAGCATTTGAGAAGCTCAGGCTTGTGGACCAAAATGCCTGCTGAAAGTTATGCCTGACCAATTGCTTCTTAACGAAAGTTCTTAAAATAACGAGAACCAAATCTGACATTTAAAGAAAAGAACAAGAACATTTGTCTACTTAATTATGTTAAGCCTGAAAGCATTGCAGCTCTATACTTTTCCTTTCATTATGGTATTACATAAGCAGCATTAGAACAAGAAAATACTATGTATTATACTTCAGTAATTCCACTTTCTACAAAAACCCCTTCACACTATTGTCAGAAGCCAAATAATGTGTTTCCTTAGTTCACAATTCCACTGCTTTAACTTACTTATAAATATATAGATGGGGGCTGTTTGCTTGGCTTTGGTTTTTTTTTAATTTTTCCTTTGACTTTATGCCTCAGGATAATTATACACTGATAGTACCTGTTGCTACTATAGATTTCATAATACTTCACTAGAATACCTCCTTAGGCCTGCCTCCTTAATTACACCAGTCATGTCAGGGAGAAACGAGACATTGCCAACAAAAGGCTGAGACCTCAATTACTTTTTTTTTTTTACCTTAGGAGAAAAATCACACTGGAATTGTTTCTGCAATATTCCTAACCCTTTGCAGTGATGGAGGAATTTTACTCTGCTGTGTTGACTTTTACACAAAAATCACTAACATCAAAAAGCTACAGGCAGCAAGAGACGGGGCGTTCTTGTTTTTAAACATTTTGGGAAGCAAACTTTTTGTGAGAGATCCAGAACAGGTATAAAATGGCAACATTGATATATGCTGATATGCAAGGGAGATGGAAGGCAGCATGGTAAACATCAAATGCAGGATTTTAATACAAAAGATATTAACCCAGTTTTGGATAAAATAGGAAAACTGGCATCACTTTTTCTCTTCAGTTCGGTAATTGCTGTTACAAATACACTTATACTGGAAGTCAGAGCAGAGGAACACAACTTAAACTTACTCTTGTTTCCTAGAAAAACTACTTACCTTCCTCAAATAAGAAACATTTTCCAAATTAGAATATTACGGAGAGGAAACTGGAACAAAAACAGACTGTCATCCTACTTGGTAAGGTGGCACAAGGAGGGGGGAAAAAAAAAAATCACAGTTATGCAGGCATAAATATTTTTTCTCAAAGCAAAATTGCCTAGATTTTACCTACAGAATGCTCTAAACAAGTTTCTTAACTGAGATTACCATCTGAGTTTACAAAATCCCTTGCAGGTTGAAATATACAAACTTTCAAAGCAGGGATTTTGCAGAGTCATTTCCCTGCAGGAGAAACCGGTTGTTTTGATTCCACCATCTGGCTGAATCCTACTCCACCTCATGAAGCTGTTGCACAGCTAGCAAGATAGGTGGCATAAATACTACAAAAAAAGTAGTATTTTCTGTGCCATTATCATGATGATAGTTTCCTCAGTGCAGTTTTCCGTAAGCACATGGAATCACTCAGATGTTTAGCAGCTTGTTGTTACATAAAGCCGCACCCTGGTTTGGAATGTCTTGTCAACAGGGCTGCAATTGCTCACGAATTACTTATTGCACCTAAAAACTGAAGGTTCTTTGGCCTCATGGAACCCAACAAACACGAATATATTTTTAAACGTTGCTGTATTTTGGGAAAGAAACACCGATACGACAGCAAGAAATTAAATTACCTATTGGTCAAAAAATGAGTTTCTCTCCAAAACTACACTTTTTCATTAAATAAATAAAAACAACAAACCCCAGACTTTCACTGTAAAACACAAGTGACATACATCCACTATTTTTCAGTAAGCAAAAGCAGGTTGACTACAAAAATAGAACTCCGTGATTTAATGGAGGAAAAAACTTTTCTAAAATAAGTAATTGCAAAATATCTGAGGAACTCAAGCTTATCTGTTAATTATTCATGTTTCTGTTTTCATTTCCAGCTACTTTGGAGCTGCTGATGCTGGCACTCTCTACTAGGTTTAAGCATCCTTTCAGCTCAACTCTGCCAAATTAAACTGTCACTTTCTATTAAAAAATCTATAGCAGGAGGTTTTTAATCTTCTGATTTATACTTTGTAATAGAAAGTCAAAGTTTAAATTAGGACAGTATCAGCTTATGAAAAAAAGCCTAAGCAGTGCAGTGACAACCCCAGTGAAGAAAAACCCCCTGCTTGCATTAAAGTGCACAGCAGAACAGTTTTAGTTTCTATCTTTTGGAAGGTTTTATTTTACACAGCTCAAGTCAGTCTCACACTCTTATTTAAAATAGCAGTGCCTGTAGATTCAGTCAGGACACACCTAAAAGAAGATGCCACTTGCTATCAAGTGTCTGAACTGTCCCTGACTTCATTGACCTGCTACACCCCCAGCTGCTCTACCTTTCGGGTGTATTAAGTAGGCAATGCACAACTCAGTTAACACTTCGTTATGTGAGCTGCTCCTCCTGAAATTTTCTTAAGGATCTATGGGCTCCACAATTCACTGTGCTGAAAATTAAACCAAACCAACTTTAGTAATTCAACAGCTCTATAAATATTATTCTCTCCTTTTTTTTTTGTGCTATCCTTACAAATAGAATATAATGATAGCCCTATTTATTTCCCTTTAACACTATCTCTTCTTCAGATTTTTTTTCTTCCTAAGCATTTCCACTCCCATCTTCTCCAATGGTATCACTCCTGTATTTTCTATCGCTTCACAGCTGAAGAAAATTTAGTCACCAAGATGTGCTACAGACAGGGAGAAAGTGACCTCAGTGTGGGAGAAACAGAATTTATTAGGGTTACTATCACACAGTTGCTCATAAAATGATTATTTACTGCAATTTACTAGCACTCTCTCCAGCATGTCATGTCTCATGAACTTCGAGATCATTTTTAAAGAAGTTTAAATCGCCTATAAGCATAACCTTGTTATGACATCTTTACCTTGTCACATGAAATTTTACTCCCATTCTCCTTTTATCCTAGGGATCTCTAGTTCACTCCTACTATTAGTAGACATTACCCTCTTGTCTGGCTCAGCATGCTCTGCTGTGCTGGATTTCACTGGAGCCAACAGCTACAGCTGTGGCTCAGGCAGAATCGACTCCCTCTTTGCACAGACTGAGCAAGAAGAGAGATGAGTGAGAAGAATGCAGAAGCTGACCATAATACACTCAGTACCCAATGCTGCAAGGTCACGAGAGGATAATGAGACTTAGTAAAAAGACTCATCTGGACAAAGATTCCTAGAAAGGATTATATTGCTAATTATATTCTATCAGGGTTTGAGGGACTGAATCCTTGGATAAATTAGAAGAATAAATGTACACTAAAAACAGAAGTTCAAATGTTTTATTCTTTATATACTTGTCATAACATTTAAATTTAATTTAGGTTTAGCAGCCAGAAGGTTTCTGGATATCTATTCAGTAATGATACGTAACGACATCTTTTCATGTATATAGAATTTTTAAGATAAAGAACCCATGCCTCTTCTCTACACCAGCTAGAACTAATGCACAGAGTGAAGAGTTCTCAGAACACACTGATGTCATGTAGTGATCTTCATGTTCCTCTCTACCAGATCTAGAGTGTCCAAGAGCGCCTACAGAAGGCGGTACCAACAGACTCCTTTTGCTGAATAACAATGAAATTTTTCGAAGTGTAATGTTGTACACAATTATAAAACTCAAACACCCATTTAAGTGACAAGGCAACCACAACATAATGCTACTGCTGCTTCCTATTTACTGTTCTCTTGTGCTGCCCCACAGCTGCTTTTGGCATCCATTCTTTGGACCAAAAGCCTGATCCTCCAAAGTGTGACACTGCTTCTTTAATCACAAGAAAGCGAAGTTGCATTTCAAAGCTCCATAACTCAGATTTCATGTGGATTTATCTCAAAATTCCATTGCAAGTAGTTACACAAATAAACTACAGTGTGTGAAGTATCCCTTCTTTTGTTTCAAACCCATGACCTGCTGCTTCATTTGAGGCCCTCCAGCTACCACATGACTGAGTTCATCATTTATTCAACCCCTCTGCCCTCTTTGCCCTCCACCCATTTCTTGCATTTCCAGGGTGAAGAGATTCCCAGCAGCTGTTGCTCACACGGAAGCCATCCCACAATTCTGACCCTGATCTCTACAAGATCTGCTTTTATCAATCTTTCATGATCTTCTCCCTCCTACTACAGGAAAAAAAAAAAAAAAAAGAACCAACTTACTTTCTGGGATGAGCAAAGCTTCCAGTTAGTGGTTTAGAAAGCAAAAACATCTAGAACTGATCATAACAAGACAGGAGTGAAAAGGTGGTTCTCATCACCATTGCCACATGGTATGACAATGGCATCACAGAGCTTCCTCTCCCCCTCCCTGTTTATGCCTCATCCACTGTGCTTGCATGAAAATCTGAAATCTCCAACTATGTAATAGAAATTAAACTGAATGAGAACATTAGAAATTAAATACTGTGATAACTGTTTCCCACTACATTTTCCGCATTAGAGCAGCACAAATGGGGCAGAAAGTTGCCGTATGAACTACACATTATTAACTTTAATTATTCAACAATTAGAGGAATGTTTTCATCACAAGACTTGAAGAATGCCTTTCTCCCATACAGCCATTTTTCAAGAGGGTGGCAATTTGAGATACAGCTTCTTACACAGCGTGCCCCATTGGCTAAATTCAACAATTCTCTGCTCACATGTGAGCAGGTTAGGTTTTAAACATCCCTCACACTTTGTATAAGGAGTCTATAAACTGAACAACAACATTCACTGAAACTGTTCAGATTTTTTTTTTCCTATTATAAGCAGCAGAGAACAAACAAACAGTAATTCAAGCAACTCCTAAGCCTAAACTCTACTAATAAATGTGATAGAATCTCTAACTGAATATACAAAAGTTGTTGGGAATTATTTCCACTCAAAAAAACAGTTTAAATTACCCCATCCCTGCAAGGGAAAGCAAAGATGAGCTTCTTTGTAGTCCAAAGCTTTTCTGAAAAAAGCGTGGCCACTGCAGGCTAGAAATAAATTTTGTAATTGCCTTCCTGGTGCCCTCAGAAAAGTTACTTTGTCACTTCTGTCCTCACTGGGGACTAAGCAGTACACACACTTTTTTTAAAGGAGACAGAATACTTGCATCAGTGATTTAACACACAAACACTTAGAATGCTCAGGTTTCTTTAAGATTGCTTCATGATTGGAAAACTGGAAAACGCTAGAGGGGTGGTACCCTGGATTAGGTATTCCTATCCTGATGCAGTTTGTCCTGATACTTGATTAATTGCCACTATGAAAATAATTTTCTTCACGCTCTGCTAACTATTCTAAAGGAGTCTTTGTCTGATAATAACTTCAAATGCCAATTGCTGTGACAGACTCCTCTCCTTTGAATTGTTCGGATCTTTGATGAAGACCTACCACATTTATCTTTGCTAAAATCTAAGGTGATAGTCCCTGAAGCGCTCCAGCATGCTTCTGCCCCCATAAGGTACATGCGATATTCTACAATTAGTAGGAAAAGGCATAATAAATATCTTAATTTAATAATTAAACTGAAAAGTATAAACCCCGTATTTTAAAAATACTGGAAGACTAGGCTCTACATATATAAGGATATACCTTAGGGGAAAAATTATTTATTATAATGCTGCTATGTGGGAATTAAGTTGCAGTTATAGACGTGCACCCTTTATTAAAGGCTTTTTACCCTATATCGGTCCACGAGGCACTGCTCAGTAACCTGTGGTCTTTTCTGAGGATTATGAGGCTAAACGTGAATTACAGGGAAAAGTGTGAGCTCCAGCAAGCCTGTAGTTCTGCCACCTTTGTCATTTGTCTTTTTCATTCTGAATTAAAAAAAGGTTGTCAGTGCTTTCTGTGAAAGCACGATGGCAAGATTGCTGCCTGCTTCTCTCACCAAGTAATTCCAATAACTTAAAGTAACACAGAAATAGGAACTTTAATCATCACTGACAAATCAACCATAATATCAAGTAAATTTAATCTGATGATGGAAAAGTTTTTCTAATTCAGTATCTACCTTATACACCTTCTCAAGTTCAGAGATTTAATAACTGTACCCTTCAAAGGAATTCTTGCAGAATTCTGCATCTGGAAGAAGACCGGGTCATTTTAATTTTTTTTCTTCAATGTATGTTATAATTCAGTGCAGATCCATATAGGTTTCCTGAAAAATCTTAAAACCTTTTCTGTTCTGGCCACCCCCTTGAAGGCTCCTGTAATCACTGTGATCAAATTCAGCAGCATTAGTGTAAGTGAATCACATCTTAAGCTTGAACCTGTAAAGGATCTGCCTTACATTTCTCAATAGAGAAATCAATTAATTCCAATAAATAACAGCTATCTGCTTAGATTCTCACAGATTTATTATGAGGTTATTCAGGACACATTATTTCTTTCCTCATCTGAAGTTTTGAACAGTGGAAAAGTTATTCCAGAAGTTCACAAGAGGTAAAACTACAAAGCAACTGAGATGTTTAGGTCAAGAACAAGAAGCAAGAACAAAACAAACTTTTCACAGATGCGATATTTTCTTCCTAACACAGCTAAGAAACTTGATTTCTCAACTCCTAATAAAAAGGTAGTATAGTGAAGGTGGAAAGGAAATATTTCATTTCGTTGAAACAAACATTACCATTTCTACCTTTCAGATCAGTATGTGCAGCTTTGATGCCTTCCTGTGAAGTTTCAGATTGATTTTTTCCTTATTATTAAAAGTGTCTTCCATAGCACAAGTGCCCTCTGCTTTTCTAGTTTAATAGTTTGGAGGTTTTTGCCAATAAAAATAATAAAATTCTCTCTTTAGTAGATCATCTGTCGAGGTGATCACCACATCATCTCAAAAAAATACCAATGTACAAATAATATGAGTGAAGTGATATGTTACGTTTCTCATAAGTAACAGAATCAGATTTAACTTAATTGCTCAGTAAAAATTTGCAGAATGTATACTAAATCCTTTATTTAAATATCTTTTGGTCCTCTATAAAGTAATTACACTCAAACCTGCAGCTGAGGCCATACATATGACAGAAGTTAATTTATGCAAATGAGGGATCCCAACAACAGTCTTCTTAAAACAGTAAAGCTACTACCTGAATATTGAGAAAACAATGATTTTTCATGTTCCATTTTACTGAAGCATAACAAAAAAAGATATTAAATTTTAACATCAAGTCAGATGTGCCATTAAGACTGCTTAGAAACAAAAGAGAAAAACCCTCCTTTTAAAGTTCTAAGCCTCCAATACCATCATTTCTTACCATCAGGTGACAGCATTGTGTAACACTTCCAATTCCCTGATTTAGTTGGAAGTAGAGGAACATGTGCAACATTATAGAATTGTATAAGGCAATGCACTTGTAATCTATAACCTATCACAAAAATATAGGGACTGTTTTTAGTGCACAGCTGGAGTAGTAGTGCACACAACCAAGCAGAGAGAGACAAAGCAAGCATGAATACCTTAGTAAACAAGCCTTCATCTCACTCTTCCTTCTTATTAAAATCTAAAAAGAATTTATGTTGTCTGAATACTTGTATACACTTGTATATTGTCCAAAGGTTGCTCCATTTGATCAGAGTACCATTGACTTTCCAAGAATCAATTTAGTGCATTTTAAGATTAACACTTTAAGATGTAGCTCACAAACCCCACTACACCTCCTTTCATGATTTTGAGTATTTAGCTATCCATACATATCAATAGCCATACACATGCCCTCTAATCAGAGAAAGTCATGGCTCAATGCATCAAATTCACTTTTCTCCCTGAGGACTCAGCTCCCTGGCTAAAACTTGGGCTAAAAGCAGGGAAACACTGAGGCAAGTATCAGAATACTTGTCATTTCTGTGAAGGCACAGAGGCACTGGGACAGTGTGGGTATTTCTGCCTGTTCCATCATGCAAAATAGTATCTGGCAGAACATTTGAGTGCAGGGGTACCCAGGCTACCTACTGTGCAAGGAGAAGCATGACACCTGCACTGGCACAATATTGTGCCTGCTTTCCATGCCCTGCTTGGTTCAGGAATAGCTCAGTCGTCTCCGAGGCACTGCTTTACCATGCCATTTGTATTCTCTTCATCTCCCTCTACAGGTTTTCAAACAGCTCATTCATTCCCGTGATCACAACGACAACCTATTCACTGGTGACTCACAGACCTACAGCCAGCTCTGACACATTTTCCTATATTCCATTCAGGATATCAACAGCTTTTTCTGACATCTCCCCAGGGATGTGTCTGTCAACTGAGATTTCAAAAGGGGTCTAGATGCCCACAGAATTGCAATAGGATTTCAGTTCCTCACTGCAGGAACATTAAAGGTGGGCAACTCAAAACAGTTCTGTCTCATCTTTTCCCTGAAAATTAGCATGCACTAACCCACTAATGGTAAGTGCACAATCAAACAAGGCGCTGGACTCAGGAAACTATCCTGCGGTAAGTACTTGCCAGTTCTAAACTATAACAGAGCTCACTCTGAAAGAGTACTATTAGAATATGTGCTATGATATTGACAAAATTAACTACTTTTTCCTGTTGAAGGCAAGGGCTGTATTTCAATTTAAAGGAGATCAGAAAAATGATAGAAGAAAAACTGATTTTTACTGCCTGATATTTGTTTGCCTGTGGGAATATTGTCTTTAAATTTGAAACCCTGCATCTTAACATAGAAGTCATAATCTTCCATTTCAAGCCCCAGTTTTGGCAGTAAGCCCCATTGATTATTTACCACCTTTGGCTGCTGCTACAATATAAAACACTACACAAGATTGTTACCCGGCTTACTGAAAAACAGATGAGTTTATAGGCCGGGAATCTCAATTTATAAGAACGTATCAAGGAACTCTTGGTACAACTGGTCTAAGTGCATTTCCATATCCACAGTCTTTAATCACAGAACCTTAAAATGGTTTGTCTTGGGAGGGACTTTAAAGATAGTCTAGTTACAACACCCTGTCATGGTCCAAGTTTTTTAATCCTAAGTATTTTTTCAGCAATAACTTAAGTGTTTTGTTGGTGCTGTTGATGGAAATGCACAAATAAGTAATTGTATAAGTGCCACCATATGTTAAGCTGTAGCACAGTCTGGTGCAGAGACACAGCAGAAATTTTGCTAACAATTACACCTTCAAGTTTACGATTTAAACCACCATGAAACATATTAATATCTACTGTGGATGTTCTTCCAACTGCAGTGTAAAGGTGATATCAATCAAGATCTAACTTTTCGCAGGATTAAGCCTTTGCATAAATATTAATCCTCTTACTCTGCCTAGAGCTGTGAAGAACTTCATAATATAGGCCACTTCCTATTTTATGTTTTAGGAGCATGTACTGCTTATGGTGCATTTTTATAATGAAATGTGCACTGCTAATGTGGTATTTTTTTCTTTTGCACAACACTTTAGAAATATTAGCTTCAATCTTTGAGCTAATTATTGAAATCTGCTTTCAGTGAGAGTAAATGCTCAAAAGCACCATCTGTTTTTCTAGAAATAACTGTATTTTAAATAGGAACTATTCTTTTTTTTGTTGAAATTTGAATGATTGTGCTGTACAATAATTTATATTATGTGGTATGTGTATTTTTTTCTACCATTTCATTAGATCTCTATGCAGTTTTCTGAGACAAATGCCATTCATAAGCAATGAATGTTTGAATCAAGTAATTGCTCAGAAAGCTTCCAGTATTATCCTGAACTATATAAGAGGAGTCATGTTTTTGGTACTGGCATGTCAGCAAAACAGCTCATCACCCATTAACTGCCTCATTCCATTGTGTTTCACAACTGTTCTCAATACGCAGAAACTGAAAAAAGGCAATCTCAGTACGGGTGCCATCAATACAAAAAGAACCCCACATCTTCAGTTTCTGCAGCTCCTCATGTCTAATTTCCTGTACAGAACTCAGTATGTGGTAAGCAATTTGCAAAAGGTGCACTAGTCCAAAAATAAACACAACTTCAGAATACATTTGATTACTGTTCAGAAAAACAACTGACAATTAGCTGATTACAAAAAGCATTAATCTTAAAAACAATAACTCTCACTGAGCTGAAACCCCATAAATATCTAAAATTTGCTCGGATGCCAGCTTCACCATCCATGCTGCTTGTGTCGCATAATAACCAGTTCCTGCTTCAGAGCAACTGAAGAAATGGCAATCATAATTTTAGATAAATATACTGATTGTCATGGGGCTGTAAATCTGTTGGGAGACAAAGTTTCCTTGCTGCAGAGAACAGTAAATACCAGCTGTGTTTCCAATTACACTTGTCTGCTCAGGGAAGGTGGGATTTTTCTCTCCCTTCAAGGCTACTCCTTTAGGAGAAACAATAAAAAAAGAAGTTATGACTGCGACACTGAGCCTACCAAGCAGGATTACACTGAATTTAAGGACTAATACCTAAAAAAAAAAAAAAAAGTTCCTTCATCCCACCCTCAAATGATTGTGGGCAGTTGACCTTGTCCAGATGTCAGGGCTCCCCACCCAGCCACCTGCTCTCTCACTCTCTCTCCACAACAGAACAGGGTGATAAAATAAGATGAAAAATCTCATGGGTCAAGATAAAGACAGGGTGATTATTTTCCACTTATTATCACAGGCAAAACAGACCTAAGGATTAATTAGTTTAATGGAACACCATTTAAAAATAAAGATGGATGATGACGGGGGAAAAAAAAAAGCTAAAATAATTTCCCCAGCCACCATCCCTTCTTTCCAGGCCAAACATCAATCCTTAATTTCCTATTCCTTTACCTCCTCCCACCACAACCAAGTGGCACAGAGGGCATGAGGAATGGGGGGGCTTTTGATTAATCTGTAAAGTGTCTTTTCTGCTACTCCTTCCTCATATTTTTCCTCTGCTCCAGCATGGGTCCTCCCCATGGGCTGCAGTCCTTCGGGATAAACCAGAGATGTGTCCCTCCAAAGGCTAACTTGATATTCCATATCTGACAGAGGATTTCACATGTGTTTAAGGTATGGACTTACTTCAAACCATTTCATTCACTTTATCTCATCCTGGAAAAGGTACACAAGCTTATTAAGTTTAAGTTCAGTTCCTCAAATCTGCAAGACCAAGACAACATCGGAGCGAAAGCAGAAATAATATACTAATTATTTTGGCACATACTTCCTGAAGACACTTCTGCAAAGCAGCTCACCATTTTGAAAACCACCCAAAAACTCAGTAATCCAAACTGTAATAAAGCTATGGAGCAGCCAAATTCTGGCAATTATTATAAGTAGTCTATGTCAAGACATGGCTTGCGATAAAAACTCGAGATGAATTAGAGACAGAAAAAATGTGATGTGACAAAAATCCCACTTCTCCATTCCTGTCTATCTTAATATTTCTCCAAGCAAGCTCTTACCTATGTAATTAAATTACCAGTGATGCTACAAGCTCAGGACCCAAGGACTTCATTTGCAGGTGTCAATCATTTTCAAAGAGCCCCATTCATAGCTGAAAAAGCCACAAATTGAACAATGACATGTCCTTGATAGTGCTGGCAGTGACAGCAGCTCTCTTCCTGTCTTTCAGAGAATAACAAAAACATGTTTTCTCCACTTAGAAATAATCAACAAATTGAGTCTAGGTTGAGTTTATCTCAATAGGTCTCCTGATGCAATTATATGGGTCTTGCCAAGAGTAGCCACCAAATTTGCTGCTGACACACGGCACATCACAGTTACAATGCAGGCTTCATATGAATATAATTTATTTCTCTCAAGATGCAGTACACTACTTCTAGAACCATTTGAAATGTGCATTGTATCAGCTTTTATCTGGTTTTACACATGAGAGTTGCTGAAAACCTTCTGGGATGTTTCTACACTGCATTTCTCACACTTTAACTGTAAGATTACAAAATATTTCCTTGGAAGAAACAAAGGTTCCCCAAAATTCAAGTTCTGAATAATGCAGTAACATGAAGATATGAAGTTAATTTTAATGCAACTTAGCTTCTTTTCTTAAACACACTGACAAGATATTACCCAAAACATTTCCTTACGTAAAGGAAACACACAAAAACTTCATTTTTCACACAGTATAAACCATAGTTAAAATTTCAACAAGCATTCAGAATCAGAATGCATCCACAATATAAAACAGTAGGAGACCATTGAGAAGACTCAGCTCTCCATTTTATAAAGGAGGTGGGAATTTATCTTCAAATCCTTTAGTTCAAAAGTCATCTCTGCTAGAATATTCACCCTTTTTTTGCACTTTAAAATCCTTATTAAGGAGCAAGACCTAATAACTTCAGCTACAGGAAAATATAACTCTTCTCTGTAGGTGAAAGGGCACTACATTTTTAGCTTTTAATCTCCAAAGAAACTTATACCTCTGCACGTAATTCTCCACATCAGAGGAGACTGACAAGCACAGAAATCTACAGTTGTAAGGATTTCAAGGCTCAGAAGGCCCAGCAAGTAGGATAATTTCTCCTGGTGAAGCATTCATGGTATGTGGGTGATGTGCTCTGGTCCTGAGGCACCAGCTGGCTCTGAAGACAAGAATTCAACCAGTCAATACTGGGACTTACATTAGTAGAAGAAAGAGGGTAAAACTCATGTAAAATTACAATTGCCATGGTAATAAAAGGTAGTTTATGAAACAGGGGCTACAACACAATACATTAACTTACCTACCTGAATAAATGGACAATAAAAAATTAATTTCTCCTACCCTTCCTGCCTTCAGGGTTTTTTAAGAAATTGTCTTTTATAATGGATTTATTTGTGTTCTAAGAAAACATGGATTAGGTTCCAGGACTTTAATGCTGATCAACTGACAGGCTGAAGCCACACTAAGAAATAGCAAACAAAGCTCTTCCCCATTTTTGTCCTTGTCAGAAGAAACAACTCTCACAGCTACAAAGGCAGAATATTAAAAATACACTGTTAATTTATGTGGATAATTTAATGATTAATTATGGCACCTCAAACACTTAAAATATATGATGCCATATTACTGAATTTTTACCAGCCTAATCTGTGAGACAACAATTCTACTAGGCAAAAATATGCTTCTCCTTTTTTATCATAAGCAGGTAAGTATTGAAAAAGATAAAGCTCTAAAGTTTACAGCCTACAAAGAGATGTACACAACCGTGATTATTTCTTACAAACCTCAGTCACAAGTGTGACAAGCAAGTTTAAAACTTGGAGTTTTCCATAGCAACCATCATGCAAAGGAAACGGGAGCTTTTGAAGAAGTGCACCATCCAATTTCTGTAACATTTTCCATAAAGAAGGACTGTCATGCCATGAAATGCATAATTCAATGCCAGCTTCCTTCATTATTCACTGTTTCCTTAGTGCAATTTAAGATGGTAGAAGAAATCAACCGAACATGTATCTTATGTTTCGGGGATTCAGGATCTGTTGGTGACTGTGGTGACCTTATTCAAGATCAAAATTTCCCACACTCAGTCACGACTTCTCTTCTGTTACTCCTGGCAGTATCAAGAGCCAGCACCAGAGCACAGAGTCTTTAAACCCTAAGAAAAACAAAGGAAAGGGAATAAATCCCTTCCTCTTCCAAACTCAAGGCATTCAGCGGTTGGTCAGAGCTCACCACCACAGCTTTGGCTAAGAAACAATAATCCAGCCCCATTCTTCCTTTCCTTATACCTATCAGAAAGGAAAAGATACAAAACACACTTCTTTCCTTCCAGTCAGCCAGAGGTGGTTATTGAATTGATGGCAGCAGATATCAGCCATCAAATAAAAAAGGCTAACATTGTTAAATTATTAAATATAAGCATGGTGACAAGATGCAAAAGCCCACTCTCTGTGATTTTCTTCCAGGTAACATGCTGACAAAATGGGAATAAATGGAAATGTCCCTTTTTTTCATTCATCATAAAAGAAACTACCTTGATATTATTGAAGAATACCACTCAGCTACTATATCCACTGTTTCTGAAACCAATAACCTGCAAAAATATTTGAAATAGTCCAGGATACATCATATTCAGTAATTACGTGAAAAAGCAAATGAAATTATCTTTTTTTTTCCCTCAGGTGGCAAAACCAACTAATTAGACACTAATCAAAAAAAACCATTCAATTTCTGCCAGAAACTTTGATACTTAAATATTGCAGCCTTCCTTTTACATACAGTTTCTGTACAGCTAGGCCTGTTCCTTTTTTTTAACCAAGAAAAAGCATGAAAAAATTAATGAATTTTCATTTAAAAAAACAAACAAGCTGAACTTAAACAGGGAAAAGCTAGAGAACACAAAGGAAACCAATTAGTGGAGAAAACAGTTAAATCAATTTTGCTCCAAAATTGTAAACTACAAAAAAAAGTACTTATTGTCTTCATGTGGCAATAGCTTAAAGTCACAGTGACTACAGTAAATATTTAGTAACTGCATCATCAGTGTGACTGCAATTGTACACGTGGATGCCAATCCCTAAAATGTAAAACTACACACAAGCTCTGTAATTGAAGTTGCATGAATAACCAAAACCACGCTGACTGTAGTCACGAATAGCAGAAATTGTATCTGCCATTTAAACTGAGATTAGAAAGAGGCAAAACACACCAACCCAAAAGACCGTAAGTATCAACTCGGTTTAATTTTCAAAGATATTGAAATTTGTCTGGAATTCTTACACTTGATACAGCCTTTGCAAACTTATTTCACCAGCCCCTGACAAATCAGTGTTGTTTAAACCCAGGCTTTTGCCTTTCAGAGTGACTTCAAGAACTCACCATGTCTTCCACATAATGTGAAGCAAATCCATGATAAGAGGAAATCTGTGTTAAGAGCTACCATTTGGCTCAGCATAAAAATTACTTGTTTCAACACAGTTTGAAAAGAATATAAGCAAGCAGAATATTTATAAAATGGTACTTTCTTGAGAGTGAGCATGATTGTTCCACTGATTGTACTGATTTGTTGCCAGACTTCAAGTATCTTCAAACTCACACCATTTGTGCTTTTTTGTAACCCTTCCCAGTTGCCTTAAGTATTGCACTTTATTATAGTGAAAGATGTAGACTTCCATGCAGTATGAAGAACAAATACACCCATGAATTTTTATACAAATGCAAATGGATACATGCAGGAAAAAAATTCTAGAGAGAATTATACATCACTGAATACAAATATTTTAAAATTGCACACATACTGGAAAGTTCAGCACTCTACTGTCTGAAAAGGAGGGTAGTTTATACAAGTGAAGACACAAACACTAAACAAAACCAGGTTGCATTTGCTCAAATTTCTCCTATTCTGCAATTTTAGAGTCAATTGAAACACCACCAGCAGTTTAATCTGCATTTTGACTCCTTCAGCTACCAAAAAATCTTCTGGTTTCAAGGATGAAAATATCATCAAATAACAAAGACAACTGTTCATGCTGTTAATGTAAGATTCTAGAGAGCAAACAGCTGTAGTTTTACTGTCATGAAAGCTAAATTACACATTTTATATTAATGAATTGGAATTACATCTAACAAAAGTTTCCAGATGTCTTTTTTCCTATTTTTATATGATTATGACCCAAAATATGGTTTTATATTGAGTACAGTTATACTCAACCATTCTTATTTTGCCATGAACAAGCTCCTGTTGCTGAAGAGAACACCCAAATGTATTTCTTATGAAGTGGATATACCCTTCCTGCCAAGCAAGGTATCTGGTCACACAGAGCTCTTTGCAGGATAATTGTGTAATATGGTAAATTATTGATTCTTTGTTTGATAGTTACTTCTAGAAAAGCTTTCAGTACTTTGTGCATTGGTGAAAGACTCCTGGCTGAAAGTCCTGGTGAATAAAATTAAGAAGTGCAAATGTATCAACATGGTTTTATCACAGCAAAGGACACCACTAAAAAAGGAAAAAAAAAATCTTACTTGGCTTCTTTACAACTCTGTCAACAGAGAGGCTAATTAGTACTAATTACAACAACAGCTTTACAGCATACATTCAAACAGACACTCTTCTGACCTTGCTGGTATTTATCAGGGTTGTCCCTGTAACAGCAACTAAATGCTATTAACAAGATGTCAGCTTTTCTCTGTATTATATGGACACACACTAAAACGAGAACTTTGAGTTAATGCTGTAGACTAGAAACAAGCTGCAAACCCCTGTTTGAGGAAGACTGAGGACAAGAAAAGTAGAAGTGGACTTGACCTAAAGAATTTCTCTAAAGAATTTCTCATATTAAGAACCAAATCTTTCCTGGAGCAGGAATTGCTGAAGTCTCCTGCCTATCACTTTTCCAAGCACCTACTAAAAGCCAAGCATCTGTTAAATCAGAACTCTTAACTTTTGTAATGAGCAGCAAACCTCAACCCCACTATGTTGCTCTTTCTCTGTTGATGCAAGCCTTTGAAGCTGCAAAGCAGAAAAACTTTTTTGCTGATATGATGTAAACTACACATGAGCATAGATGTACACCTAAGCATCATAAGGAATATTATTCCTCGTTTGCCTAACTCATCATGCCAAAGAAACTGAGAAGTTGAACAAGCTCATTAAGACAGTATGATACCTGGGAGCTGGCTAACACTGGTGAAATATTTCCAAAGGTTTCAGTTCCTGTCACTGGCTATCACACTGGGGAAGTCAACACACCTCAAGGCTGAGAGGCATCACATGGCAGTCACATAAGCTTGCTAATCTTGGTGCTGCTTTACACAGCTATCCAGCAGCAATTCAGCCAGATTGCACTGCATTTTGCCACTGAAATGGACTGCAAACACAGCTGGTCTGATTTCTTTCCCTTCCTTCACCATGCCTCTCCCAAAAGGCAGACCACCTAGATAGCAACTTCAAACCAGGTCATAAGAGAAAACACCATATCTTTGGATAGGAAGCAGGTTTGTGTACAACAGAAGATAATAATGCCAAGTGAATTCCAAGTGAAAATGGGATTAGAGGATAACTTTCAGTGATCTGCATAGAGATGATTTGTTGCACGCTACCAAGTCTCTCTCATTCTAAGGCAGCTCTTGTCGTTTTACTAATGTTCGTGCTCATGTGAGCACTCAGATTTTTGACATATTATGACTTGATGCTCGGCTGAAGCAGCTTAGTTCATGGCATTGTCAGTGTACAAATCCCTCCTCTTCCATACACTCAAAATGAGGTGCCAAAAAAAGGGATTTGTGGCATGAACTTGAAGATGACATGCCTCAGTCCCGCAACAGGAAAAGCTGAAGAGCAAGGAACAACTGAATGCCTGTACCTCTTGGGAATTTGAGAATCTCAGTGATTCAGGTCACTGCTTGCCTGGACCAAGGGATATTAGTTTTCTTGTACACAGTGACTTGCTTTCCATTTAATACACAAGAGATTTACTCACATTTTCCAAAGTTCTTACAGCACTTTGCTAGAGAACACGAACACCTGTGTTGATCTCCCTCTCTGCCTTCCCCAGCTGGGACTTGGAGTCCTGGGAAAGGGAGAGCACAGGTGCCAGTTTCTGTTCAGCAAGATGGGGACTCCTGTGGTAAAAGAGATTTCAGCCTTGTACACTCTCTATTTGGTTTGCATCTATTCTCTGTGACCATTAGCAATCCACAACTCACAGCCACCGTAGGCAAGAAAATAGAATCTAAAAGCGAAGAGAAGGAGCAGGCAAAGCATTAGGCAGCTTTGTGCACTTAAAGCCACCAGAAGCTTACAGAAAGGGAACTAATTGCCTGCTTTTTTCATAGTTTTTTTAAACATATATTTTGGTTGGGTTTTTCTAGAGTATCTACGAGAAAGATGATTGTGCTCTCTCCTGAAGGAGATGAAAGGCAAGGAGGCCATGCTTTTCAAATACACAACACACAAATTTAATATGTGCAACATGGCTGTAAGTCTCCCACGCTCCCATTAAATTTTTGAACCTGATGTTGTGTGCTACTTTGCAGTTCATGTATGTGCAAATTCAAAGAAGATTTTGGTCTCCTCACTGCAACATGTACATATTAACAACAACCTCAAAGTCAAAATTTCACAGAAATGCTGGTTTTAAGACTTCTCCATTGTATTTACCTGTGTAAAAGAAAAACCCAACAAACTTTTTTTATGAAGATTTCATCCTTTGTCATGTGCTGGAGAAGCCATATGTCAAGTCAAAAAGGGACTTTGTTAACAAGGTAAAACATTTTGTTGCACTCAAAAAGGAAATGGATGTTTGAGACCTTGGTAAGGACAGGAGCTGGCAGTTTGTCATCTCAAATACTTGCCACCAAAAAAACCCCATCCCTATAGAATTTTAATATTTCTGCTAATTCAGCCTTGGAATTGGACAACTGATCTATAGCATTATCAACAAGTGACAACTACTCACTTGGTTATACTACTCAGTTTACTTGCAAGTGGAAAAAAGAAGTGCAGTAAGGGGATTCTTAATCAAGCAGGTAAGAGCAATGCTCATAAACCACTGATCAGCAAGTACTGTCAGACTTGTCAGACAGCTTCTCTGAATAATATTTAACAGTTTGACACTAATATGCTTCAGTTTGAAAGATACGTGTGGCATCAACATCTGAATACCAATAGTTTCAAACCCACATGGAACAGAGAATTAGAAATCCGCAACACAAGGCAAAACAAAGCAAATTGCAAGGAGGAGAGGTCTCTAGATGTGTTACCAAAGAAACATGTCCAGCTTTCATCTTTCAAGAGTGTCACTCAGTAATAAATTTATCAGAGGAAAACACATAGATAAGTATTAGGAACCAAAACATTGGGGTTTTCGCCCCTGTCATTCTTAAAGTAAGCTCATTACTGAGCCAAGAGCAGGTACTTGGTAATGTGTCCATCCTTTCATTCTCTTTGACCCTGGCAGAGAAGCAAAGTCCTCAGTGAGGACCTGTAGCCTATTCTGACTTCACTCTATCAAAAACTTCATTATCCTGAGATTATTCCTATCACAATCTTGGCATCACTCAAGTAATATTTCAAAGAATTAATGAATCTGCTCCTGAGGATTTACTGTGAATCCTTAAGTGTTTTGATGCACATTCAGCCTTTAGATTAAATAATTGATTATCATTAAATTAGTCTATCAGACTGAGGAACACACGTAACACACTAAAGCCTACCCTTAGTCCTTCCTACTCCCAAATAGATTAAAATTCCAAATTGGTAGATTTGTTGAGCTCTGTTAGCAAAACTATATGCCAATATCCTTCCTAACCAAAGTATTTGCTCAAATACTAGATATAGACTAATCTCCCTCTTTAAAAATTTAGAAAATTTGTTGTGCAATGTTTTAACAAGCTAGCTCCTAAGGACAGTAATTTTTTAATTATTTACACAACTAGAACTGTCAATGCAAAAATTCAAATAGCTCAATCAAGTAGATGAAAATGCCAAGACACACTTATTTAATGGAATTGTCTCAAGTTTAAAGTTACAGGCAGCTGTAATTTAAAATAATGGTGAAGCACCATCATTTATTTGCCTACACTTAGCTGAAGCTGACTCTGTTCAGACCAGTAAGCTGACTTCCCCTAACTCTAAAATACATTTTTAAAAGTTGCTTTCCTTTCCTTCCAAACAATCATCTACTGAACTCAGCATTCACGGAGATTCTCTTCTGGTTTCAGCTAAATGCCATTCCTGAAAATGCAGATTTCTCCTTTCAGAGAAAGCAGACCTTGCTTACTAGTCTGTGTAAATGAAAGTCAGAAGTTTATCTCTAAGTCAAAAGAAGGAATCTTTGCCGAAATAGTTACTTCACTTTTATGGGCAATATTCAGGGATTAATCATGGCATGTTACTGACTCTGGTTCATTTTCATAGACTCGTAACATTCTTTGGACTTTACACCACAAAGATGAAGAGTTCCCAGTAAAGCCATTCAAGGAAGGCAGCTAAGTACAGTCAGGATGGCTGCATAGTCCATGTAGTATTGGATCACACAGCAGTATAAACACAATCAAGATCAGATGTGAGAAGAGGATTAAATTTCCCTGAAACCTGCTAGGACAGATGACACAGAGTTTATGCCAACTTTATGCACTTATATGACAGCTGTGGGAGGACAAATGATTCATGGTCCAGAATAAAATAAGGAGGGGTTGGACAGATGCTACCCTGACAAAAACTCTGCATGAAGAAACCTAGTGCCTAAAAAACACTGCAACATTTTGGATCCCACTCCAGCGGGAATTTATATTGAAACAACATTTTAATTCATTTCTTATCTGATTCTGAGTCCTAATGCCAGATTTACTGTATGATTTGCTCTGAGGCCATATGCAGAGAGATCTTACCAGACTGAATGCATAAATACCCAAGTCTATTTCTTTTCATTCAACACCAGTGACTTTCATGTCAGTAAGCATGAGACATTTAGCATACAGGTTTATTCATCAAAGGCTCACAGGATAAATCGGCTATGGAGGGACCTCTGAAAGGCATTTAGTCCAACGCCAACCCTCAAAGAAATACTACCTAGTTGAGAACGCTCAGGGCCTGTCCAACCCAGGTCTGACTTCCAAGGATTGAGACTTTGAGTTTCCTGCCACTGTCTGCTTTCCCCCAGATGAGAAAAGTTCTGCCTTATATTCTCCCACGTTACAACTTCCAGAATTTTCTGTTTCAAATTTGGTTGTAATTAGCCAGTAATTTCAAATAAATTCAGGCATAAAGTGACAGAAACTGATTGCTGGTGGGATCTTGTCACTGTTTTCCCCACGGACGAGTAGAGAAACGACACCAAGTCCAGGCTCGGGGATCAATGGAAGGATTTAATGAATTCTCAGAAGACTTTTTTATGCTAGTTTGCAAAGTGTATTAAGTGGCATAAGATAATTGGCTTTTGCCATCCACCCCCTAAGGGGATTGGTCAAGTTCTAAGACACACAGTTCTGAGTGTTTTTCCAGTCAGAACCATAACAATTCTACCAAAACAATCCGCACCTGCAAGAAGTTTACAAAACTGTAACATTGTTTCGTCTTGCTTGCATGGGAAAGAAAGAGCTCTCACAAAAACGCTGCAGAGAGCTGAACAAATTCTCTGCCAGAGTTTTTCAGCATCCATAGGATCTCACAATTCAAATTTCTACAGGAAACCAAGTAAAAAAAGTGAGTGTATTAAAAAAAGCAAATGACCCCTTTCTTCTCCCCAAGAAAAAAAAAAACCCACTCAATATTATTATAACTAGTGGTATGGAAATGTATCCAAAAAATTGAAAAAAATATTTCCACATGGAGCCAATTTCGTGTCTACTACAGATGCAAGATATACAACCATCTGGCTCTGAAAAAGATTATGCCTCTCTATAGACAGCTATGAACAAGCTAAAGCGTTAAGCAGTGAATATTACTAATTATCATCTTAAATCTAAACAGGAAAAACTTCAGGAGAAGCAAGATAAGTTTTCTGTTGCAAACATGAGCTAACCTTTAAAAAAAATATTCTGATTACCTAGTAAAAGCAGAGACAGTTTTAAATTGGAAGAAATCAACACTGAAAAAAAGGAATGAACTCCACAGTAAACCATTTTTGAGCAGTACGATGCTTTTTCATTATCTGATTAAAAACTGCACAGTTAACGCTTTGAAGAAACATAAAAGCAGATCTTCAATTTACATAAATGATTGCAAACCCATGTGTGTGCAACACACTTTGGAGCTATGCCTTATGAGAAACAGAAGAGGTTAAAGGTATATCTGAGTGGCTCAACACAACATCCTGAATCTGAAATTATTGATTGCCCTCTAACTTAATTATTTCCGGAAGAATGGGATGTTTATGATTATCCTGTTGGATTGAGACTCCAGGATGAGAATTAGCACCATAGTTGAAATTCTTTATGATCCACCAACTATCTAATTTTCTGGAAGGAGGACCAGCATCTTTGGCTTCTCATCTGGAAAGCTGTAATAATTCTTTTCTTTGTACCATTATTTACCAGTCTCGAGCACTTCCATTCCACAACCCAATATAGCAAGAATTTTGTAATGCACTATGACATGTGACAACAAATAACATTTCTTAAGAGAAAGATCTGGTGAGCTTCTAAAGCTGAACTCAAAACATTCCTACACATTCTCCAAAGAAACTCATGGCATTCTGTGAATTTCCAGTTCCTGCATTTTTCCTAATTGAACAGTAAGACCAATGAAAAATTCTTTTAACAGACTTTGAATTAAGTTTTCTTGCCTTGGGTTACTGTGATCTCAAAGGTTTAAACACAGACAGAACATTGGAACAGGGTAGAGCACTCTGTTTTCACCTATACTGTCAGCATCTTTTGTTCTTTAAAGAGCAGGTGTCCTCCTTTGGATACTTTTCCACTAAGTTGGATAGTCAGCATCTCTGGACTACTTGGCAAGCTTGGCTCACCAGTCTTTGTGAAAACAGAGTTTTTAAAGACCTATCATAATAAAAAAAAAAATCACCTTACTGCATCTGATACTACAATCCTTGTGACATGCTGGAAGGATTTCAGACTACTTTCAAAGTGAAAATTGCCCAGCTGGATTCTGTTCAGCTGTCATTCAGCTACCTGACTGAATGAGTTCCTATCAGGATACTGGGAAGTTGTAATTTTGCATGCTCGATGGCTTTGAAGTCTGAAAATACACGCACTTTTTTTCTAATATTAACTTCAAAAGATGGGTGGAAAACATAGGTTTTTTATGTAGCCATACTGCAATTAGTCTTCTTTTAATTTCTGTTAATCACCTAAAAAAGTAGTGTAGCACTTAGTAAAACAGAGTTTGATGTAAGTAGCACAAAAGGAGAAATTAATGTGGATAGAACAGTATGCAGACTCAGGAGAGACCTGCAAAACTGATTCCATCTGATAATAAAATACTCTAATACAGTATTTTTGAACCTAATGATATTTGGCCCTTAGGCTGCAGGTGACGGCAGATATGCATTTTCTTAAACAGTTAAAATTCTTCCTAATGCTACGATTCCAGCACCTTTTTACTGGTAACAACAAGTGAGGTACAGATTGTTACTTCATGTGACAGCTCTTCAGCCAAGGCAACACTATTCAGCTTGTAAAATCTGAATATTGAGGCTAATCTGGCCATCCAAAACAGAAAAATGACATAACACAAGCCATTTCATCAGAAGTCAACTCTGGCACAGCTACAGCAATTGAAAACAGTGGCAACCAGAAAACAGCAGAGCTTTGCTCACATTCCCAATGGCACTCACATGAAAATAGTAGTCATAGTAGCTAGAGAATTATAGATTCAACAGTATGCTTTGGAAATATTATTAATTACATTTAAAAACCAAACAGTAGTAGTTACTGTTGCTCAAAGACTCAGCAAACCTTGGGCTGTGTATTTAAGGTACTCAGAAGGGTGATACACAGGAGTATGAAGAGCAGCAAGCAACTGTAAATCAAGAAGATTAAAAAGAAGCATATAAAAATCAGAACCATCTTCTTACCTTGCCATATTTTACCAAGAGCTGGATGTTGAGGCCTCCACGGACTCGTCTCCTCCTGCCTCTGTTGTCCTGAATTCCTGATGCACAACAACAGTGCTGGCAAACCAGCACTCAAATTGCTACACATCTCTTTTTATTATCTCAGAGTTCATCTATTTAATTTCCATATTTCTTCTGTCTTGATCTTTGCAAATAATCTGCACTGGCTCTAAGGTATGATCTGAAAACCACAACACCCCATTTTTTAAAAAAGACTTGCTATTGATACAGTGAGGGGGGAAAATAGAAAGGGAACTTATGTATTCTGAATGTTACGTAACAGCAAGTTTTGATCATGAAGATATCCTGCTACAAGTAAATGTGTTACTTCATAATTATGTGCCTTTAGATACTATTTTAATATTTTTTGTATAGGTGGGGTGTTCTCCTCTGAGTGTTCTCCCATAGTTCTACAGAAATTAAAATATACCAAGGCATAGTTTTGATTGATCTTGCCATCAGTTGACTGTGTCTTAGTCTGCTTAGAAATAGTCACTGGCACTACCTCAAAAAGCACCAGATGCACCATTTACATAAGCAGGGCGTTATATGTGAGCTCTTTCCTTTTATTTTTCCATGGCTACAGATTTGTGGTTGTAAATGGGTTTGTTCACAGATGGACAAGAAATTACTGAGAATCTCCTAAATGTCAGTGAGCTCACCAAGTAACCAGGACCACATCCAGCTCTGTTGGACGGGCTCTGATAGAGTTACAGAGCAAAGTATTTCAAGAAGTAAGTTCTGATATCATTGTGTTGATTCAGTAATTGCAAACTATAATTGATGATGTTCAAAAACATCTCACTCAATTAAGCTTTCAACATTTCCTTCAGTCCCCAGAATTATAAAATAACTGAAGACACCTTCACAAAGAGAAACAGATTTTCCTTTTCAATAAAAGCTCAAAAAGGTACCAAACTTTGGGATTTCCTTAACAGAGAGAAATATTTTTAGAATTTAAAAATAAATTTGGGAATAAAAACATAAAACTGTCATTAGTGCAGTGGTAGAGGACTCTATAACAAAATTAATCAGGAACAGATTAATAAAAACTAATATTTCAATGGTGTATTTCAGAAAAATATTCAGTAATTACCAATAAAACCAAAAAGTCTCCTATAGGGAGCTGACTTCCCCATAAAACTGAGTCAAAAAGAAAAAAGAAAGGAATTCAGTACCTCAAATCCCTTTTGCAAGGTAGTCATAGTGATGCAAAGCCCAAGCCATAACTTTATCGTGAGTAGTTGAGGAACACTGCAATTACAGGAGAATTGCTTTGTATCAGGCTCATTAAAAACATAAGGACGAAAATTACTTTTCACTTGGTAGTAATTGCATTTTGTTGACATCTGATTAGTCATGCTGGTCTTCAATGCTGACAGGGCCATTAATAAGGTGGGAATTAATGAATTAGGTAATTTAGAATATTTTTGAGTAAATAAATCTTTAGAGTAATTATCCTCTGCAATGCCATTTTGGTACAGTGAATGTGGCATATTTGTACTAAAAAAGCATTTTTTAGTGATGCAAAAATACTGATTTTTTAGAATCAAGGAAACAATCAATAAAAGATTAACCAGATAATACTGTTAAGGCAAAAAATTGACAGATTAGTAGTACATTAGCTTAATCAAATACTTGTTAGAATAGCTTTACACTGTCACAAAATCTTTGAATATTACTTATTTCTACAGAATGTCAGCTTAAAAAAATTAAGAGGGGAAGTAATAAAGCATTCTTTTGAGACTTAATGACTATAAGTTGTAGTTACCACTACAATGAAAAGAGATTCTCATTTCAATGGCAACTCAAAGCAATAGCATTTTTATCTTTCACAGAAATAGCCTTTTTTATGGGTGCAGTAGAATTCCATAAACAATGCCTTACTAACTCTTTTTACTGTTAAATAGCTATGAAATCACAACTTCATTGAAATTACAGTAAGACATAAGACTAATGCCTTTATTGGTGATCAGAATAGGTACAGTGCCAAAACTATTTCAAAGTCAAATTAATGAAAAATTCACAGCAAGAAACACTTGACATACCTGTGAGGAATAAATTAATCATATGAAACAACAGTACTATTGGACTATTTCTGCCACTAACCCATGCCTACTGACCTGACACAAGTTTTGTGTCTGTTTTTAAGGTAGGTTTTTTGGGATTGTATCTCAACTCAGTTTCTACAGTTTCACAAAGATTCTGGTTTCTGATGATGCTTTTCACAGACAGGTTCATGCTTACATGATGCCATGTACACCCAGCAGCAGAGCACACAAATCTTCCTGCCTTAGCTCTACTCTGAAATACAGAAATACTCCCTTCTGCTTTGATTTTGATTTGACAGATTCCTTTACTGTGTCAAATTATATCAGCCCCTGTGAGTCATCGCCAAAGTCCATGCAGCTACTTCTGATAAAGTTATACAGGTGAACATTTTCTGAGTCCGGGTGGCCTCCAGCTAGTGAAAAGGACTCCAGTGATTAGCTGTTAGAAATCAGTTATGTGGAAGGAGCTTTTGTGTTCTGATCTCATTCAGCAGTTTGGCATTTGTCAAATCTGTGATTATTAATAGGGTCAGAATTTCATTCCAAATATAACAAGAGAATTTGTGCCTTGGGCTTCGGCAAAACAAGATTCCACATGCTGAATTTAAAGGAAAAGGCTCATATAATGTTAATCAGAACAAACCTGAATGAGAAAGAAGCTTTAAAATAAGCTTTACCCATGCGCAAGTTCCCCTGGGAGTTTCCTGAGAAAGTGATTAATATTTCTCTACTCATATGGAAAAAAAACTGTTAAAAACCACTTTTCCCTTGCTCGAGTCAGAAAACGTGAACAGAAATCAAAGCGCATTAGCAACAATAAAATATTAATGCTCTGGATTTCTTATGCAAACTTTTTCAACACTGCATTATTAATGACATCTAATTGTAGCAGAGATTGCTGCAGGACAAGCTAATTTTACTACAGACTTTATATTTTTAACTATAAAATACTGCCTTGTAAAACCCACCAGGATCCTGGCAGGATTTCATCATGTCTTCTCACATTCAGTTGTTAGTCTTGATTCAAAATTATTCACAGGAGCAAGTAACTTAGGAAAATAATGTGAAACATGCCAATTTTTGTACAAATTTCTTTTGTGATAGAAAGAACAATTTATTTTAAATTGTTCTTACACAGACTGCATTCAAAGAGTGCTATACCCAGCCTCAGAATTTCACCATGGCAAGAAATTTCTTATAATTAGCATTGCCAACATGTAGGCACACATCTTTGATTTAGGCTGAGGTCTAGGTGGGCAGCATTAAACTACTCGAAGTTGCTGAAACAGATCCTGAAAGCCAAAGATCACCAGAATGCAGCAGCATAGTTTAAACACATCACATTCTTCCTACATCAAAAGGGGCTAGAAGATCACACAGGAGCTCATTTACCCAATCTGTGGTATCTAGGGACTGTCAGCTTCTTTCAGTGGCACAGCAACATAGAGAGCACCTGAAAAGCAGTATCATATTTATATCAGGAAAGGACTGTATTACTCAAGAACAGGATCAGTGAGCTGCAATTAAGACGGTTTTCAAATCAGAAAAAAAAAATTTACCCTGAGAAAGGAATTTTTCATGAGAACCTCAAAACATCCAGCCTTCATCCCCAGCCTGGAGCCCCCTCTTGATTGTAAGTGACCATATTCCTCCTTTCACAGGAAGGCACCTCCTGGAGCAAGAAATACATTCTTCTATTTGGTAAAAAACTAAATCTTCTGAGGCAGTCCAGCAAAGTTAAAGATACCTCAGTAACTGTGTCTCCTTACTACAACCTTGGCACAGTAAGGTTGGCCAACTCATCAACAAACAGCAGCTTCAGACATCTGTGGCTGGGAAGAACAGCATTCAGGAAATAAATCCAGGGAAATAATGGCACAAACAGCCCTGCAAATCCAGGGAAATGAAAAAGGTACCATATTGTAATGAGTCTTTTTCATTGCAGATCACTCAATTTTTACTAGCATTTTACCATCTCTGATGTGAGGAATAACTAGAAGCAGTTGTAGATGAATGTTCAATTTCAGCAGGAATACAAACTTGTTCAACAGAATCTGACTTGTTTCATTACACAGATTAATAATGGCTCTCTCCTGCAGTGTGCTATGAAGGATTTTTATTAAGCAACTCCCTGTTTATTTCACATTGTTCCAAGAAAAAGAAAAAATTCACTCAGGCTATTCTTAACCCAGTGGATTCACGACACACATCTTTGTCTACTGCTGGTTTCTTTTCTCTTTCCAGTGTTACAGTCATAATTGCGGTGCATTTAGTTATAAAGCAGAAGACTCAGTTCTCCGTAATTTGAAAATTCAGTCATTTGAACAGAATTTTCTTTGCTTGCTGAGAATGGGAACAGCCATGTAATCTGTTGCAACATCAGCCTCTGTGTTCCTTATTCCTACAGTGGATTTGCTTTCCCCTATGGCACTTTCACAACACAAAAGCTGCTTCTAAGTTAAGTACTAAATTATATACTATGGCTCGTGTCATTCAAGGCATATAATACACTGAGCACTACAATAGTTATCTCTACTAAATAACATGGACTACAGCAGGGAAACCTAAGCGAAGCAAAAATTACGGGGTCCAAGAAAGGGCTGTTGGTTGTACCTCCATTATTTAATGCATTATTCCTTCTTAATAGGAAATTTCATGAGAAAAAAACTTCTACCTATTACACTTATAATTAGTTCCTAAATATTCACATTACTAGTAACAGCCAAGTTAAAAAGAAATCACACTTATTTGTATTATTAAACCCTAGCACATCTGTGAGCCCAATGTAAAGATATCCTATTTAATAAAAAATGGCAGTTCTAAGAGAAAAAAATAGTACAAAACTGAAAAAAATTCTGGCTTCTTAAAATGAGAAAATTAGGGAAAGAATCAAGCAAAGAATGTATGTATAATACAGTCCTTGAAGTATATTTATAATTTGCCTATTATCCTTAAAAGAAACAATACATTTTAGACTCTGAGTTCAAAATAGGATTAAGACCATGCCAAATCTTATTCCAACCTTCCTCTTAACCATGAAAAAGCTTTATTATTTAGGCATTCTAAAATTATTGGCTTTATTGAAGAAAAATACCCAACAGCAGTAAGCAATTATGCAGATGCATTTGTACTGTAGAAGTGAAAGGTTTTTTATGCTTTCAGATTAATAAAATAATGCCCCTGTACAGAGCTAGCCAATTCCTTTAAAAGTTTGCATTTCACATTTAATCTAGTCCTATAATTTAATCTTGATAGTCTTGTGCATTATATCAGGGCTGAAAAAGTGTGTAATTATCTGAAAGCAAGATTTTTCTGCATGAGATAATTACAGTGCTATCAGCTAGCCCCACAATATAGACAAGAATAGATGAACCAATTAATTTTTTAAATGTTTTTATTTTATGCAACTCTTTCATATTTCTAGGCAAATATACGAGATAATACAGACTACCACATTTATATGAATTTAGACCTTGAATACTTGCTCTTCTCTGAGGAGAGCCCATTTTTAATTCGATCAAAGTCTGTGAATGTTATTTTAGGATTTGTACCCATCCTATCCATCCAACACAGTGACCTAAGTAGCATAGCAAGGGCACTCCCCGCTGTAGGTACATGAGAAAGATGTTAGGAGTCTCTGCTTCCTTTTCCTCCCTGCCTTGCTCTGCCAAAACAGCTCAGTTGAGCTGTGCAAAGATGGCTGCTGCAGGGAAAAGGCAGAAAAGCCAGCACAGCTCAGATAAGGTAAAAAAATAACAAGAATTCAAGAATAAATATTTACCATTAAGGACAAGAAAATATTTCATTTTTTGTTTTAGTCATGGGCAAGACAGAATAGAGGTCCCGTCAGACATCCATCAGCCAGAAGAAAAATAAGAGGAACTGATATAGTTTGTGTCATATCATTTATTTTCTTGGCAAACAAATTATTTTCTTTTGTGTTCACTCAATAGAGAACATATTCACTACAGCAATTTTTTTTTTCAAGTGTCAATTTGGAAAAGCTTATCTACCGGTTGATAAGTATGAAATAAACACTACCTTAATGTTTAACTTTTTCTGTCTTCTCTCCTTTAACTTAGGAGAATAAAAACAAGTAGAAATTCACCCTTATTTGATGTTGCCAAAACAAGTTCTGCAACACAGCATCAATTTCATTGCATGCACAGGCATTATCACCCTTCTGCCTAAAACTTCAGCTGAAAAATTGTGCTACACTGGCAACATACTTGCATCCTTTTCAAGTAGAAACTGTAATGAATATACAGTTCTAATGAATATCAATACAGAACAGAATTGTAAACATGAAAGATATTATACTCCTCATGGTCTACTTCGGACTTAAAAATCACTCATCACAAATCAGGATGATGTAATGTAGTTCTGCTAAAACACATTACATGTAGAGAATGAGCTTATTTCCATTACTGACTTGCTAGTCTTCATTTCTCTATCAGATGAGCTAGAGAGGTCTGGGTTTGCTTTAATATATCTGAATAATTCTAAATTGATTTACAGTGAGACATAAATGGGTAAATACAATAGCCAGTGTTCATTAAAGTTATAGATTTAGAAAGACTTGAAGTCTTATAAATGCATATTTTCTTTCTGAGAGGCACTATCAATCATGAGGCAAATCTTACCAAACCTCATAGGTTGACTATAGTCAATCACACAGCCAATACAATGAAATCTGGCACTCTAGACAAAGGTTTCATACTCGCACCCTGCAATTAAACACCCAGTTTGGGCCCCCAAATCTGGCATCTTTATAAAGAGAATAGCCAATCCAGTAGCTGCTGAATGAGCAGCAAACAGTCCTCCAACCTGGTGGCCCTGCTGTGATTCCTGCCCACCTCCATGCTTGGAGCCTGCCATTTCCAGCAAGTTCCAAGCAGCTCATAGACAAGAAAAACATGGCTGTAGGAGCTATTTAAGTGTTTGAAAAACTGGAAGAACATAAAATTCAAAGTTATCTTGATTGCCTACCCATATCTTTGGAATTGCGCCTGTGAACAGTACACATAGAAACGCTCCTTGGCAGAGAAGTAACACTGTAACACTAATAACAGTAACAAGCAGCCGACCACAGCAACATTTTTATCTGTTACTTTGTATTAACTTCAGAACTTAACAATAAAAGAAACAAAAACAAAGCTCTACTTCCAAGCGCTTGCCTGAAAATGGTGAAATTGGCATCTACCAGCGAAGTTTTACAGTAACACTGTGAATTTACTGCTGTTATACACACAAAATCACAGCATGAACAAGGCAAGGAAATATAGGACATCCTTTTAGTAAAGCATGGGGGTCAAACCTCAGCTATTCTGAATTTTATGGCACAAACTCAAAATTTTTTGTGCTTTTTTTGAAAACTGCAGGATTCTCCCGAAAAGCCAAGTGAGCTGTTTGAAAACATGCAATCTCAAATGAGAAAATATGTACTACTACCTTTCACAGAGATTCACACTTCCACTTAAAACAAATATTTCTAGCAAAGAATTGAGCATTCTTGTTTGTCTCACTTTTATTAGCACTAACTAAACCCATTTGTTAAAAAAGCTGCAACAGACAAAGGCATATGGAAAAACTGAAGGATACTAATCTATCATAGGAGCCAAATATCCTGGCAATATTAACTGAGCTTTATACTAAAAGCTTGATGTAATCATAACAAAATACAAGTCATGTCAAATACTGGCAGCTTCCCTAAGCCCTTAAGGAAACATAATTCTATAAAATCAATGTAATAAAAGCATTAACACTGAACATTTTCTGGTTGATGCCATGAGAACCATTTACACACACACATACAGTGTTAATGCCTGAAAATTTCCTTTTTGAAGTCATTAATATTATTTAATACAAGATTTCTATTTGTTCGGTGCATAGAAGTTACTCATACCCCATTTGATGCTTGATCTCAACCCACACTTTCTACTTTCAAGCAACTGTCCTAATCTCTCCTTCTAACATGACTTCTCTTTATTCAGCTGAATAAATGTCAGCAAACAAAATGCTTATATCCACTATATATAATTTGTTTTTGTAGAATGAAAATCATACTGGAGATGGCATTTCTAACGCCTCTTTAGCTGATGCTACTCCTTGAACCCTGGGAGGGTCAAGGACTACCACAGACTTTTCCCTGGAAGGCTGCCAGCAATTACAAGTATTTATTTCCAGGCAAGGATTGCTTTGGTATCTCAGTTTCAGGGACAAAGTACCAGCAATTCAAATTGTTGGGCCCTCTTTCAAAATAAACAAACAAAAAACCCCAAACAAAACACACACACACAATTTTTGCTACCTAATTCTAATCACCAGAAGGAATAGTAACAAAAAAATTTTCAAAGTTATAAAAATAACATCATACTGCTGTGTAAGAGCCATTTGTGCTACAGAAATAATAAGCATTTACCAATGGGGCAGGCAAATCTTTTACCTTCTAGTGGCCTGTATTTGCTGTTCGAATATCGAATAATAAAAGGTGAGGCAGTTTTCCATTTCATATCTGTAATATTTTAAGTAGATACCTTCAATAAAGCAGCGCCCAGAGCTCAAATAACAACCTGAAACAGCACTATTTTACCAAAATGCTTTTGTAAAGCCATGGGGCTGCTGCTTTTTTAATCAAATTTCATTTCCCGGCAATAATTTTAATAGCTACTTTAAACCCACCCCACTCCCTTAAGGCAATGCTGGGGTCAAATAAAACCAAAATCATGGACTTGTTTTCTTCTATGAGAGAAAAAAAAGCTTTAGTAATAGCTATTTCTTTTATTAGCAGCCTGCTGGTTCGTTTATTAAGCATATAAGATAAGGGAAACAATTATCCCTCACACATCAGGTCGACAAGAAGGGTTAACCCTCACCTGCCTGAAAGTACTCAGCAGTGTCTTTTCTCCAGCCTCAGGGACTGATAAACATATGTATGTATATATACGCGTATAGAGTGCGCATATATATACATATGTATGTAAAAATTCACATATATGTATGTACAACCACAAGCAGAAGGAAAGGAGAGACCCCACACCTCAGTCAGTGCCACACCCAAAAGCAGCCGCAGGAAGAGACGGCGAGGCCCGGCCATTAACAGCCCCTGAAAGCACTACCCTACATAAAAACAAACTTTTTCTTTCCTGAGGCAGAGGAGGGAGGCAACTCTTACCAGCCACACCGCGTTCATAGCCAGAAAGGTGCCACCAACCTACCAGGAGAACGCCAGCGCCTCTCGACAGCCCTGAGGAGCAGGAGCTCCACCGCCCCCTCACAGCCGAGCAGCCCTGCAGGGAGTGGGGCTAAGAAGCCTCCGAAAGGGCGGGAACGCCCTTCCCTCACAGTTCCCCGCCCTCGGAAGTCTTCAAAAGGGCGGGAACGCCCTTCCCTCACAGTTTCCCGCCCTTTCGGGAGTTTTCAAAAGGGCGGGGAACTGTGAGGGAAGGGTGTTCCCACGCTCTGAAGTCTTCAAAAGGGAGGGAAACTGAAGAGGGGCGGTGTTCTCGCTCTTAGTCTTGTCTCAGGATCTGCGAGCAGGTGGAGACATACCGGCAAAGCCTTCCAGGTGACTGTCTGCTCGCTCAGTTGAGTTTAGCAAGGTAGTTTTCAGCGATCGTTTTTCGTGTGTTTTGTTTTTTGGTTGTTTTTTTTTTTTTTACTTTGGCCCCAGCAGCCCCCTCAGAGCTTTGTGGGCAGCCATGGGAGGAGCCGGTGCCGTGTCCTAACAGGGCTGTCAGGTTGAACCAGCCCTTCCATGGGGTGCGTCCCTCAGCCTCCCAAACCAGAACAAAACACCCTCAGAAAGTCCCATTTAACAGAGACAACAGAACAGGCTTTTCAGTGTTCCTAGAATATTTAAGGAGAATATTCTCCGATGCTCCTTAAATGCTGGTAGAAGGCAGATCAGCCCAAAAAGTGGTTTTAAACCAGGTTGGCATCGGTAGATTCTCAGTCAAAATAAGTTTGGCGAAAATGTACAGAGACTGGCAATAAAAACTTACACTGCCTGTGCAAAGTCCACTAGACAAATTGTGAATGCATTTCTTTGCTATAGATAATCGCTGAAATGGAACAGAAATATCACAGCAGCATTAGTATGAAACTTGTAAAAGAAAAGGATTGATTTATACAATGTGTGCAGGTGCTTATTCTGAGGGTTTTTTTATAAAGCAAATTGTATTTATAAAGCAGGAATTTTATTTTAAAAACCTAAAGAAACAGGGAAAAGCAGAAACTGACAATTCACTTTAAATCTAACGTAGCATCTCCAACACTAAATGCTATCTTATGCAGTGTTTGCTTTTCTAACTAATTTAACCAATACGTTTTTAAATGTGCCATTTATTATCTATCTCCTGCGTGTTTAATGACTGCTAAATAGTCAGAAGTCTGGAGGATTCTATGAACTTTCTTATACATGGCTTACAGATCTTCTTAAACCACAATTGTTCCCATTTTCAGTCTGAACCTACATCAGTCTGTGGAAGTCTAATGGCAATGTTGCTTTGTTGCAGTCTCACGGTATCTCATCTTTAATAAAAGACAAGGAATTGTTTTGCTTGTCTGATTTTTCTCTCACAGCATTGCAAGCACATTCTTTTTAATTCAGTCTGACTGCTTTTCATATATTTAAATATCTGTTCTTACTTTTGGTTACTTCTCAAATATCTGTTATTATTTCACCCATTACATTCTTCATTTGTGATTTTTGCAGATTCAGAGACAATTAACTTTACTTTTTAAAGCAATAGTATCATTTGTGATTATTGACAGCCAGATGTTTTCTCACCTAAGCATTCTCCAGCACCTGTTACATTTCCCAGATATTAATAAAAGTAATATCTCAGTGTTTATAATTCATACTAATTTCTAGCAGCTAAGGTAGTAATGATATATTGAGTAGATTCTTTTATCCCAAGATGTTGCTCTAATTCCAAATAAATTTGCACTGTTCTCTTTTATGCTGTCTCTTCACTTTTGCACTGAGTTCTCGGTCCAGATTCAAAAGAACAAACTGCAGCCCTAAACTGACAGATCGTTGTATCTAATAGCGGATACAAAGAAGCATTTAGTAGCTCTAAAGCTTTCGTGACATCTAGGATATAATTTTTCCTTATATGCGTCACAAACACGGGAAACACAGCTGGAAATATCATTGTACGAGCATGGGAAGCTTCTACCCAGCCATTTAAACAGTTTAATCTTACTATGTGCTGATGTAGCTGTGAAATGTGTTCTCTTTGCATTCCTAATTAGCATAGAACAGATGGTAAGGCTGCTAGTTTAAAGCAAAAAGCCTATTTTAAAAAGTCTGTGGTAATTCCTCACTCTTAAAGAAGTTTACTGTGGTCTGTGAGTGTGGGGGGAAAAAAGGTTTGGGTTGGGTTTTTTTATTTGCTTGCATGTTGCTAACCTAACTTCTAAATAACTCCAGTATGTTTTCAAAGGTTCTTGCTAGATTTGAACATTTTCCAGAGAAGGAGTTACCTGATCCAGAGTACAATTTTCATCTAATTACAGAGGAAAGATCTGGGGAAATTTTTAATACTCTCTCAAGTTCTGAAAAACCTTTAGAACAACGTTATACTGATAACTGGGCTTAATATTCTGCTTTTCATTCATGAAAACATAATAAAAGAGAAGAAAACAAAAACTGGCTCAAAATTAATGTATTACGAAGTAATACAGTAATATCAGTTCTGTCTAAAACCTTATTATGTAATAACAAATACGTAATGTTCTTTTGAAATCCTGTCCATGAATTCCGTGTTGGAGACTCCTAGTTCAGGAAAGTCTTTTTAGGAAGTCTTAGTGAGATAATTTTCTGTGAAGGTTTAACCTGTAACCGTTTCATCTCTACTGTGTTACCTATGCAGATTAACAGTGGTATTGCAATGTAAGTCTGCTGAATCCATTTGCTAGACACAGAAACAATACCAGGCTCAATTCAGAATTCCCATTGATCATTTCTGCTCAGTGAAGGTTTTCTGTGCCTTTTTTTCCCCAAGTTTCTTCTTGGTAGTGACCCACTGACTATTGCCTTTTCTGCTCTGTAGAATTCCTCACTTGGTTTTAATTTTAATTTGCAGTGCATGTTTTGGTGTTATATAGATCACGCTGAGACCCAGAAATATTTAAATTACAGCAGTTTTGCAATTCATTTTTTCTGCATTTTATTAAGTTTTGTCTGTGCACTGCAGTTCTTGGCCCGAACTTTGTTCTTGTCTCATCACTTTACAACAACAGAGGGCATAGAAATTAACTGTGTGGAATTGGCTTTAAAAAATTCTTTGATCTCTAAAACTGTGTAAGATATTTGGCACTGCAGACAGGGAACTCCTGTGTTTTTTGGCACACCTGGAAGCTCCTCTGTACTAGAACTCTGTTGTAGCAATTTGCTAGCAGCATTTTCAAAACCTTGTGTACATTATTCTTGCCATGGCCCACGAAAATCTGTCAGGAATCTGTGTTCACAGAAAGAGAACCAGCAGATCTTCCCATCTTTTTACATGAAGGCAATAGAGAAGCCTTTCTCAGTATATAGTTTTCATTTTAACTTTATTTTCCAGTGAAGTATCCTAGCTAAAAGGAGGTCTCACTTCACCCCTCAGCATTCCGTGTGTGGAGATGGAACTTGGCCAGTTCTGCCCATCTGCAGCCAGACAGTTGTCTCCTCACTGTAGCTAGATCAGCCTCAGCTCTGAACACAGACTCAGCAGCTCTCTGGCTCTAGTTCCACACTTGAAAGCTTCCCAGAAGATCAGCTGGGGATGATGAATGCAAGGGTACTTGGTAAAAAAAAAAAGGAGAAATGACATGGACACAACAGAAGGAAAACCTAAAAATAAAATGGGGTCATCAAGACCTTGACTGAAGCTGTGTAATTCTGCTTTCATTCTTACTTTAATCTAAATGGCCCAATTCTATAGGTGTTACGCTGGCTTAAAATTGTTCGGGGCAAAATATAAATAACATAATTCTGATTTTCAGAAAAAATATAGAGTGAGTACGCTGGAACTGATAATCTCAGCCAATATTTTGGTTTTCCTTTTTCTTCATGAGGTGAGGGATGTGTTTCTCCCAGTACCTTCTTAATATATTTTGGCTTTTTATTTGTCAATCCTTATCATTTTACTTGAGAGGTTTCATGGTTTCAAGGTATCTGTAGATTCATCATTTTCCTGGTAGCACTGAATAGATTGTGTGTATCCACTGTAAAAATGCTTCTTTTTCCCTATAAAACATCTCCTATGTAAGAATGATATTTCATTATTTTCACATAAAAATTCAACTTTTTCTCCTTATGTTCTTCTTAAATATAGATTCTATTTCATATTTGGAGCTAGGATGGCTTCTTTAAATTAGTTCCTTGTCAGGACCTGACTTGGTGCCGACAGCTATACCTGAACAATAGATTTTTAAGGTGTGTCTTCTGACTGGTGGTTCATAAACACTGGACTGGACCTTGCAGCTAAACTTCTGCCATCTCCTCTGGAAACCGAACAGTTGTCCCTTAACAGAATGCCTTACTGTGAGGAGTGATCTGCCTCTCTGGAGGGCATCTGGGTTCTCTGAATGTCTTTATTTTGGAGAATCAAGAAATATTTAGGGATTATGTTCCAGCTGCTTTATTTTTTCCATTAAAGCATCCAGTGGGAGAGTATGGACTTTTATGCAAGATTGCTTTCACTGGAGATTACTACCATAGACAGATGGTTTTTCATTACCTGCTGTAATGGACTACACATTTGCAGGAGCAGCAGTAACATATTCCATCCTGAAAATTAAGGGCCAATCCACCTCTAAGAGACCTGTTTTTCAGCCAGATGTTATCCCAGACTGTGGCCACGAGAACACAACTTGTAAATAGCTAAAGAATGTGCAATGGGTAAAATTGAGTAGTATTGAGCTATTTTTAATTCACAGGTGTGAGCTCAAAATCTATTTTAAGTTATTATTTCATCTGTCTAATTAATACAGCTCATTGGTGTGACGTAGGTAGTTTTCGTCTTACCAGGGACCAGGAGAGGGATGATGAGTGACCTCCTCAGTCACCCAGGCCAGAAATCCATGCTTGGCAACTCAGTATGTACCTCACTGTAAATTGTGCTGATGGATCAGGAAATCAGGTTTGGACAAGACAAGATAGGATTCAGGGTGTTCTGGCTTTGTATCAATGTGGTGTAATCAGTCATCAGGAGCTGGAATTAGAAATTATCACTTCATGACTGGCAAAGGTGCTGGAAGCCAGCAGCAAGTGCTTCGAGAATGAGTCTGGCACTGTTAGGCCAGTACACAGCCTACCAAAAAAGCCTGAAAGTACAAGAAAATTTATATTTTATATTTGCATTGAAAAAGAAGATCTCCTGAAGTGAAAGAAAATTAAAATTTAGATTATACTGGTCAGGATAATGGACTTGCAGTTAAAAAAAATAAGAATCCCGCAATGAATCACCTAATTCACTTTGGGATTTACTCAACAGTCAATTATGTAACATTTTTTTCAATTAACACATTTCCATTTGTTTCTTCAATGAAAAATGCTGTGCTTTGTCATGTGTTCAGTCTGTGCAACCCAACAAGAACTGGAGTAGGATTTGTGACATTTCAGTTCTGCTCCTGGCATATTTTACTGACCAGTGGTTATCCCAGTTATTCCTATAGAGAAGAAGCTTTAGAGCTTGGGAAACACACTGTGACTTCACTTCTTTGCATAAATGTAGTGAAAAGGCAGGAGTGTGGACCTGGAAAGTAAAAGGGATGATGCCTAAAGGAGGTGAAGAAGTAAAACAAGAAATGTAACAAAAACCATCCTGGCTTTAGTTGTGGAAGTCTGTGAAGGCTGCTAGAGCAGTGCAGGCCACTCATGAGTAAAAGGCTTTCACTGCAGCCAGAACACCGAGGCCATCATTCACACAGAAAATTCCTAAGGACTGCTTAGTTTGATTGTGTAGATGCAAAACTGATAGATTAATCAGCCAGAAAGTGGCAGTTTGTGTAAATATTTGGCCATCATCTAAAGGAGAAAAATGAAGGCATAAAACTGGCAGTGCAAGGGTAATTCTCCATTCATTAAAGATTGTGTAATATAAAAGGTTTAGAAATTACTTCTGGTTGTGAAGCCTGGTTCATCATGAGCCTCTTACTTTCTCATTAGCACTCTCTGAAAGTACAACACATCTGTCTATTTCTTGCACTGCCATTCAGTCTCTGTGCTTGTCTTCTTTTTTTGCCTTACTATACTGAAAGGAATAATTTCTATGTGGATGGTTGTCCTCCTGCCGTTTAATTGTAAGCCTGAAAACATCGGTTCAAGGCGTGTCCTTTTGAAATATTATGCCTTATCTCCACTTGCTGTGTATCTGCCTTTAAACAAACAGATTTACTATGGAACTGCTGGGCCTGGGTCTTCAGGCTGCCTCACAACATCTACTGCAACACTTTAGTCCATTGGAAGTAAATGAAAGAAATTCATGTTGGTTCATCAGATTATTTAGGTGAATATAAAATCAGGAAAAGGGAAAGGGTGTTTTGAAGGGTTCTTGCTCTCTGGGAAACACTTTGGGCTTAATACTGCTCTGTTTCTTCCCTTTCCATAATTTTTATTATAACGTCATCTGTTGCAAATATGACCTGCTTAGGTAAAAGTGAAAAACTAAATGTAAATGTCTTAAAATTAAATTAGAGATGATTTTTTAGGATAATAGCATCTGCCATTCTACGCAGAACAAGGCAACCAGAGAAATCCCCTGCAATTTCTGAGATGACCTTTTAGTCCATCCATGATTAGTAAATATTACAAAAGATTTATTTCTTTATTTCATGTGTGTATCATGGCTTTTCAAGAATCCTCATCTTAGAATTAAAAGAGGGAGTAGTACTAATAATTGAAGTGTTTGTTCAATAATCATTCAGGGTCAAGATACCTAAAAGAGAGCTGCTTGATTAAGAAAAAATAGTTATTATGCAATGTGAACCTTGGGACAGAGCAAAATCAGGAATTTACTCAATACTTCCCGTCAGCAGGCTGATGTTCACCTCCTGCCTCGGAAGCAGGACCTCAACACACATAAGGGTTACTTGGGGTGGCATAACCATGAACATTTGCATTTCCTCCTCCATTCTCTTGGGTCAGTTCAGGTCATCTGCAGCGACTCTGTCCCCTCCCAGCTTCTCGTGCAGTGCCAGCTCCACTGATGGGGGAGGGAGTGAGAGAAGGAGAAAGCTCTGGTGCTGTGTAAGCACTGCTCAGCAACAGCCAAAACACTGGTGTGTTATCATCACTGTTTCACTCACAAATCCCAAACACAGCACCAGACAGGCTGCTGTGAACAAAATTAACTTCAGCCCAGCCAGACCCACTACAAATAGTTATAAACAATGAGCTACATGAAAAAGCAGCTTTCCAGCAGTCTCTGAGATTTTTCTAGGCTTTTTTGGCAACATATTCCCAATGAGGCATACCTATAGTTCTCCCTTGCAAGTGGGTTGTCATCAACCCTTTTGGAACTATTCCTTTTTTTTCCCAGTTCTTTTCACATTTGAAGTGAACTTAGACTTTAATTGCTTTTTTAATTGTTCTGAGATTCAAGGTATTTCTTCGTATGTTTGTAATAAGGAATAACACAGGCTTAGAACTGAAACACTGAAAAGAGATATGTTGACAGAGTGTTTGAGTTTTAATTAATGAGAATAATTTTGGATATTTGTGTCGTCTTCTGGAAATTGCTCTTAAAAGAGCCTGGCCTTAGCTCAGACTACCTTTTTTTCCTACCTTTTTTACCTTTCTTCCTGAGTTAGTGGAGTTTCTCTGAGGCACTCTTCTAATACATTTTCTCTAGTGCTTTTTGGTATAAATGCAATTATTGTCTAACCCAGCATTCAGTTGGACTGCAGATTTTAGTATTGCTTAGGTAATCTGAGCTTTGAGAATTTGTTTGTGGACTAGAGTAGATCTGCCTGGGATTGACATTTTTGAAAAGGCTAACTACTTGAAATTCAGTTTTGCCTAGGTGATCCTGCCATTTTCTAGAGAAAAGGGAAGTATGACATTAACAATTTTTAACATTTTGTTACAGAGTATTTACTATGAGATGATACCTCAAGTATTCTATATTTCAACAAATTATTACCGAGGATGCATTTTGCTGTTGAATTCATGGGATGATGTTGAATTTAATATTCATTCAGAAGTACTCGGTTCAATTTACAATGACAACCAAAAATAATGAATAATATATTTATATCATCTATTAATAACCATTCATCCATTTAAAAGTTTCATCCTAATGCGTTCTGGAAATCTGCAAATTAATTATGCAAAACCCTGAATGAATAGAAAATTGAAATGCTTAAGAATTTAAATGATGCAATTAAATGCTATTGCATGTATCTCAAAGTTATTTTCTTCTAATACTTACTCATCAATCTTAATTTCAGTACCACCATTTAGAAACAGAATCAGCTCTTATTTCTTGTCAAAATATTGGAAGTTTGAGCAAAGACTGTATTCTTTTTCCTTTGATTACACTATTTCCAGACGTGAATTTAAAGTCTTTATTTAAACAAAAATGGCCTTTTTAAAAGACAGATTACAACTCTCATCAAAATAAGGAGGGTGAGGTCAGAGGATGTCAATCCTTGTTCTTTAAAAAAACCCAACCAATACAGCCATGAGAACTGGTCTCAATCTGCAATCATAGCTACCTAAAAATCCTAATTAAACTCTGTAGAGCTGGCAAATCAATACATAGCTAGTACTAACAAGTAAGATTTGCTGACCAGGCTGCCTGAGAAGTTCATATATGCATAAATATTTTTATTATTATCACCTAACAATAGCCATTGAAGAATAGTTTTTGCAAAAAATAACTTACACTGTAAAATAATGAATAAATAAGAGGTCATGCAAACTCTATTCCAGTTAAAAACCAGCACAAAGGTGCAGAAAATCAAAGCTGTTGAGTGTGTACATTAAGTGTGCAGTGAAATCTTTGGGCAGGTCAATTATTTTGAAAATGCAAAGAATTTTTGATTTGAGGGAAGAGCCAATTTTAACACCAACAGAGAAGGTATATGGTCCTAAGGAAAAATACCTTGAAGTGTCAGGAAATCTTTGATTTGCTTATTTCTATTTGCTTCACTAATATTAATGTTTTTGTATTAGGTCAATCATTTTGACCAAGGCCAAATTACTGTAGTAATTTAGTAATTTTTTAGGTAGTTCTTTTTTAGGTACTATAAAACCTGAGAAATACAAAACTCTTTAGGAATGTATTTTTATCAAAAGTTTTGCTTTTTCTGTGTATCACTTTAAATCAGCAGTTAAGGGGAGTGAGACAGTTTTAAAATCTCTTCATAAGGCAGCTCAGAAAGCTAAAGAGTGTTACCTTGCTAAGTCACCCTTACTGTTGAACACATTGACCTGGAAATCAAGGTTTTGAGACAAAAACAAGAAAAACAGAAAATAAAAATTCAGGTGAAGACAAACTTTAAGGTAGGCAAGGCTGAAATATTTTTGCTAGAAAAGTTTGAAAATACTGTGGTTTAAAGAATCTAGGCTAAACTCTAAGGAGAATGTTTCGTTGAGGGCGAAATTATTGAAACGATCATTTTGAAAAACAGCTTGAGAAGGATATCAACCTTGTAGAAAATAGATTTTTTTTCTGCATTGTTTTCCTTCTCTTTTCACAAACAACAGTAAAATACATGTGAAATACATTCATGCTAGTAAACTATCAGATCTGGCTGTTTTTAAGCCAAATTTAATCTAATGAAAAATGTGGGGGGGAAAATAATTAGAGAGTGAAGGGTTTTTTTTTTAATTAAGTGGTTTTCATCGAGTCATGCTTGTTTTGAGGCTGTATTATCTGGTCATATTTTTTTAGGGCAAAATTCATTAATTATTTTTCGTATTTCCTTAAATAAAACCAGTCCAAGTCTATCCATACAAACACTCCTGCTTTTAAATTCTGAGAACCTGAGTGTTACATGCAGTTTTGCAGTAATACATGTTTTTTGGAATGTGTGATTATAGCCTTACATTATATGTATCCGACAAAACCTAGCATTCGATCAAGGTGCTGACTGTGATTTTTTTGATAGCTGTCACTGAAGTTTCTGTATGACATTATTCAGCCTGTAATTTTCATTGATTAGTTATGGGGGTTTTTTTTAATTCAGTAAAAAGAATGTGACTTTATTCTAATTCTCCCTCCATTTTGAAAGCTGAGCAATGAGTTGGGCAAAGTTTACAGAGCTGTGTTGTTGCTGATTAAAAAGGAGATGTCTTCTCCTTCTCTTTCAGTGAACAACAGAGGGGAGTACTGAAATATTTGGGAAGATGAAGCCCTTTCCTAATATATGGATGTTGACCGAACGTTGTAAAATAACATTGGACTCTACTGGAAAGGTAATCGATGTCCCGGTTTCAATCTTACCAAAGTTCTGCAATCTCATCAGAAACACAGGAATAAATATTTAGCTTCCTTCCCCTCATCCCCTGACACCAAGGCTTTCTGGATGCAAGGCGTTAGCCTTTGCATTAGTTTATTGATCTTTTAATGTAGGATCTAACTTGCTTCAGGGGCACTATAAATACAATATTGCGAAAGTCCTGCCATATCAATATTCATTTATTTTTATTGATTAGTTGCCACTTCTGAATTCTGGGTACTCAATTAATGGATGCTGAATAACTACTTCGATTAATGAAGCTAAAATTGGCTTTAACATCCTACACTAACTACAGAAATTTTTTCTATTACAAAGCTAATTATTTCTTTTTTTACGATCTGCAATTACTTTCATAATTTGACTTATCCTTGGCACCTGACTGGAAGCCACAGAGTAACAAAACAGAAGCTATTTATAAATGTTCGTTATATACAGTATCACACAAGAACATCCTTACTCTAAGTCCATATTTAAACACTGGAATTAGTAGGTGAATTTGACCAAATGAACGGATTTCAGAAGGTGAAGTTTTAGAAGATTGAGGTGCTGCTTTTTTTTTGTGACTGTTTTGGCACAGTCTGTATGTGTTTTACTCATGCACATCATTATTACTTATCAGAGGAGATACAGCACAAGGTAGGTGAAGGTAGGTGAATACATTCATGAATATTTGTTCTGACACATGGTCAAAGTGTCATAGTGGTGTTTTCTTTCCTATTTCCTTTTTTGCACAAAAAGTTCCATCTTTCTATATCTGACATTTGATTTTTATTGAACCATGTCTTTTGGAAAAGATGTATTTTCCTTTCTTCCTTGTTAAATATAATGTGGGCCCATTTTTTTTTTTCCTGAGACTTCCCTACACAGAAAAACCCTAGTGGAAATGTACATTGGTAGCCCTCCATAGATGGCCTAGAGCCTAAGCACCAACATTATGAGAGTGACTAGGAATGTGTGTAAGAAGCAACTCATCACAAGGGAAAAGAAGAAGATTTTAAGGCAGAGAACTCCCATGACTGTATGGCAAACTACTTTGTTTGAGCTGTGTGGAAAATGTGACAGTGAGTGGTGACTTCACACTGTTGAGGAACACAATCAGTGCCAGGTGACCAGTGGAGACACAGCAGGAAATGAGGACTCCAGACTATCAAGCACTTAGACTGTGAGGGTATAAAAATGCAGGGTTTCCTTTGTTTGGGGTCCCTCGTCCAAGGCACCAAACTTGAGGTGTTATTTTTCTTATTGCACCACGATTAAATTATTTTAAGCGTCGTGATATCTGAGACTCCACTGTGGGAATCCTGGGGTCAAGCCGATTCGGAAACCTGGTCTGGCTGTGAGTATAGAGTGCATAGGTGTGAAGGGGCCTCAGTCCCAGGTGTAAGAGTGACTCCAGGATGCCCAGACAGGCAAGTTTCCTTAACAACTGCAATTCTAAGCTCTCAAGGTTTTCATTTATTTTCACTTGAGAAACAGCTCTAGTAAGGTATCTTTATCCATTGCAGTATTTGTTCATGTCCTAGATTCTTTTGACTAACCTGAAACTGTTTGTGTTTTAATCATATTACAAAAATGCAGAGAGTCATTTCGAATAAGAATCCAGGAGCTGGGATGTGTGTTAATTTATCAGATGTGTTAGGCTGAAGTTCTATAGGGTTTGTGATAAGGCATTATCATGAGAGATTCTTTTACACAAAGAAACAAAGCCATCGCACCTAATCTTGATGGGTTTATTTAGATAGGAATCTTTTAGGAGACATCAAAGAGTATGACTTGATTTTTGTATTTGTGTATTTATATTATTACAGTCCATTGTAATGAACATTTTTCCAGTGGGAAATAAACTTAGCTTTAAAGAAAAAAAAGGAAAATCTTAGATTTTTCCTATCTGTTTAGTTACATTTTTGTACTTTTAACTGTCTTTTGTTAAATTTTTTATAGTCTTATATTCTTAATTTTTTTGTATTTTCACTTACATGACAGTATAAATGACATACATTTCACTCCCTGTGCAGGGCTAAAGTTATGTCGAGTTTATTCATGCATTTCTAGACTTCCCTGTTAAACAGGAATACTGAATTCTGGGGTGTTTTTCTTCTCAGTAAGTTGTTAGATTGTATTGCCATACTGTATGAAATGCCTTCAACTTATCTACATAAGTAGCACAGGCATGGGCTTGCAGTGAGTATGGAGGTTATGTTGTATTTTCTTGATTTGAACACAAAGATGTGATGGCAAATACAGAGACTTCCATGGGAAACTGTCCTTAGGCAGAATTGAAGTAATAAAACGGAAGCACAAAGGCCCGTTTTGGAGACTGATGATACGTAAGTATCAAAATTTAGAAGGGACCCAACAAGACCCAGGCGTGTGCCCTGGATTAACAAATAGAAATGGTAAGCTTTGGGAGAACTTTTGAAACGTTTTCTTTTCCAAACACCACCATTTCACTTTTTCCTAGATCAGTTTCTACCAGCTGCTCTTCCAGGAGGTGATTTTCCATGGCTAGTCAAATATCCATGGAGCAATACATGCTGAATCTGTTCCTGTTAAATGACCAATGTAGTGGTACAGAAACAACATACAATCAAATGGAATGGCGTAATGCTGGCAGATAAAGCATATCCTATCTTACAGATTCCCCTCAAAGAGGAAATCCCCCAGACTCTCCCAGACAAGTTAAGTCACTTTATATCAGATAAGAATATGGTCTTTTAACTTCTCAAATATCTTAACTCTTAGCTTACATCATTCATGCCTTAGTGCATGGCATGATGCATTCTAGTGTAATGTGTTTGATACAGCCTGATTTGCACAGCTTCCAGTAACAAATCAGCTTGGGGAATGGGTGAAAAAAGGTAATTTATTTGGTACTATTGTCAAAGAGAGAGTCTTTTCTGTAAGAACAACTGGTTTAAAGAATTATCAAGAACTGAAGAGGTTTTGCAGTTACAGTAGATATAGGTCAAGAGTTTGCGAGTTTTTGAATATAAGTAACATTGATAACAGAAAGTATTTAAATGAGAGTGTGTGTAATAGTGGGTTCTGCTGTGTGCATATAAATCCAATTCTGGCTTGCAGGTGTAACTCAGGCAGAGGGGGTAGAAAGATGGAGCTGTTCTTGCAGCAGCTTTGCAAAACACAAATTCTCAACAGCTCCTGCTTCAAAGAGAGCATACCTGGATCCCATTCCCCCACATTCCGCACACACAAACCCAGCTTTGTTCTGGCAACCTGCCTGTTAGAGAACGGGGCACTCTAATTCTTTCCTAGACAGACTCTCCTCTTTCAGCTGCCTTTTATTCCTAAACCTTGGCCTGTTTTCAGTAAGAAAACTCACCATTTCCTTCTAAATATCTGCTTGAATGTGTACCTCAAGAAAAAATAAACAAACAAACCCCAGCCGTAGACAGATTAATTAAACCTTTCTAAATTTTATCATATTAATCTCTTTAAAGGAGTAAGTCCAGGAATTCATCACTGATATAGGATGTACAGACTTAAGCTTTTAGTTTGAAGTCTGTAATTTGCCCATTGAATAACATAAGCATTTCATTATCTCATGCCAGAAATACCCTATTTATAAAGTACTGATACAGATGCTGCTTACTTTGTAAAATGCTTTCAGATCTATGGTTTCTATGAGAGGATTAGTTTGTATTACTGTCTGCAAACCTACTTATATCAATCAAAATCCCCATCATACCACCAGTAATTTTAAACTTTGGGTTTAATTCTTTAAATAAGGTCAGCTGTCTGTCAGTCTGCAGACAACACCATAGGCATTGCTGTGTCTCAGAACATTTGCCATCTCTTCCCAGCTGCAACCGCATGCTGTGGTGCTCCTCCTGCCTCCTGCTCCTGCGAAATCCTCCTTTCAATTTTAGTGAGTCAGGCAACTGTTTCCAAAACAATCTTTGGATGATGGTTCTGTAAAGCAGTTAAGTGAAAAGAGAAATGTGCTGTGCAAAGCTTCTTTGTTTATTGCTTTTGCTGACTGGCTGAAGGTGAGGTCACAGTAAGCTTGGAGGGCTTGATATAAATGAAATAATTTAACCAGAAAATGGATCTTCAGAAAGATGACTCTGCAAAATACCACACTTAGCAATCTCACATTCATACCTTTAATAGTTGTCATTAAAATGTGATTATATATAAATGAAAATGTATATGGTTTCCAGATTCATGCAACTCAAGCATATTACTACTGTAATTTTATGTGAAAATGCACCAAGGTATTCTCAGCCAGCATCAAAATTAATGCATGAAAGCACATAATTTCAATTCCTAGGGTCATCACAACTTCACTGATATTGGGAAACCTCCCAGTGGCACAGAGGCATAAAATAGTGGCAGTGTTCTCTTGCTGCTGCTGCTGGCACCAGAAGGGGTGGATGTTCAGCCACGTGCCCTTTACACAGGCTAACTGATTCCTTTGGCTATGGATGCATTCACATGAGCAACAGCAATAGTCTCTTTTAGGAAGTTCAAGGACATAGATTATCAAATATTGTTTATATTGTCTAATGTAACTGTTAAATAAAATTTAGATGATATCTGCAATTCCTGTGCAAGGAATCAGGTGTAGAAGTTCAAAAACTCTTGAATTTTAGCATATGGTATTATACATATTATATATATATATAATTATAAGTGTGTGTAGGAAGGTGGATGCCTGTTCACAGACTTTTTTCGAAAGCAAAAATGACTAACTTACAGACTGGAGATCAAAAGTCAAAATTTGCTTCTGTAATGGACTGTGAAGAGTACCAAAATTTTTGTGCAGGTCCGTAGAAACCAGTGCAGAAGAAATAAAAATGGCATCTTAGGTGTTTAAAAGTGAACAAAGCACTTCCGCTTTCCTGTTGATCTCTGAACAAGGACTAAGCTGGTTTGCTGCTCTTTTATCCAAGAGTAATAAATTCCACAGTGATGTTGATTTTTTTTATTTGCCATTTACCAATGCCAAGCATGAGGCTCCTTCTCTTTCACTGCTTGGATTCCTTCACTTACTTGTTTTTCATGATTCCTGCTTTTCTGCTGAAGCTTGACTCTTTCAACAAGACCTGTATGAACTAATTTGAAGTAAAAAAGTATGGATTTTTTCAAGTATCTACAAGTTTCTGACTTTTGCCTATTTCACTGAGCCTTGTTTGTAAACGTGAAGCTGGATCATTAGCAAATATTGCAATATTGTAAATTTTTGTTTGTTATTCAAAATTACTATTAATAAAGCCCTGTTCATGGATGACTAAAAAAAATTGAAATGCAATTGAAAAAAGAATTTGGCCAAGGTAAGGAGCAAAGTCTTGCTGACCTATGTTTTAAAATAACAATGTTCTGAGTGGTGGCCTCAGGCAGATAGTTACATGTGGAGCGATGGGAGTAGACTACTGGAAATAATTATAAAAAATTGATGAGTTGATAACATAATGCTATAAAGCATCAGCTGCATCAGTAACTTTTTAGAATACAGGAAACTTTGAAATATTGACCCAAAAACTCTTAGAAGGCTGGAAGGGATCTGATTCAAAAAAGGAGGATATAAAGCTTAAAACAAGAGGGTGATTAAACTGCTGGTGAAGTTATACTCTTAACTGAGGTGACTTTTATTAGACTGAATTCCTGTAAACCATCTAGTGCATAAAAATAAAGCAAAAGTGTAACTGAGACTACATTTTGTAGCATAACATCTTTTATTTCAATTTAAGTGAAGGACAGTTTGAACAGTAGAAGTGGAATTTTTGAGAGGAGGGGTTTTGCTTTAATGTAAATTTCAAGACTAGAATGTCAGTGGTGAACAGTTTGAGAAAAGCAAAAATTTTTGAAGGTATCTCTTATAATTTTTTTGTTTCTCCTTGTGGAAAAACGAAACAGAATAATGTCACTTAGGTTGCTTTGAAGTGCTGTAGCAAGATTTTAACTGCACGTTGATAACTGTCTACATAACAAAAGGTATTTCTTTTTTTAACTAGGAAGTGGGTGAGAGAAATAATTTGAAATTTTCATTTGCAAGATGATGTTCATGGTAATAATGGCTAGAGGTTGTCCTAGTCTTTCTAAAATATTTCTTTGACAAGCCTTGTCCAACTCAGGAAAAGGTCACTAACAATAATTTCAATTCATGAAAACAAATTTAAAGGGCCATTAGTACTTCAAACAAAGTTTGTAGATATTCACTTTCAACCTACGATTGCTCTTTTTCATTATTCCAATAATAATAATTTTAATAATAATAAATATTTTCTTCTCCATCTTCCTGTTTATCACTGTACACATGGCACCATAGCTATGCTTCTTCATTTATGGCCTGAACAGACACACCAGAAAGTTACTCAGTACCTTATTCTAAATGACAAAATAACCTGGCCAAAAAAAAAAAAAATTAATTAACGCTGGACACAGCATCTGAGTGAAAATAACATAGCTCTGGTTTTGGTAGGTAAGGCAGATTGGTAGGTAAAACAGATTTAAGTGGCAAGTGATACTGATACCAACTGACAGACGATAGGTTATAAAAATATGAAGTTTTTTCTCTTTTGCTGGCAAATCGTAGAATTCAAAAGAGCTGTTCCGATACATCCATGCATGAAAACTTTATGGACCCAGCCTGTAGCGTGTTTTAACCTCTAATGAGATTGTCAGAGTTTCTCAATGTGGTGGAAACACACAGAACCTTGATCTTCTAAGTACTCCTAAGTTAATAAAAAACGTATTTTTAAAAATATTCAGCAACACAGACAGAGATCGTTGTTAGCTCTTGAGGAAGAGATTTGGGTTGTGAGTCTTCATTGCCATAAATGCCAGAAAGCAGGTCCTGGGCGTGGCATTGCTGTACCAGATGAGGTCAGGGAGGAAGGAAAACATGTGCTTAAAATAGTGGATAACTATCTTTACATCACCAATAACCACCACTTTAAAAATACCAGCATATATTATTTTCACCTGGAAACATCATTTCCAAGCAACAGATGTTTAAAGAACCCCTCTATGGGCTGAAGGAGCTGTATAGATGCTATAGCTGTATGGCATCTTTTTGCTCGCCCCAGCTCATTGCTGAAGCCTGGTGGCAACTCTCCAAAACTAGTTTGTGTTCCAGTTCAACAGACAACGAATGTGAGACCGTATGTGGGAGAATTTTCTGCTGTTCTTGGGACAAAGACTTGTCATTCCTCAGGAATGTGGCGTTTATGCTGCCGTTTTTTATAGCTGTAAACTGTTTTAAGCCATTACGGGTCCTGAAGCCGGATTTGAATGGATGACAGCTAAGTGGCGATGCAAGTTCCCCTACACTTGGAAACTGTCCATAATAAACAGTCCTAACTGATCTCTGAACGCAAAATATTGTGAGCCAACAAACTTGATAAATCCCATAAGCAGACAATACCCTGTTGGTATAGATAGCTAACTGGAAAAACTTTACTATTAAATGCCTTAATATGTAAAGCTTTTAGCTTGGAGACGGTTACAGCTGTGTTACAATGTTACAACTGTTACAAAAAATTTACAAATTTTACTTTTATTTTCATTCACTAGTTTTCCAATGATGTGGTTAAGTTACAAGGTTAAAATACAAACCATCTTTACAATCTTACAATTGTTATGAAGCTGTTGCCATTTTAAAAAAAAATTGTCTGCTTGGTGTTCTTAAGATGTAGTTAAGCTACAAGAGTCAGAGGCATGCTAACTTTTCATGGGCAGGAACAGATCAAAATAATTTAAAAGGCAGTATTTGTATTTTATTTCATTAGCTTTCTCTTACTTATTGGTATTCAGGCTTGGTTCCTACTAATGCTTACCCAGATACCACCACCAAACAATCCACCACACATTCCCCAGCCTCGTGAGCTCCAAGGAAACCACTGCAGGAATTTATCAATGAAATGAGCAGCAGTCTGAAGGCTGTACACACCTGCACAAAGAACTGGGGTTTAGTTATTATCCCACCATTCTTATTGTCTCCTGGCTTGCTACAGATTCTTGCCTTTATTCTGGCTGTCAAAGCTGCAGAAAGAACATTGGTTCCAGAGAGAAATTTGTGCCTCCTGGGTACTTGGCACCAGGCGGAGAATTCCGTCATGCCTGGGACATCAGCACAGCAGAGGGATTGATCCCCTGGGGCTGGGTGTCAGCATGATCCATTGATAAGGATATCAACAGTCAAAATATAATCACAGTTGTAATGTTTTGGTAATGTGGGAATCCAAATGATGAACATTTGAAAGGTGCTTTTCAAAGAAGGATTCTCTTTTACCAGAGTTTCCATTCAGAGATTTATAAGGTGTGATGCTTGTTTTGGAATTTTTTAGTGTTCCCTTTTCTCTTACAATTAAGATGTACAAAATTAGTGATTGAAATAGAGCAATCTGTGTTCTCTAAAGAACTGGCCTACTCATATTTTTCTTGGAATAAAAGAAAAGGGTGGGGAGCGAAATTAGGTAAAGAAGGCAATATTTTTGTTACCTACAGTGTACATCAAAATTTTTGTTCATTTAAAGAAATAAGCTGTTACTGTAACTTTGGTGGATATTGCCCAAAAGGAGGATGAAACTCGTGCATTTTTTCATACACTTGTGGCATTATGAGTCCCTGTATACTTGGCAGGGTATCACAGTACATTAAGTAAGTTCAGGTTACCTGTAATCTTTATATCACAAATGATCTAGCGTGAGTCATAAATTCTGTAAATCTGAGGTTGCCTAAAATAGAGAGCAAAATGATCAGTCACTCTCATAACTTGATCTAGGCTGGGTAATCACAAAAAAGAGTTGTGACAGGAACTAAAGGAAAATATGGTTCATTTTATCTTTTATAAATTGATAAACTCTTGCAGCTTTAAAGGAATGACCCTTTCGAAGCAAAATAATCAAATCCGTCTCTTGTCAGTTTGGGGAGATTTATAATTGTAAGCTGATGATTTTTTAGCAATACTGTCAGTCTGCTTTTCAGATCAATGCCAATGAAATATTTTGTTTACGATTTAACCTCCAGTTCCCCAGGAATTTGTGAGTTTTAATACTAGAAGTAGTTATGTCTAAGTCTATCGATCCACTGGTAAATTAAATGGCGAACAAAAGCAACCATATTATTTTGTCAAAATGCTCTCAGTAGGAAGCAAAGTTCTTTATTAAAACAGGATATGTTGCACTGAAATGAAAAGAAAGTTTCATTTGAAGAACGATCTTATAAAAAACAGAGGAAGACCTTCAGATAGTTAGATTTATTTGATGGGACTAGTACAAAGGTAATAAAACTGAAATTGTATATTGAATTTCTTTTCCCTGGAATGAAGACAAAGGACCCAAAAAAAAGGTGTAAAACCTACCTAAAACACACATATGATAAATTTGTTCCAACCATGTATTTTCTTTTTTTTCTTCAAGTAGTTAATGAATAACTTTTCTATTTTAAATTATAGGTTTTATGTATTTTTATTCCATGCCAAATCCTCTATTGATCTCTGAAATACTGTGTATAAACATATATTGTGTATAGGGTATATATTCACAGTGAGATTACTGTGGTAGAAGAGCACAATGAACACTTGGATAAAGAGCTTCAGAAGAAAGGGAGGGGTGGTCTATTAAATAAGTAACAATCTTTAGGGGTATTTCCAGTGATGAGTAAGTTAATATCTCAGCCACGTACCAAATCATGAAATCATTTACATTTGAAAAGACCCGTAAGATAATCAATTTAAGATTATCAGATGTGTCGACTCTGCACCACCAAGCCCACCACTAAACCATGTCCCCAAGTGCTACATCTACGTGGCTTTTAAGTAATTCAGTAGGAGAGTAGACTCCTAGATAATGACAGCCACTTAAATGTTTATTCTTATGTGCCATGGTAATTCTATAAAAGACCAGATAGTTAACAAAATAATAATAATAATGTTTTTAAAAATCCAAACGTGTACATAATACTAAACCACGATTTTCATTTCTTTTTCTTGATCATACCGACTTGAAGTGCTTGCATCAGTACTGGCCTCTTAACAAATTTCCAGAGATTCAGATTTGTGCAGCTTACAAAAGCCAGTGGTTATAGAGTTTATCCATCTGTAAATATTTTCTTTAAGATGGTATTGGCTATTTAGGCTTGAGGCAACATGAGAAAATTGATATTTTTATGATGAAATTCTACCTGCTAGAAATAGCACATCAGGATTCCTTTTAAAGGCAATCATCTGCCTTTGAGACGCTCCCATCTGTCTCTGAGGGCAAAATTATTGATGCAATAAATAAAAGTACCATAACATAAATAACGCGTTTGTGAATCCTACATTTTAGATTCTTTTAACGTTTAAGGGTATGTTTTTCAAAGCAATTCTTGGAGTTTCCTCAAGTTCTTTGCTATGACCAAAGCCCTGAGTGGAACTGAGGCTACCTGTCCTTGCAGGATTAGATGGGCTGTGACTGAGGAGCTTTTCCCCACTGCTCCAGGTCTTTGTGCAGCTTGTGTGCTGACCCAGTGGCAAAGCCTTGTCTCCAGACCCTGCGAGCAGTGTCAGTGCCCTTACAGGCTTTGTGAATGTTATCTTTATATTTATCAACCACTTATACTAATTAAGAGCAAAAGCCAAGCATAATATGATTCATAACAAGAAGACAATCTGTTTACTCTGTAAGTATGGCATGTTACAGAAACATTTATGCAGAGACTTCAAATTTCAGGAGCAGGTATAGCTTACTGGTTTATTTTCTTCTGCTTCTCCATGTGACTTCCTGTTGATACTGACAAACTCTGTTTTGTTCAGCATGGGGACAAGAACATGACTTGGGAACTTGCAACTCTACCTAGACCTATGACAGGATGATATGAAAATTTGTTCTTGCTGTTCCCATGGCTCTTATTGATATGATAAATAAAGCAAATCGAAGGAACAGGATTACTGTTTCACAGCAAATTTAGATTTTTACTCATTTCTATTTTGGTCTAGATCTGCTTAAAGTCGTCATTTCAAATTTTCCTATTAACTGAGAGCAGGTAGAATTCTGTTTCCAAACCACCAAAACATGTAATGAAGCAGCCCCTGCTGCTTCATTGGTATTCATGTCAGAGATCCTGCTGCTATTGGCAGAGAAGCTGACAAGCATACCAATGTCACTGGGCAGGCAGATTGTTCCCAAAATCTGTAATTCTGGGCAGTTCATCCCAAAATGACCGCATTCTAATCCACACACTTTCATTTGAAGCCACAATCTTGAAAGTTTATGAACTTTTTTTCTTTCTTCTTTTTTAGAACAGGGGAAATGTACTTTGAGAAACACCAGCATTCAGATGGATTGACTGGATAGAATATATTGTACTGTCCCACTGTCACAGAGCTCAAATTTCTACCACTAACAAGTGTTAACGCCCTTCAGATTTTCAGCAAGATCTTTTGCAACTCTTCTTGACATCAACAGATTTTATTAGTGTCATTGATGGAGTGAGTTGCCTCTGCCTAGGGCTCCCATGGCTTCTGAACTGTAAGATACAAATTTTCTGTCATTATAATGCAAAATATACGAGCACTGCTTAGAGAATCTGGAGATTTTTGTATCAGAACATGCAAATTTTCATTTATTTTCACCCTCTGCAGTGAACCCTTTGTCTCCAGTGAGAGAAAGGGCAAAGGTGTTACAGAGTGGCCCCTGAAAATAGCCAGCAGCCTGTTAGTGTTGTTTGCTCATATCCACGCTCCAGCTCTGCCCAAGCTTACAGAGGCCACCTCATTTGGCCGTATTTTTCTACTGGGTTGTCTGGGTCTGATGAGCCATTACCTCCAGGACAGATCACAGACACTCTTTAGTAACACTCATCAACTGTGGAGAGCAGCTGAAAAGAGACGCAAGAAAATTCCGAGATAGAAATAATGACAGAAACACAGCTACACCGGCAGAACACACGGAGTAAATGTTCTTAAAGTTGCTACAGTGAGATACTCCCGTGAAATATTATACCAATGACCCTGTGTGGCTGAGCTAAGGTTTATTTGGCTTTCTTCACTCCCTGTAAATATTCATCTTCTCCAGTGTTCTGTGGATGGTGGCTGCTCGTGCTCGTTACTGGCATGTATGTGTCTGCTGAATTAGATTTCAGAGATAAACTGAAGACCTGTAAGAAAAAATCACTTAGTCACTTTTGTGATCAATATAATCTCCCTACCTCTTTAACAGAAACAAATTTAGTGCTGTATAAGTGTAGGTAGAATCCTTTTTAAGAAGGTGCCTGCTACCAAAATAAGATTAAAGTTGACATTTTGACTATAGGTCCTTCTAGCTGAGGAACAGATTACCAAAATACTTTTAATTATAAAAATTGCTTAGGTGTCTTATACTATGAAAAATAATATTTTACAGAGGGTTGGGCTGTATCTATTAAACAGGAGAGTTCACACAGATTAATCTGCCCATTGGGATGCCAGTCAGCCACATTGATTCTTACCAAGTTCTGATGTGCTTAGCACTGAATATGACTTATCATCACAGTTCTCTAAGTTAAGTGGGATAGATACCCTTATAACAGCTCCACTTGTTTTTCTTTCTCCTTTATTTAATTAAATAATAGTTAGTGAAATTACATTTTCTATCTTTGCTGTGCAGACCCACAGTGTAAGTATAAAGCTGTCTCTGATGCGCTATGAGCTCATGATTTTAATCTAGCCAGATAAATTGCGCAACTATATATTTTATGACAGTCACAGTAGCTGGGCTACCGGAGTTGCTTAAGAAGCATACATTAGCCATATGCCCAGGTATTTCATTAACAAACATCTTACTCTGAATGTGGATCTTGCTGAATTTGACATCTCAGCTGTAATAACAATGTTCAAGTTGTTCTGTTATGCTTAGATGTGCATTTTTATTTTCAGTAGATAGAGTTATTGAGCCTTTGACAAATAAACCAGGTAAAGGAGCAGCTTAATACGTTAAGAACCAACTCCTGCCTGCTGTAGATTGGTCTGGATTTGCTGACTTCAGAGAGGAGGTTCCTGCCATCCCTTTCCATATAAAAATCCATGCACAATGGCATGCAAATATCCCTGTCAACTTAGATCACACTGTGAGACCCTGTGTTCTGCTCTGTATAGTACCTGCCAGTTGAAAATATTTGTGTAGAGACAGGGCTTAAAACAGCTGCAGAGCACTCTGATGTGCTCAGATAATGTTCTATGATTTGGGAACACTATCAGAGACAATTCAGAGCAGCAGTGTATTTGTATTTATCAGACTTCACTATGGTGGGCCTTGAGAAAATATCTCTCTGCTAGCTAAATGCTAACCTGCTGTTCTTACACCATTGATACTGATGCAGACATAGAAACACGTATTTTATCCTTAAACACAAGACTGAAATTTTCAAAAATAAAGCTACAACATCTAAAAATAAATAGGGTGCTCCATAGCTCAGCATCAATCTGTTTATATCAGAGATGCAGAAGTTTATAGTAGGAAATAGTTATGCGGAATTTTTAGAAGTGCAATTTTATAACCAATAATTAACACTTGGAGTTATGTAAACTGAAATAAGGAATATGCTATAATTTTGTGGAGTAAAAGCTAATTGCCTATTAAGGGCATGGGAGCAAGAAGAAATTTCTTCACTACTAGCATCACAGTTTGCCTGTAGGTAGATGATGAGCTTCCATCAAGGAAATCATCATCCTTCTTTCTTTATGCCCTATGTAGACCGTAACAGTGGATCACAGGACTCAGCAGGGACATTTATAGCACCTCAAAATAGATAGAAGGAAAGGTGTAGCAGGTATTGCAGACAACACAGGATAATCCATCACTTGGATAAGTGAGCAGCCTATTCTTCCTTCCTATTCTCTTCGATAAGGACTTGACAGACAAGAAATTATACTGTGTGGTACCTGAACTGTAAAAAGTGTACTGGAACTATTGGTGGGATGATTGAGCTTTGGTTTGTGCTGTTTCCTGCTGTGTATGATGCTCTGCATGTTACAGTCCTGTTCCCCTGATACCAGCCCTTGCCAAGAGGAGAATCAGTTACGAGAAGGACCAGTTGTCTGACGTACATTTGAAAACTCACCTTTTCCTCTAAAACTCAAAAGACAGTAAGGCATAGATTAATGTTTTAGAAGTTATATAGTATACTAACATGGCAACTTTTGGGTAGACAGATATTCTCAGCTATGTTAAAATTATCAGTGAATCGATCCTTTAATGAATTATTGAAATTAACTCTCATTTTAATGGGGGTCATGGAAAACTAAGTTGGATTTCAAAGTTTACTCATCTCTGGTAAATATTTCTCAAGATGTTGTATCTGAGATAGGAATCAATAAATTAATTCACAATGCTGATATATTACAATGACTTGGCTTCAAGAAAAGAATATTTTAATATTTCCTTATATAAGTATGCACACCCTCACCTGAGTTTATTTGCAATGTTACTCATAAAGAAAAATCTCTTGCCAGCATTCAGTGCTCGTTAACAGTTGTGGTTTCCAGAGAAATTGTTACTTATTCCAGCACAAGTGGCTGGATTTGGAATGGCATAAGTTCATTTCTTGAAATAGGAATATGAAATCAGTTAGTTGCAAAACAGTATTTGCCACTTAATGGAATCTCTATTTCTGCTTTCTAGTGTGCTAAATTTTTAGATCTGAATTTTCCTGTTGATAAATTTTCTTTGATTCCTTACTGAGGTTTATTCTCCAGTTAATGTGCTGTGTCATCAACCTAAGCACATACATGATAAGTTTCTTTTGCTTATTTTTCAAGTAATGGAAAAAAAGCCTAAGTAATATTCAGCCTAAAAATGTCTTTCTAATCTTATCTTGCTTATTTTGTTCTGATTTTAGCTTGCTTATTCTGTTATAATTCCAAAAATCACAACTCAGTTGCATATCAAGATATTCTCAAAATTACAGAAGAAGCTACCGATAGTTTGGAGACATTTTCAAATACTTTTATTTCCATCATTTACAGAGAATGATTTTATAAGGATAAGCATGTTTCCACGATTTCTGAACCTGATACAAAGAAATATATTCTAGAGTTGTTAATCCCTTTTTGTGGATGAGTAGGAATTATCAAAATATTTTTAAATATCTTTCACATCCAATGATGATCCATGTTCATCACATTATCTGGGTAGTTATCTGGAAGCAAATGGCCAATTTTATACTAATTTGTGAACAAGCAGCGTTAGCAGTTGCAAATGATGCTAATGATGCAAATGGCAAAAATGCTCGTTATAAAATTCAAATCACTGACAGTATACCAATATTGTATTTTGAAATATTCCTAATGCAGCTTTATTGGTGTCTTGAAAATGATCTAACAAAGATTATTGCTCTTTCAACTGTAATAACAGACAAACCATTTGGAATATCTGCTATTTCCCCAAATAATTTCTTACATGCTATGGAAGACCTCTGGGTGAATTTAAAAGGAAAAAACCAAACCTGTTTGGTTCTATGTCTCTCTCATCTGATTAACATGAGCAACTGTTTAATTTTTTACTGTAGATGTTATTGTGTCACTTTACAGAAGTGCATGCATTTTACAGACACAAAAGTGTTTTAAGAAATCTGTTCCTTCATGTTCTGCTGGAATTGTTTTTATGTTCTCCATTTGTCTTATGTTTTATATCTGAAAGGCCAGGATGAGCAGTTGAGAAGCTTATTCTGCATAAACTTGCATTTTAGTGGCAGGTGGAGCAGGATCTGTTTGTTGAGATGCTATTTAAATAATTAATATTGTGTGAGACTGAGGGTACTACAAGATCTTGTAGCCAAAAAGTGACTTTCAAAAAAGATTCCTAAAATGTAGTCATGCACAAATCTCACGGAGGCTTGGAAATCAGAATATTATTGCAGCTGGTTTTAGGTCTTCATTCCTCTCTGGACAGTTTTTCAGTCTTTAGATGGTATTCTCAGTAGAAAAAGAAGAATTCTTGCTTTCTTTCAAGGACTGGTACAGGTCTCTGAAGCTCTTGATTTTCCTTCCAGTTTGAGCAGCTCTGATACTCTGTAGTTCAGTGTCAGCATCAGTATCAGAGTATCGGTAGCTCAGTCTGAGTAGAATTCCCTCCAAATCACAGGTTACTTAGGTGAGCTGAAGTGTTCTAAGAACTTTGATGAGGCCTTTCCTTGGGTATTTCCAGGTTTTGAGCAGAGAAACCATTTTCCTAATGCCTGTTGTACTTTATCCTCCCCAGAACCGTCAATGAGACATTGAAGAATATTAATATGCATACATGCTAAGCAGTTGCAGTTCATGAAATCACTAATTAAACCGTGTAGCAGTTTTCTTCCATACCTTGGTTTTTCCCTACCAGCCTTGGAAGTACAAAACCAGAGGCTGCTGGGCTGGTATCAAAGTAAGTACAAATCCAGCCAGGCTTCAGACTCCTGGAGTAAAGATTCAAATAATGGATTTGTGTTTTGTAGTTTGTCTTCATAAACTAGGTTTCTTCAAACTGAATTTTATACTGAAAATAAGGTTTTAAGTCAACAATGTTTGTCAGTGTTGCTTTGAGAAAGATTGATTCAATCATTCCTTTGCTCTTATAATGACTGAAATGAGTTATTTCCCTTAAAATGGTGAGTGTGTGATAACTCTAGTGGGCAAAGTCAGGTAGTTCCATTTTGGCTTCTCATTGGAAAAAGTAGAAATAAAAGGAAGGAAGAAAAAAATAAACTTCAGTGTGTGCTTCATTTTGGTTTCTAAGCACTGTGAAAAACCCATTTAAAATTTATTTTTCCCTTTTCTCTTCTTCATTTTAGGTTCTGAAGGAAATGTTCACCTTTTTAGCCAGCAGGTGGGCAATAAATATTCCTTTAGAGTAGGGAAGGCTGTATAATGGGTCTGTAACAGCAGTTGTCTCCATCTGTTGCCTTTTCCTCATTTTGCATTGTTATTTACCTTTAGTATGGAGTTGCTGTACTTCTTTCCCTTTCTGACCGCACTCCTTTGTTCTGGATAACATCCTGGATAGGAAGACAAATACAGCTTGTGATGGAGAGAAAATACTGTCTGTGCTTCATTTTTGAGCCCTGATAGCAATTTCTGGAAATTTAATAATGTCTTTAATACCAGTTTTTAAACAGCTAAGCTTGCAAACAGACTAGAGGAGAAAAAAAAAATCAATGTTGTAGTATTAAATGTTAAGAAAACCAAATCGAGAATATGGAGTCTTACCAAACTAATAAAGTGATTTTTAGTGACCTCTGTAGTGATTTTCATTGACCTTCATTTTCTATACAAGCAATTAGATCCTTAGCAGAAATAAGAAGTTCCTTGGGCCTACCAGAAATACCCAAGATTGTTTTAATATTCCTCTGAGGCTCACTGAAGACAGCAAAGCCACAAAAAGTCACGGGGTATTGCTGAGATGGTTAAACTGAAAGTTTTCCCTTTATTCTTGAAGTTCTCAAGTGAATACTTCTTACAAATTTCTGTGTCACGTGAGCAGTGCTGACAGACTTCATGTATCAAATCTGACACATCAATGAGTTATTTACCTGGGAATTTGTTGTAAGGAAAAATAAAATCAAGGGAAACTAATTACTAATATTTTCTAGGAGAACCGTGATTTCTTGGATTCACAGGAGAATTTTGATTTCAAATTCTTATCTGTGGGAAGTTGCCCCTCCTTTGTGTATTGTGATTCAGCTCGACGTTTTCCCAGATGGGTTCTTTTTACTGGGAAATGCTGATCAGGATGAACTTAGGTCCTAAAATCCCAAAATGGCAAGTAATACTCTCAAGTAATTTTACTTGTAGAAATATGGAAGTGCAAACCATCTTGCATCACACAGGTTAGGGATAACAGTGCCAAATAACTCTACAGCCCTTCAAAGTTCGTTCTGTGAACCTTCCTTTCAATGAAAAGGAATTTTACTGTATTCTCAGTAGAGCTGCCCAAAAATTATATCAATGCAGATGTAAGTAAATACTGTTAATGCTTTAATCCTCTAACAGAACTCAACTTCCATAATCTGCAGAGGGAGAGCACCATAGGGAAAAAAGCAGATTTGAGTTATGACTGGAAATGTAAGCTTTGAAATAAGAGATTGTTAGAAGGTACACTGCACTTCAAAAGTAATGTACTCAGTGCTAGGAAGCTGGCAGCTGAGATTTCAATGAAATATGAGGAGAGAATAATATCAAACAATATGGTCTCTATATTCTTTTACAGGCCAAGCACAAATAAAAAATTACTCTCTGTTGTGACAGTGTGAAATATAAAATGTAAAGCTGAATACAATATTCTGGCAAGTAAACAGTCAGAGGAGATGATCTTACCTGAAGGGACTGTATCAGATGGTTCATGTGGTGTTTCTAATCTGTAGTATTTGAAGGCATTGAAGTTCTCCAGACCTTTGTTCTCCTGTCCTTTTCTATACTGCCAAAAGCTAACAGAGAGAAGAGCTACAGCAAGTAACATTTAGAAGTATTTAAATAGCTCTGTATTTAAGTAGGTCTGTGTTAATAATTGAGAATGACAGGAATACTTGAAGGAGAAATATTCAGGGTGCCAAAGGTACCTCCTGTTCAACTGTTGAACTTTTTACTTTACACTTCCTAAAGAGTGGAGTTGGAGAACTACAAACTACGCTTTAAATCATCCTGCAGATGTGCTCTGTAGTTCTCCAATAACTCAAGGAGAGGTAAACAAAACTCTTATTCCCCAATCTGCAGATAAGGTTGGCAAGTGACTGATGAGGTCTGCTTGCTGACAATGTAATTATTGGAGGTCAGAGCAGGGACAACGTAAACTGATAATTATTGACATACAACGTTGCATGGGTAATTGGTTGGGTTACGCTCTCTGTCAAGGCAAACATTCAAACTGCTTGAATGGTAGGGAATATTCTCATGGATACATTTTTTTCTCTTTAAGGGTCTCATTCAAAACCAGTTAAAGTCAGTGACTCGTGAATTTCAGTAGGTTTGGTATTAAGATCTGAAAAGTGCAGGGTGCCTGAGTTTATGTTTCTTTATTTATTTGGAAGGAGTGCAGAGTACACTATAAATGTTTTATCTCAGATAAAGCCTTCACCTTAGGGGCAGCGTGTTTGCTCTACCATGGCCTTGTTTGTTCGTACTACTCCTACACATCCCCACATGTATTAAATGTGTTAATTTGCTTCTTATTTCACAGATGAAGCATTGTCTTCTCTATAAGGACTGCCATTTGCAGAGAATTATTGTTCTCAGTGTATTCATCTTCTTTTTCCTTAGGTGCCACACTGACCTGCCATGTTGGACCTAGACCACAGCCTCCCATCAGAAAGGTAAATTAATGGATTGAAAAGACTCCTGGAAAGCCTCCTGGTTCATCTCCCGTAAGTACTGTTTTCAGTAAGAGTGGAGGGAGAGGGGAAATCGTGAGGATGACAAGACAAAATATTTATAAGAATTCAGGTTACAAATTGTTGTCTCTGTGCATGTCATACTAGAGAACAGTGTTTTGTTTTCCTTGGAACATCAAAATCCAAATGTAAGTCTAGAAAAGGAAAGCATTTTAACTCTTTTTGCTTGCCTCAACTGAAAGTGCATAGTTCTTGATAGTCTAAGCATTCTTGCAGTTCAGAATCGGTCACTAATATTACGAGATTCAGATTTGCCCTCTGACATGTTCTGAAAAATTGGGCTGTACAGTAGCATGGTGCAGCTCCTCAAACCGTCTCAGTATAAAGAAGTGACAGATACTACCTCTTCCCTCTCTCTAAAGCTAAATGTCTCATGGCAAGCACTGTGTGAAACAGAGAACTTTGCCTGTGTTAGTCTGATAGATGTTTACATCTAATGGCAGCTGCTTAAGTGCCTTGGCTAAGTAAACACTTGGTGTAAGTAAAAATAGATCCAGATCTGATCCCCTGTTTTTTTGGATATACTTTTCATGTGTTTGCTGTTTTAATGGTTCAGTTCTTGTACAGAATTTTTTTAAGAAACCAAACTTTTACAAAACCGTTCAATTTTTTCCTTTTTTTTCCTTCCTGGCAAGAAATATTCTTAAAACAGACCCATTAAAAATCTACTGTATTGCAGACACTGCACATGCCAGACTTCTTTTCCCTCACTAATGTGAAGTGGGAGAAACAGAAGTTTCACTATATTAGTGGATTGTGGGGAATGCACTCAGCTACCCCCCAGCTTACAAGGCAAAATGTAATAGCATACAAAACTATAATAAAAGGAATCTAGCTGCAAGAGGCTGCAATAAAATGATGGTAAATGAAATCTAGCTGCATATCACCATGACAAGTAATTCCTAACTGAAGTCACTGATCAAAACTCTGCTGTCCTGTGTAAGACAAACAAGTTATTGAAATCTGCCCTGAAGACTTCGTGATGTTGATACATTGGTGGGATAATCACACTCAGTAGCAGGCACCTTCCCAAGTGTGATGTTTTCATGTATCAGAGCTATGCTTGTGTTGGAAATGCTGGGATCTGCAAGCATTTCCCTCCAAATTTCACATATTGAATCCTTCTGTTGAAAATGAAAAGCTCTTTATTGGCAAGCCAGTACTCTCTTAATTTCAATTATTCTTTAAAGAAGTTTTATTTTATCTAAAAGGTGAGACAACTTTGACATACTTACCTGTTTCACAGTGTACAGTTAGTTGCATGGGTTGAAAGATGCAAGATTATCATTGGTACTACGACTCATGGTGTGAAAATGCATTCTAGGTGAAAGAAATTAATAAATCCATGCTGGATTATGGTCCAAATGTTCTTATCTTTTTAAATTTTTCTATGAGAAAACCCTGACTTAAAACAAGGAAAAGTTCTAGCTGGATGAAAGGAATAATTTCCGGGATGACTCCCCTTGTGAAAGACATCCTAATGAAGTGTTGCACAATATTTGAGTGATGAGAGAAAGAATTGTATGGAATGTAAACAAAAAGTATTTTAATTACAATTATTTCACAGAAGTTTAAGTATTATCTACTTTTTGCAAATGCAAAGGGAAAATTGGCATGCTGCATCACAGTAGTTCTTGTCATTAAGTTAATTATTACACAAGCAGTGCAGCAGTAGTCACTGTTTGAGCAATTCCTGGCCAATTTATCAATATCAGAGTCTTAATACTTTGATTAAAATCAGATGTATATGTCAAGTGGTACCTTGGTTTTCTTGCTTGATGATAATAGATACTTTCCAGAATGGCTCTACATAAAATTTTTCTTTTTGTCAAGTTGAAAATGTGTCATATCGAGGCACTAAGCCAGAGACTTTGAGTCAGCTGGCAGAATGACAAAAAGCAGAATTATATTTAAAGGAAAGAAGTAAAGATTCTCTTGGATGAAAGACCAAAATTATTTCTGTCAAAAGAAATACCTATTGCCAAGGAGATATAAAGGCCGGTCTCTGCTCTCAGCTACCAGCATGTCTGTCAATAGTGGCTAGTAAAAACTTCCTCTGCTATGGAGTCATGCATGTCTCTGTGGCCCTTGTCCTTCTCATTAAAACAACCTTAATTCTCTAATAATTTGCATGAGAGTGACCATTCCTGCTTCTTTTCTGAAATATTCCATTTGCGCATAAACATTAGTAAACTCTCAATTAATAACCTTTCTGTAGTCCATGTGCCTTATCTATTTCCACTTCTATTTAATTTCAACTCCCTGAGGGAGAAAATTGAGACCTTTCTCAAAGCACATGTAAAAGTAATATAATGTTTTGGTAAGCTTCCTTACTGTCAGGTGACCCTCACTTAAATGAGGTGATCCTCATTTATCAGGAGATAAAGAAATGAGGTAAATAAAATAGGTGTAGGTGGTTACACAAAGATCTTCTCTCACCAACCACTTAAGTCACTTCAGAAGTCAGAGCCTCAGTAAGGGAGTACCTGACTTGAAAACGAGAAAACCTGTAAGAATTTAGACTGAAATGAATTATTGTAGTGGTCCAGGCTTACTTAGGTGGCACACGATATGTATTGGTTTGTAATAATCCACTGGAATGTCATGTATGAAACAGCACAGGATAATGGTTAGGAAAATAATAATGAAAATGAAAAAATTACTGTTCCAAGGCCAGTCATATCTAAATCTCTGAAAAGGATTGGTTTAGTCATATCTAAAACTCTGAAGAGGATTGGTTTATGAATGTAGGTAATACAATAATGCAGACACATGCACAACAGGTCTCACCAAACTCTCTTTGGGTTCTCCATTCTCCTGTTCCCAGCTTCCAGCTCCCAAGTCGCACTGGTTTGAGCTAGCACTTGAGTTTACATTTTGAAAGGTAATGGACATGCAATTTAGTGGCTTGCCAGTTATTCCTTGGTCTTGGTTCAAACCTGAGAGAGTAGGGAGGGTGGTGGGGAAGCAATGATCATCCACTTGCTTGTAGCTGCTACCTTGTAACGTGAAATCAGACACAACTTCTGGCCATCAAAGGATGCTTTTATCAGGCATAGCACAGACAAGCTGAGTATGTCCTGCCCTCTAAACACAGATATGGGCCTTTATATTATTTTATGAACACTAATAACAACATAACAGAAAGCAAAGTAATATTGCTGAAAAGTAACACACTAATTTCTAAAGACAAGATATCTTCAGAGTCCAAATCTTGAAATTCAAGGAGAAAAAGAAAAGAGGTTGCACACTGGTGAAGATTTTGATTTTGATTTCAACCAGCAAGTGCAATAAACATGCCTGAGAAGAAGTTTTTGTCTTGATATATGCAGTTAATCCACTTCCTCACCTCTGTTTCCTGGTCACAGTGTTTCCCAATTAGATTTCTATTTCAGTGCAGTTTCTATAGCAAGGAACTTGCATAAAAGAGAAGGAGCGGGAGATTTTCAAAGTACCCTTGCTAATTAGGTGTCCAGCACTCATTGATTTTGAATAGGAGCTACGTCCCTCAGAACTCTTTATGCCTTTGAAAAATTCTCCTGTAATCTCTCCCCGTTCTCTTTGTACAGCCTCTAGCCTTCAAAGACTTCAAGTCCACGGAAGAGACAGTGCATGATGCCTAGGCTGCACTACCCTTCCTGTCAGAACTGCTATTTACAACTGAAAGGTTTCAAAAGGACAGCCTGTAAGTTGTTGACAGAAAGGAACTTCAGGGCTATTAATATTTTGCACATTAACTCCTTACCTGTTACAGTGCCTGCTTTGGTGTAACTTTAAACATAGGGTTTCAGTAGGTCAGTGTGGATTCGTTTGTCAATACATTAAGCACCACTGCTTAATTCTCAGGGATAAATCATTTCAAGAAACATCAAGTCAGAATCACGGATTTAAATGATTCTGCTGTTTTCTAAAACTATGACTCGTTCGTAAGGCCAGGCAAGCTGGGAATTAGTTATTTCATGTACCGTGCTCAAGTGTTAAAGATTAAACGTCACATGTTTAAAAAACACAAAGTATGTATTATGTCCCTTTTAAAAATCTATTTTACTGGCCAGTAGTCAACAACTATTTCCCTAGGATTCTAGATATCCTCCTAGTCCTTCTGAAAGTCTGCTCAAAAAACATAATAAAAAGTAATGAGTCTTTTCAGAAAGCTTATTTAGGAAACTATTTTGTTTATTTTAATAGCTAAAAGGATGCACAGCACACAGCGAACGTTTGCTGGCACACACCATTGGTGCAGCAAAGCAAAATTTGTTCACCTCTGGCTCTTAACTGTGGGGGAACTTCTTGACTTACAGGATAGGGAGAGGGAAAGAGAGGATTCTATTTCGCAGATATCACTAGTAAGAGGTACACACCTCTAATCCTGTATAGCTTAATAATGGCACACCTTGCAGTAAAATGCAAATTATGAGTCTAAATGTAATTCTGCACCACTGGAAACGACACAAGAGCGCTTCTCATTTTGTACAGTTGACGTTCCTCTAAAATTTAGAAAGCAGGAAAGACTGCACTCTTAGTCAGGCGCTAAAAACAGGTAGGAATTCTTATTAATGCCTGGCTGAATGCCTTGATGAACAAAATGTAATCACAGAGTACATCATGTGCAATCAAATTAGAAAGGACCTTGTTCTCCTATCTGTTCACTCATCTATGGTGAAATAATAATCTTCTTCAGGATGAAATGTTAATAATGGCCCTTTCGATTTTGAATGCAACTAAAATGTTACATTCAAAATAAGCCCCTTCACTTACAGCATTCTATTAATTCAGCTGCTTGCAACAACTCAAATTGAAGTTTCTGGTTTTATGTCACAAGGATCTCCTAAACCATATGTGATGATGATATTTCATCTCAGAAAGTCAGCTGTAGCTTCGGTGCTTCCAGTTTTAGTCAGAACAAGGAAAAATAAGGCTAATAAAAACATTTCCATGGTTTCGTCTCGTCTCAATCTGCATCTTGAATGTCTGCATTGGTCTAAAAAATGACAGCAAAAACTCCAAACAAAAAAAAAAAAAACCCAAATCCTCATACTATTATTGTCCACAGACGCAGTAACTGGAATGTACCAGGCCTATCCCAGGTGTGATTTCAGCTATTAAGAGGTAGGTAAAACTCCATAAAAACCTCTGAACAGCACAAACATTCATCAAGACTGATTATTTCTACAAGTGCTCAGTGCACACATTTATCCTGTGGTGAACTGCCAACAAGAATTACTGTACCATTTCTATTCAAATTCTTGAAAAAAGAACCTGAAAGTAAGGGTGTGACATTAAAAAAATTTAAAATTAACTATGCTCGGTCATCCAGATCGTAAGAACAAAGTTAAATTTTGGATATTAAAAAGTACTTTTGCTGTACTTCAGTTATTTCAGCATTTAAACAAGTTCCCAACATTACTCAGAGGTAAATACATCTATTTTTTAAAATAGTTTTATGGAAAATTATATGTTTAATGAACTGGATTATGCAATAAATATAGCCTTTTATCAGAACACAATCAAATCATTAGCGCTGCAGAAATTTTGCTAGGATTGTTAGATGTTAACTTACCTTTTTATTAAATCAATGGTAAGAATGGAAAGCTATTTTAAATCACTCATCTCCTGGCTCACTGGCAGTCACAATGTGTTTTATTTGATCTTACAGCTAGTAGTGAGGTTTTAAAAAAAATTTCTGTTAATAGAAATGAAAAAATACTATCTGATTTTTAATTGATAGTAGTTCTTGGAATTTGAAGTACATAACTACTTTTTCACCATGGTTATTGCCTAGCTATACCTGTATTTTCTGAGCTTTCAAAGACATAAAAAATTGAAGACTTATGTCCCTAGCCTTCTTTAGATAAATTATTTCAACAGGGTTTTTTTTATATATTTGTAATTCACCTGAGTTTCTTTGGAAAGAATGAAAAGGTGTGACACTGCCACCTTTGTGACTGAGACAATCATTTTTACTGTAATTTTCCAGCTAACCTGCAATGTCTGTTCTGAAATAATGTACACACAACTGCCTGAGGCTTATGCAAGAAGTCTGAATTTGGTTTTTGTTCTAAGTTTTCCAAAATAAATGGAATGAAAGCTCAGTGTTTGCTGACATTACAACCATAAACAGAACATGGTGTCCCAGGCCAGAGTTCAGGGACGGGTAGAAAAACAAGGAGCCTTTTTCAAGGATTTTTTTTAGCACGTTTTCAGGTTTGCTTACACCAAAGATTGCCCCCAAGCCTACAGGAAGGTATTTCATTACTTGCTTGTAACATTTTATGGTTTTTAGAAAATTTTGCCTTTATGTTTGATCCAACATTAGGGAAAGTATCATTTCCATTTCTGGTTCTGCATCATTTGATCTTCCTGAGGTAAGGAAATTGAAAGCACCTTTGCAGTCATTGAAGACATTCTATGTAGCTTTCTTCTCGCAGCACTAGTGCTGAATTAATTTGGTTTAAAGCAAGCTGAGGTTTAATCTCACCTAACTACCACTAATACAAAGATCACAATATAGATAATTTTCTAGATCTGCACCTAAAGTTTCTCTCCCTTTTGACATCAGAAGGGCCCTTGGAGTGCTCTGTCCTTAATTTCTGCTGTAAATGTTCAACATAATAAATCTTCACTAGTTCTGTGTCTTGTCAGTGACTTTTGATAATAAATATATTTTTTTCAGAAGTGTTGTAGTCCAAGAAAAAAATGGTGATCGAAAAATTACCTCTAGGTTTATGGGTACAATTGTAAGTTGTTTGTTTTCAGATTTTTATTTTTTGTTTACTTGAAGTGATTATTGATGCATCTGAAAAGTAGCACATTCTGTTTACTAAATTCACTGCGAGGAAAACATCTACATGTTTTATACAGACCTAAGTCACTGGCATAGAACAACAAAGGTATCACAAGTGAATACATTTCACTTAATTGCAGGAGATCTGTGATCCTTCAAGGGGAAAAATTCAAATAGGTAACACTTCAAATGCATTAAATTAATAATAAGCTTAACATAAAAAACCCCCAAACTTTTATTGTTCTGATGACTAGAGGATGCTAATTTGTCTCATTTATTTAGAACAAGAAACAATTTAAAATGTGATAGCTTTGAGTTTGCTCAATCTATTTTCTTAAGAATTCTTCATAACCCAGAGTGGGGGTTGAGGATAAGAAAGGTAGGAGGTGAAGATGGTAGGGCAGTATCACCAATTCAATTTAATCTTAAATTCTAAAAGCCTTTTCAAAATCAAATCAAATATAGAGGGAAAAATTAGCATAAGAATCACCAGCAATAAAAATAAAGAGAAAGAATAAAGTAATTGCTTTTCACTAAAGTTTAAAGCAAAGCAATAACAGAGAAAATACTGCAGCTTAGAAAATGATTTGCCATTGCGATGATTCATTTCTAGCCTTTAATAGGTGTTATTTCCCTGCTTTGCAGTAAGGCATTCATTACATGCCCAATTTAGAGCAAAGTTAGCCACAGAATTCTTTATAAATATACAACAGTCACTCTTCAGCTCATCTTCAATGCTACACCAGCATGACAACCCAGATGGTAACAGTGTAGCACAACAAGAAAATGTGCACAATCTTTGTCTAATACTGCCTTATTAGCTGAAAGAATAGGCAAAAATGACAGGAGTTCATTGTATAATTCATTAGTCCGGACTCCAGTCCCTTTGGAATCAGCACTAAAATGCTTGTTGTTTGGAATGAGTGCAGTACCAGAAGCGTATGTTTTTCAAATGCGTGCCCTGGATGATGATTAATGCTGTACTAGAAACACTAATCTGGTGGAAGTCTTTGTGGTTTTGGTGCATGTCACATGCTGTGAGTCCAAACGTGTCCTGTCAGATAGGAATAATCGGTGAGACCATCCTGATCTAGTAATACTTCCACACACTCTTTGTGTCATATACAAGGCGGGCAAAGCTGCGTCCATTTAGGTCGATGAAATAACATTGCAGAAAGGTGGGCTTGGCTGTAATTAAACCCATCAGCAATCTACCACCATAAATTCTTACCCATTCAGCGGTTACTGTCAGTACATTAACTCTCAGAAGAAGAAAGATGTAGTGGTTTTCTGAAGGTACAATCCTGAAGAAAGAACCTTTCTCAGTAATGTAGTAATGGGTTAGTTACCCATTACTAACTTTCTCATTCATAAAGTCTAGGAATTTCCAGAGCATTCTATAATAAACGGACACCGAGGAGTTTTCAAAGACATCTCTTTCTTACTCTGCTGACTGCCTATGAAACTCTCACATTTATTTTCATTGCACCAGTTTTTAGGGAATTTAAAATTTAGGTGAAATCTGTGTACAATTGTAAACACATTCAAAACACCACATTTTTTCAGGTGAGTGGGTTATGATAACCCATTTCCAAGAAATTGTTAAGGGAAACATTTGAAATGAAACTTTCATTTCAGGAAGCTTTTAAAGCACCTGTGTTTTTACGGGTTATCAATTGTATATTGTATAGGTACTGACCTGTAAATATGAGGAAAGCAGTTTGTCTGTTTACAGGTTAAAAAAAAAGGCACTATAAAATGTGTCACTCAAAATAATATTCAAAAAAATATTTAGATTCTGCCACTCCTAACGTGCCTTTGCTTAGTGTTATAAAATGCTTCCTTAGAGCACTCTCAGCTCCTAAGGATTGTCTATTGAAGCAATAATATGAAGAAACAGTCTACCTGTCTGGAAATGCCATTGTCAAAGTAAAACAGACATATTTTCAACTCTAGGATGTAGCTGTGATGAAAATATAACAGTGCTGAAGTCACTGGCAGATTTGTCCCTGGGTTTGGTAGGTCTGAGGTTTCATCTCAGATCTTCTAATTTTAATGATTTTACATATTCATTGTCTACCCTAAAAGGGCACATTAAGAAACACAAGCATTTGGTTGCTCTGATGCACAAACCAGGGGAACAGGCCAGGCCATCTGGCATCTGAAAAAATATTATGATTACTGGAGACTTGTTTCCAAAATATGACTTGCTGAATTGGTATTTTCATTTCAGCAAAAACAAACAGGTTAAGAGCTTCCTCTTTGAAGTTTATTTTATTTCTGCACAATACAACAGATGGAAGTGCTATTCACCCCACTCATCACTAAGCAGGAAGATTGAGCCTTATTTTGAGAAGTCTACCAGCTGAAGTTTACAGCTTCATCAGGAACATATTCTAACTTCTGGTATCATTTCTTGAACAAGTTACAGCTTTGTGCATTGTGTTTTGTCTGGGAAACATTCCAAATTTCAGAGACCTGCTCTCCACTAATTTAGAGTGGATGTCGTTTGAAAAGTAAAATGTCTTTCTAATAAGGGGATGCAAAGTCATAGCAAATAAATGCAGTCAAACAGTGCACAAAATGACACATCTGTGGCCAAGTACACCTTTGTGGGAAGGAACTGGCTCTTAATTAGTTGCCTAGGAATCTCTGCTGCTACTTGACGAGGTCTTCTTGCTGCAGGTTGGCTACAAAATGGAATTGTTTTAACCTCATTTTTTGAAATAAAAAAAAATAGAGATGCTATTAACCCACTTAGCTGAAAAAAACTCCACTGATTCAGCTGCCACCGTGTTGGGTTCCTGACTCAGACATCCAGTATAAAATGAAATCAAATAATTGAACACAAAGGGCAGTGGCCTTAGGTCCAACTTGGGTTCCTCCCTCGATTCCACTTCATTTGTAAGTCCTATGTATTTAAGGCAATAATTAATCTTTTGTCAGCAGTCAACAAATTCACTTGAATTGTATCTGTATCATCCATATTTCTAGGCTGTTAAAGAGGACTGGACAAGTTATTAGCTCTTAATGTTCTTCCCAGCATGGGAAGAAAAGAGCATGGGCATGCCATGAAAAGGGCAAACATGATGCATTTTTGGACTGTGTGCCTCGATTCAAGACATTAGGAGAGGTGGTAATAATAATATTTTGCTGTATAGCTGTAGAATAAGTAAATGTGCAGAGAAAGAACAACAAACAGAACCAAACAGAAATAATAATGCCACATTCTGATAGGTGACAGTATTGGGTTTACAGTTGGAAGAGCCATTTTTCTAAGGTGTATAGAAATGCTGAAGATACTAATTTAGGAGTTTCAGCTATATATATACAAACTATATATAGTTTCAGCTATATAGCTATATTTCAGCTGTAAAAGTTTAATAGCAGAGTAATATTACAAAACAGAAAAAATAGGCTAGCTATTGAAATTACCATTACAGTTATATATATTTGGCTGTAGAGTGCTATTGCCAGGAACAGTACAACTGCACTCAAGTCAGTGAAAACTTTTAAAATATAAAGTCCATAGCGACCAAACCAGAAAAAGTCGTGCAGCTCTAGGCAAGATAATAAACACCACTGAGTTGTATTACTCTGAGAATTGAGGAATGAGGAAAGTTGCACCATGAGCTTTGTGAGCTTTTGAGAGAATATTCAAAAATTTGGTTGAGTTCTCTGGAACTGAGCTTAATAGGTGGAGTACAATGGAACTGAATTTTTAAGAACCTTCTCTCTGTTACAGGCCATGCTTTGCTGGCTAAAAATGTCACCCAGGCAGAAAAGAATGAAGGCATTGGAATATCTCTGCTGCCTTCTGCCCCTCAAGTCATTACTTCTATAAATATTCAGGCAAGAAGAGGGTACTGTAAGACATGCTGAGATGGAAAACAAGTATTTTATGACAAAATTAGCTTCAGAGATTACAGGAGTCTCTATTAGGAAAATAAAGGAATGCAAAAAGATTTTACCATGGCAGTAATTTAAACCATTCTTCCCTGCTGCAGCCTGGCTGAGTGCTCAGGACTGTCCTTGGTGCATTCAAGTAGTAGAAGGACTTCTGGGCAGTAGAAGGATGTCTGTGGTTCTGTCGCTATTGATCAGTGGGGCACCGGATTCCAGTTTATTGTAATTTCATTTCGCCAGCCCTAGACTGTGGAAATGAGTAATCTTTAAACATATTTACAAAAAGCTGTAAATGTAATTAATAAGCAAAGCTACTCTGCAGTGTAGGTGGAAAAGCCCCCTTAGATCAAGAATGCCCAATGTAGTTTTCAATCTTGTCTAACCCATTGGGACTTCCAGATTTATGTTTCCTGAAGGCAAAATCTGAGAAACTGATGAAGTATTTTCACTTATAGCAGTTTAAATAAGGTGGTTTTTGTATTAAGCTTCTACAGCAATCTGTGTCTTGTGGTCATGTCAAATCCTACTGATAATTTAGGTGGCAAGGAATAATATAATGAAGAGTTAAGTTTGTCAGTCAAATCGGTAAGGATAAAGTGATTCCACTTCGAAAGAAATTATTTCTCCGATGAATACCTAATTTACATGTAAACAATGGTTATTTTTAGTTAATTAAATGTCACATGATTGTTCAAAGTGCACTTACTGATACTTGTGATGTAGTTAAATCATAAACAACACAGTCAAGGAAGAATCATTTGGGACACATTTGCTTGGACTTGCTGCTACTGAAATATCCCTACAATTGCATTTTGCTTCCTAGGAATGGGACATACGTGGGTAGCTCCTTTTCCGGCTGTGGTACCAGTATAGTAGCAGGGCTGTTCTCCTTTACAACTAAGAAGGGAATCTGCAGTGTGTGTTTTAAGGTATTATTCTATTTCCTGATTTAGAATCGAGATCTGTAACACAGACTGGATATCTTATCACTTCGTTATTTTGGTAAACCAGAAGCAAATGTTGACAAAAGACATTCCTGTGTTCTCAACAGTACAATTGATTTCTTCTCCTGAGGCTCACTTTGTGCCTAGAAAATTTTATAGTGACAGCTGTATATCTTATTTTAGTTTGGTTTGTTTTCTGATGTTGATCTTTGCTGATTCTTGCCTGCAGTGTATCCTTGAATTTGAATGAATAGACAGTTTATTGTGGACGGAGAGGAAGAACATATGCAGAGGACAGAGAGGAGGGGAATTGGAAGGCTTCGTGGCCTTTAGATTCTGTCATAGCAATTTAATTTCTAATCAGAGACTTTATTTATTATCCTGGCATCACCTGTCATCCTGATGAGGATAATGATTTAAGTGTGGTACATATGTACTTCCTTTAAATTAAAAATAGGCTCCTTTTAGCTCTATGGCTTTTCAGGTTGTCTTTCATTTTTCTTTGACAACTTAACACTGGTTTTCATTTTAGCTCAGGTTATAGTTCATAATATACAAGTAGACAAATTCTGCCAGGGACCATGACTTCTAAAAGCATTTGTAAAGGGATGGCACATTTTCTAAATGTTTTGTGTGTAAAGTAGCTATTAGTCAAAAATTTCAATATGCGGCAACCAAAAAAATTTAATTCACCTGTTTTCTTAAGAAGGAGCTGTTTGTAATGATGGAAATCAGAGATATTTTAGCAGAATTGAATGCTCTCACTCACAGAGCTGAAACCCTGGGTAATGCACAGCATGCTGTGAAACCCAGCTGGAAATTCATATTTTCATATTGTGTTACAAACTTGATGGATAAGGAAGTTATGGTTGACCTTTGAGGAAAAGCAAATCGTGGTGTTTTTTCAGGAGCATATATTATATCCCCACTGGATTCCTTATTTATCTGGTATGAAGAAATCATATACATGATTTCTGTTGAAGAACATGCATAACTGTGCATATTTCTGCTGGGGCTGAGGTTTTTCCTTTTTTAGTACTATTGTGTGGATCACCTTGTTGTGATGTATTTTTCAATGCAGAAAGAGAAAAAAAAAACATTGTATTTTTTAATGTAGGAATGCAAATTTTCTGTATCTTGAGGCTATCTCAAGTGTTATTTGGATTAAATGAAACATTATTAGGATTGAAATAGGATTAAATATTCAGATTCCCACTTTGAGGTAATTGGCTTGCGTTGGTCCTAGGGTTAGGGACCATAGCATGCTCAAAACCTTTCTCAGAGGTTTCTCACCCTCAACTTTGTGTCACTCATACAAATGTATCATTTTTGGAATTAGTATTTGCCATTTGAAACTATGTACATTTAGAAGGCAACACCCACATTGAACATCATAACAAAATGTAAATATAAGCAAACTGGTGACGATCCTTGAAAGGAAATTGTAATTAAGTTTTTAATTATTTATTATTACTTCTATAATCATTTCATGTCTGAACAGTAGCTCATGATAAAAAAATCTCTATCACCTAGAGCTGTGAGTCAAAGGCTTTCCATTAGTCATCATACCCTGCATAATGAGCAGCATTGCTGATGAGACACAACACACTTCAAAGTTATTCAATCAGCAGTCTGAATAATGAGATTTTACACAAAAATGTAAATACTGAGCATGCAACAAAAGCAGTAAGGTGGATTATAGCTTTTTCTTTTAAGCCACCATGAATGGACAGATTGAAAGGAATTTAATTACATTTTATAAGTAACATAGTGTTCCACAGATTCCTAAGAAAACAGAATAGGCCAGGGCACTTGGTGCTTTAGAAGAATATGAATTTAAATAATAGACATAACTGCTAAGAATAAGCTTTATTGGAAGCTGTAACTTTGCATTTAAGTTTTTGTGGGAAACATCTGTAAAATATTTCTTATAATAAATCAAAAGAATATTAATACCGTATTTGACAAACATGTCAGACTTAGAGATCAGCCTCTAGTATACATTGATGCAAATTTCATTAAAATATGATATATGATATGATATGATATGATATGATATGATGTAATGTAATGTAATGTAATGTAATATAATATAATATACTATACTATACTATACTATACTATAATATAATATAATATAATATAATATAATGTAATATAATAGGCATCAAGCCTGTCAGAATTCAAGGAGCATCCAGACAATGCTCCAGTCATGCTGCTTAGCTTTAGGTAGTCCTGTGAGGAGCACAGACTTGGACTTGATCCTGATGTGTCCCTTACAATTTGAGACGTTCTATGTTAACATAATATTACATAACATAAGAGCAACCTGAAAGGATGATGTGTGACTGAGAGCTGAACATAATTTTTTCACGTGTACAATCATACAGTTTTTGATCCTGCTACTTGAGAGAAGCAAAATTAGAGAACACTGTTTCAGTTTCATTTAAAATGCCATGAAAATCAGTATCAGAACTGTTAAAACTAACGGCAGCTTCATGGTAGGTATTACTGAAAAACAAAAATTTTTACTGATTGAAACCAGGAACATTTGGGATTTGACTTTGGATGTTTTGGAAGGTCTATGTTGCAGGATCATGCTTTTTTCAGAATAATTCCTATCCATTTATAGTAAATAAAAAATTTCTTTGATGTAGAATTCTGCAAATATTCAGGTGGTTCCTTATAAATCAATCAGTAGATTATGATTATTAGTAGTAGCAAACTCAATTTTATAGCAGTGTACTCCCTTTATAATCATGTCAGCAGGGAAAAGCTTTGCTGCTGGCCACCTGCTGTTCAGGCAGGCCGCGCTAACCTTTCACCTGCCTGAAAGAATGAAGGTGTTCTTTAGAGAATGACACCAGAATTGTATTTAAAATTATTACTTGGAGCTGCAAAAAATTGTCAAAATCAAACCAGTAATGGACACAATATAACTTAGAATTACTTAGTTATGTTTCATTTAAGAGAAATCCATTATATGGGTCTTACAAAATCTATTATTTCTTATGAAACAAACAAACAAAGAAAGAAACAAACAAAAAACTCCAAACAAAACAAAAAATTTTCTGAAAAATAGACAAATTTCTAGTGAATGTTTTTTCCATTGCTGATTTCACTAAATCTATTTTAAAAATATAAGCCACTAATTACCTCTGGTTATCAAACCAGTTTTAGCGGATGGGAGAAGAAGCTCAGTGTATTCAGACTTCACATGCAAAGCATGAAGTTTTTTCTGTCCCCAGTTCAGCGAGAAGCAACTCAACCGAAATCAATAAATAAATGTCAGCTGTGAGAAACTTGTACAGAAGAGACTGGGATTAGGATTTCCAAGTTTATCTGTTAAAAAGGGATTACAAAGGGCAGAAAACTTATTGAGCTTCAGAAACTTCTTGCTACTTATAAATATCTGATGGTTTAAATACCACTCCTCACAAAATTCATTGCTTCTACTGTGTTTTTAGCTCAGAAGCACATATTCTCTTACTATGAGGTAGGTAGCTGTAAACTGGACCAGGCCTTAAAACAATGGCCCTAACATTTTTAATTGTTCAGTAATAATATTAATCATGATTAACTCATTTAGTATTAATTTGGTTGTCATAAAATGCTTGTATAGATCCTCTAGACTAGTTAGCTTGACCTTTATTTCGAAGGATAACCAATGACTGTCTAGTGTTAAAGCTTGACTTGGAGCAGAAGGCAGGCTGGGAGCAGATTCCTGAGCACTAAGTTCAGCCTTTCGAAATTTCCTTCCCACCCTTTGACAATAAATTTTTTGGATAAATGCAGCATTGACCCAGTTTGCTGATTGTGAATGAATAATGAGACTTTGTGTTCAAAAGGAAAAGATTTTGTGGATCTTCTGTACCTGTGGATCTCCTTAATTTCTGTGATGTTTGATGTAGTTAAAACTTCTCTACTCTTCTGGGAGTAATAATGCTTGTGCATTATATTATATTATATATATTATATATATTATATAGAGTGTCTGGAATACAAGCATATGCCTTAACACCAAGTTTCAACATAAAAAAATGAAGTGTATTTAACATATATTTCTTCAAAAAGGGCCACACCACACCAAGAGGGAGAGACAAATAATTCCCTGAAAAAACAGTGATTTCATTTGTCCTATATGCAAGACATCATGACTCCAATAAGATCATAAAAATTTCTGTCTCAGCTCTACAGTAAGTGAGAAAAATATTGTGCATATCACTTCCTTTGCTGTGCCTTCCTTCTAATATTCTAATATATCTGTCTCTTACTAAGAGACAGAGTTCGAAAATGGTGTTATTAAACTCTGAAAATGGTCTGCAAGCCATTGATCCCCTAATACACATTTTTCTTCGGGGAACCCTGCCACAAGGATTTGCACAGCCATTCTGTGTACACAAACTACCTTAACACAGGTATTGACTCCCAGGTGCTTCTAAATGAAACATTGAACTGCACTGTACCTGAGCTTTTATTAACTCAGCAAAACAGGGAGGAGGTGAGTCAGTGGTGAAAACACCAATCTGAGGTGCCACTATCCTACAGTCAGCCACTCACACTCCTGACATGTTCATTTGGAGTAAATATTTCTGGAGGGACAGAGACACAGTGGGTTTATCGTTCTTTACTATTAATGCAGTTCCAAAACACCTTTTTTACCTGCAGATTATTTTACAGTGTATGATAAAACCACTATGTACATTTTAGAATTGCAAGTTGAACAGTGTGTTTTCTTCCTGGGAATGCACCTCTGTGCTATTTGTATACGACTAAGCTGCATCTCATGCATTTTGTAAAGCTCATTTTTACAGGGCCACTTTATGGCTCGGGATTTAGTGATAATATGCGTTTACTTTTAAACCTTCTTTAGATTCCTGAGGTACTTCTTAATTTGATGAAGTGCATTCTTTCATTTTATAATTCAGAATCAACAACTTATTGACACCTTCATACTTGAAAGAGTTTGGGGTGTTAAAGTGTTTCTGCTTTTGATTTTATCTCAGACGGGAACCTCTGTATTCATGATACGAGTTTAAGAGAAAGTAAAAGATTCCATCTCAGCTGTGAGAGATCTGCCCAGATGTTCTCAAAACTTCTAGTCATCTCTGAGCTCCCAGAAGCAGATATTCTGATCATTTTAGCAGCCAGGGAATAGAATAATCTAAACCATCCCAACTCCATTAATGTGACCATTTCAGATATGGAAAAACGGAGGTGTGGAAATATATGATATATAAGGCCCTTAATTTAAACATTTTGGGGCATTTTTACTCACCTTCTTAATCACACATAAACAACTAAATAAAACCACTAAGGCTGTTTTTTAGCAACCAGCATTCTAGAAGAAGTCTGGCTTATGATTTCTTTTGTTCTGTGTTTTTTTTTTTTTTTTAGAGAAATAGGGATGATTTTGCTAAACTGGGACTTTAATGAAGAAGCCAGTGATCCGTCCTACACTGACAGATAGACATGGATACTTTAAGCACAATAGTTTGATTGCCAGAATTTGACACAAAGTAGATAAGGTATTTTATCTTTTTCATACACTAGATTATGCATTCTCCTTACTTTGGCATTTCTGATATATTTTCTGAGAACCAATTTTGTCTCATGTAAATGGTTCTCTGGAGAATTTTGTAACTAGAGGCAGCAGAAATAAAAAATAAAGCCTACCATTAGGACAAAAATGTTTTCCATTGTTGGCACAAAAAATACTCAAAATATGCACATGGCCAGGCAAACCACTATTTGAGTTTGTTCAGAAAAATATCATGCTGTTTTGTCAAAATTAGCACTTGTATCTCACGAAATTGGGCAAGACAAGCAGTCCAAGTTATAGAGAGATGATAAATCACTTCTGTTCTTAACCAAAGGAGTCTCAGGCTGAGAGCTAGATACATTTTAAAATTAAGATGCAGTAGAAGTGAAGATCATTTGCTAACAAATATAGATGCATCTCAAACCCATTTGAAAGCCAGACATTCCCCTTCTGCCAAGAGACAGGAAAGAATTTTGAGCACCGTTGACACTGTTAAAGCACAACAGCAATTAATCCTCTTCATTCATTACCAAGTTATGGCTGGAAATAATAATTGCACTGAAACCAATGACCACACAATGAATAGAGAGCACTCCACAAGTGATGACTGTCCAGGTATATTCCTGATGGCTTTTGGTCTGCAGAGGATAGAACTGAATTAAATAATTTCTAGCCTTCTCTCATTACCCAGGTAGGGCAATTTGTATCAAATCACACCGGAGGTTCACATACCATATCATTGTTGTGCAAACTCAAGTTACACTGATGCAACTGATAAAATTTACTCACCACCTTCCAAGAAAGAGGGGTATGAGAGATCCATGGTAGAAGGTATCTTCGTTCTACATAAGATTTAGAAGAATGCAGGGGAAAAAAATTACTTGACATTATATAGGGCTCACAGCGTTACAAGGCTCATTATATTTTCTTAAAATCCAGGTTATATTTCTTGGCATCTCCTCAGACCTTATCAGTGTAGAGATTCTGACTCTGTTCTGTTCATTTGCACTGCAGCCCAGATTTTTTCCTGTCACCACATGTACCGTTGCTTTCTTGCTTTACACCTTCTCTCCTGTGGAAACTTCTCATTTCCATTTGGCACTTCTGTTCCCTGCCTTGCTTCATCTTTCCTCTTACTGTTGCAAACTGCTGCAATTCTTTAGCTCCTTTCAAGGGATTCTGACCACCATCAAGCTTCAACCCACCTGCAGGCCCCAGCCTAGATCTCTTCTTGTGCCCCAATATATAGACCTAAACTGAAACCAGCTACTGTGAGGTTTGGCTTCAGCACTGGCATTGTGACTCTCACATAAAAATCCATGTTATCAGACCCTGTCAACATTTCTTTGGATTTAGGTGCTCTGATTTTTATTTTCACTTGATTATTTATTTCTAAGGTAATGCATTTTCCTAGTTAGAAACTAGCTAAGATTTCCCTGGTTGTTGTTAAAATACCACAAAAGGGTGCAAGTCTCCTATGTGCTTCCAAGAAAATTTAAATGTATGTGCAAGAAAAATAAAAAAATCCCTGTTTCTTTTTTTCTAAGATGATGAGTTAATACTATTAATGGTTTTCCTGTTTCTGCTGCTGTGCTTCCCCCTTCTGTGCAAATACTGGCAGAGTTGCTGCTGTTTATATAAAGAATATATAGCAGTAGTTTATTGTCTTCTTTAAGTTAAATATTTGGCACATTTTTTTTCCTGGTGTTCTTTTCTCCTTTCCTGAACACCTTTGTTGCCTATTGTAGGCAATATAAACCTGGTTGAAAAGAAATCATCTTTACAGAAACAAGTAGACTGAAGCCAGACAGAAATTGCTGCAAGGAATAAATGCTGGACAGATGTTTTCAAAAGAATAAATGCTGGTTTCAAAATTTTGGAAAGTGTACAAGTAATATTTTTCTGTAATCTATTTCCAGAAGTCTTCTGCATTGTGTGACCCCTTTAATGAATGTCTGTGGCCAGGCAGATCCTAATACTGTCAAAAGATGTTCAAATGTGATTATTTCAAATACCAATGGATATTTTCCCAGCAAATGGATTTTTGAAAATTTGAGATGTTAAAGGTATATGAACACTGAACTCAGTAACCTGCATCCAGATTTTGATTTTTAGTAAGAAACGTGCCATAAATCAAGAGACATTGTAATTACTGATGGATATTCTTTACATCTCAAGAGCTGGCTGAGAAAACTGAAAATGTGTATTCTTTGCTTACAGTAGAGGTTGGAATTATTCCTTGGCATGGCACTGGTATGAAGTTTGTTTTAAAACATGAAAGATCCTCTTAAGATTCCTGAAAAATGGTATTAAAATTTATTGTTAGATATTGCTGATTGTGATTGAAAACCACTTCATTAAATTACAGTAGAGAGAGATGAAGGACATCTTGCAGCAATGAAAACGGTTGCAAATTTAATTAAAACATTAAATTATTGTTGGAATAAAGGTCATAATCATAAAACGTAATTGAAGGAAGTGCATTAGCATGTACCCTAAGGTATCCTTTCCATTTCAAAATATATATTACATATTTGACATTTAAAGAGGAAAGAGGTACCATTTTATCTGGATGGATGAACGGCGACGGGGAGAACTGTTATACATAATACAGTTTAAGAGCCCAATTTTTCAAAAAATCATTTGCTCCTTGCATAGGTGCAACACACTATTTTTATGTCTCTGACTGAGGAAATTCACCTTATTTATTGAGCACCACGGACCTGCACAGAGCAGAGGACATTGTATTGTATACTAAGGCTTTATCTCCGTGGAAAAAGTATAACTTTTCCCACAGCCTTCAGACAGTATCCTGGCTTAACTCTGGTTACGTTTATGCCGTTTATCACTTCATTTTCTCTCCCTTGCAGCAGGTTAGGGAGCAAACGCTGCATAGGGAGAGAAAGTAGAAGCTGCAAGAACATCTATGCATAAAACCTGGATGAAAGTATACTGCTAATGCTGCTACAGGACAGCCGTCACCTCATCTCCTGGGAATCACTTTTTCTAGACAGAAAACACCCCAGAACTGAATAAACCTTCTTCTTAATAATTTCTCCTAAATACTCAGCAGTAGTCTCTGAATTCTGATAAAGTCTTGTAAAATATTATCCATATCTTTCTGCATTCACTGCTATCTTTTGGAAAAAGGACAGGGTATTTTTCGAAATATCTCAGAGGGGAAAATCAGAGTGAGTACACTTAGAAAATTTACATATGTCTGTATAAATTTTTTTCAGTGTATATGGGGGAGAAAGTCAGGATAGCCAAGCTGGATTTCATAAATCAGTGCTGCAGATTTAAATGCTTTATTGAAGTAAATCACTTTACACTGTGGAAACAAAATAAGAATCATGCATCGGTTTCTAATAAAAAAGTAATTCTTAGGATTCTTAAATAGCAGCAGGAATTCCCCAAATCTTCTTTAATGACCATCATTTTTCATTGCTGTTTCTCCAGACATTGTTCCAGTTGCCATATTCCTCCCCATCCTGACCTGTTGCATCAAAGCCATGTGAGGAGCAGTAGAAGACTGCCCAGACTGTTTCTTCTCATCTGATAGTTCAGGTCCATAGTATTTGCTAGAAAGCTAATGCCAAGAGAATTAGTAAAATACATTGTAAAACCCGGGGGTTTTTCAGAGTTTAAATCTGCTTCTGTTATATGTTCTCATTTTTTTTCCTTTTTCTGCAAGTGCCAAAGGCTTCTTTGCCCTCTCCTGCTTTACCTTTTCCTTGTTTCCCCATGCTTTCTTATATTCAAATGCATTCCCTTATTAGCAAAAATATTTAATACAAAAATCAAAGAAGAGGAATCAGGATTTGGAGAAGATATCAGATATTGCTTCTTAGAATTATGACATGAATTCTCTTTCCCAAACAGAGGATTTCAAGATCCATACTGCTACTTTTCTATTCCTTTTCATCACAGCTTCTTCTGAATCCTTCATTATTTCCTTTACAGAGAATTGTGACATGTGACACAATGGAATACAGATTTCAGTACCATTTGGATTTGCATTGGGATCTCCAGGAACCCTGGTATGCAAGTGAATCCTAGATTTTGGCCATTTTGGCATACGTCAGTTCTCAGCAAACACTTAAATGAGCCAGTAGAAGCCCTCCATAACAACATCACAGCCATTATCTAAATAGGGAGTTCTGATCTATTGTCTTAATTACTGGTCTAAATTAATCCACATATTCTGAAAGGCAGTAGGAAGTGCTCAGGATTGAGACCATTGTCTGACACTTGTGTGGCTGCATCCTCCAGTTCTGTGTTTTCCATAGATTATGTCACTTCTTTATCTCTCCTCCCTTACATGAACCATAAAAAAAAATTTCAAAGGAATTCAGAATGAATTATTTATCACAATTTTTCTGCTTTAAAAGCTGGAAGAACTAGATTAATTGCATTGTATTTTTTAGTATTTGAAACATCAGAAAGAAATATAACAAGAAAATTAATATTTGACACTTGTGTCCATTAATGAAATTGGAAGGGATATCCAGTTTACTGATAAGGCACTTCTGAAGACCTATTTAGAGTTCCAGCCTGAGTCATGACATTGATGAAAGAAGTGAAGGAAAAAATATACATAGATCAAATGAAAAAGGAGTAGAAAGCAGAAATATTTAGAGCACAGGGGGCTAAAATGGCAGTGGGTGACTGCAATAATTTCAGGGAATAAGGAAAAAAATGAGAAGTGCCTGAGAGGAAGCTATATATTTTGTAAAAGGATCTAAACTGAACTTGAAATTAAGATTGAGGCATTGCTACATTTCTGTTGCTCAAATAAGCAGAAGACTTTTTCTGATAAATGGTTTGGGTTTTTTTCCTTCTGCTTCCCAGCACCCTAAAGCTGTTCATTATCACCACATCAAAAAAGACAGATAAGGTATTCTAGAACAGATGAGACATGAAACTTAAGTGAAAAATGTATAGATTTTTTTTACTTGCTATTTTGCCAATTACTGACAAAATCTAAATGTAATTTATTGCTAAGTGAGAGAAGGCTGTTCTTAGTTACAACAGCCAAAGTTACTTTTCTGTTTTAAGCTGTATGGTTTTATACCTTCTCTGTCTATTGTCTCTGAATCAATCAGTGTAAAAACATGCTTGTGATAACCAGAATAGTCTCATGGGAGATGCTGAAGCAAATTAACAAAACAGAGGGACATTTAGCATTTAGAGATTAGCAGCACAAGAATTCAAAATTCCTCTCACTTGTTTTAGCATGGAAAAAAATCTCAGCCTACAAACAGTTTAGGAAAAAAATGAAGCAGGATGAGTCTCCTAATCTGTTTATTTTTGATCTCTCTTATGGGGTTCTTATCTATGGCAGTTTTTTATTTTACTAAAAAAATAAGCAGTTTAAAAGTTTTCTATTTTAAATTATTGGCATCATTCCATTCCATTTGAGTTACATAAACAGATCACAGCTCATCACCAGTTGTCAAACCCAGCTGGTTCTTATAATATCAGGCCAATTTCTCAAATTTCAAATGCACATCATCCATAATTACGGAATAACTAACTTCCAATTTATTCATTTGAATTTGAGGCATAAAACTAGTGCCAGGTCCTTTGTTGAATCAGGAAAGCTGAAAAGCACAGAAAAATTAGAAGTAAGAAATGCAAAGACTGGCAAAACAGAAAGGAAGACAAACTTCTGCTTGTTGTTTGTAAGTACTTCCTAAAGCTGCTCAGAAGTCATATGAAGGCTGCAATATCAAATAAAATGGCAGTGAAAGAAAACAGATAAGGAAAAAAAGAAGTCTGGTAGCATACTGGGAAAAGGAGGCAGTGCTGCTGTTTCAGTGTGGCTTCAGTGAATTGCCAGTTTACATCTTAGAAACCTTGCAAGACTGCAGTGAAGCGTTTAATGTAATGCAGAGGGTTCTGAATGCTGGCAGAGAAAAAATCAGAATACCTTGAAGAGCAATGTCATTATCTCAAAATTTACAGTGATTAAAATTTTTCCAAGCTTTTTATTTTCCCTCTTTCATCAGTGGTTTTTTCCCTTCTAAGTGATCATTCATATTCAGTCCGTTGTTAAACAGCTTTATCAAATGAAGGCTGGGTGGCTCTGTAATGAGAACACATCCAATAAAAATGCTTTCAATTACATTTTTAAACTGCAAAATATCAAATTACTGCTGTATGAGGATACTCCATTGAAAACTCCAGGATTACAAGAGAGGTCATTATGTTTCTCTGCTACACGGCTTTGAAGTATAATACCAGAGTGCCACCTTAAATATGATTCATTGAAAATGTTACAGTGAACGAACCAATTTTTCATTTCTAGAGCCCTGCAATCAATGAAAGAGTTCATACAAAGCAAGAAACAGTGTAAACTTTAATTTCTTTATTTCAATCACTACTAGAACTTTTGGATGATAAAATAGAAAATATTTTTTAAAAATGTGATCTGGTTTTCACTGTATCTGTGATTTATTGAATTCTTATATTTCTCCTCATTGCAGTTATATCCATAAGTGCTACTTCATTTCATCTTTTGGTTCTCATTCACTAGCTAACACTGGGCTGATAGAGAACTGATGGAGTTGCAGGAGATCCAAGTTTAGCTCCTTATTTTGTCATTCCCATGATGCCTTTCAGAAATTAATGTTCCAGTGTAGTTAAGTTCCATTTGCAAAAGACATTTAGATACTCAGAAAGCAGTGGAGTGTGAGTGCTGAATCACTTGGTTTTAGAAATCTTACCCAAATCTCTGTGTGGTCAAGTTCCCAATTTCTGAACTCAGGTTTTCTTAATCACCAGGATTACAGATTTTTCAAAGAGGCCATGCCTAGTATAAATCACTTTTTTATAAGAAAACACCAAACCTCAGACCTTTCCATTCAGCTTTAATTTTGCCTTCCTAACCACTGAGTATCACATACCTATTAATAAAGTTGCTTAGGGCAGCACAGGTGAATAGCGGCATTTTCTACACGCTGCCAGAATGACCTGTACATAGATTGATGTGGGAGAGTACAATGGGTGTATCTAAATGAAAAATTTAATGCTTTGCAATGGCTCTTTTGTAGTCTGGAGTCATGTCATGTTCGCTAGAATATGCCATGTGTGCAGTTAGAGCTGTTTCCTTCCAGAAGGAGGGAAGGTGGGAGTTCTTTCCTGCAGTATCGCCTAGAGAGCCCCAATCTCAGGGTGGGCATAAGGTCCTCCAGCAGTTTGTTCCCTGGGCACGAGTGGGGTCCTGTCAGGAGTGAAAGGCTGGTGCCATGCACGGTGTTCAGGTCATCAGTGGCTGTGAAACAGAAGCAGTAAAGTGCATTTCATTACCAGCAAACATAAATTGTGATTGCAGCTCGAAAATGGAGCACCAGACCAAACTTAGACCACTCGGTAAAGTGTGTGCACCAAAACAGGACCAGCCACAGGATTCCTGTGTATGGGAATTCAGGGCTCTGCACAGTGCACAGGTCACTTACAGAGCTCTGTACGTTCCCTCTGGGTTTGGAGTAGGTACCACAGAGCCTGGTTTCTCCACCATCCCACACAGATGGAGGGAATCTCACCTTTCAAGCACCAGCTTAGTGCAATTTTTAAGAGCATCTTTTACTTTTTACACATTTTTGTGCTATCACGGAACACTATATTCCTGCTGGCAGATGGAATGGATGGTTAACCAGAATTAAATTAACTTTCAAGACTAAATCTGTTTCCATCTCCCCTTGACAAATCCTGCGTAAGAACAGAATGCCTCTCTTTTAGACTATGTAGGGCCAAAACCTCAGGTAGCAGGGCCTCTGATGCCTGTACTGCTTGCACACCTTAGAAGGGGTGTTTCTGTAGCATTTACTCTTCTAGACTGCATTAAAAATGTCACATGATATTTAGATTCCAAACAATTTTTACTTATTTCCTGCTTGATTTGTATTTTACATTAAGGATTGTTGCATAATGATTTGCTTTTTGTTGTTCATTGAGCAACTCAGCTTCCAGCTGTGATAAAGTAAACATCTGTCCTTTTCCTGGTGCTAAAATGGGAGGCCATATGGGCACTGAGAAATTCACAATACGAGAACTGCATATTAATGATTAGCTACTTTCCTTCTAGAACAAGGGGTTTCTTGATGATATGAGGTGTGATAGAATAGAACCACGAAATACCGGAAAAATTCGGGTTGGCTCTCTGGACGTCACGTAGTCAACGCGGAGCTGTCTAGATCAGGTTTCTCACAGCCTTGTACAGTCACAGTCCAAGTAATTATCCAATGTGCAGGAACTGGACTAAAAGTGAAGAAAAATAACTCAGTCCCCCTCAGACCGTGTATCCCTATCCAATCAATCCATTAATATACTTAAAGGAGTATAAGGCATGACTTCAAATGTTCCACGCTCCTTAACGTTAAAAAAATGTATTTGTGCAGTTCCAGCTATTGATCGCACAAAATGGGAGATCGTGTCAATATTCATAAACACCAGAAGCGAGGCTGTAAATTGAAAACAGGGAATAATGGAATTTTTTTTAAGCCAGTGTGCCAAAGCTGCAAGGAAATAGTACATGTGCAAAGATGTTTGCGATTATGAGTACAAACCAAGTAAAAATGCCTGTGATTGCTCTGACCTTCAACTCATTACATTACTAATTACTTTCCTGTTCCTCAATATAAAATAAGCATGTTTTAATTATATTTATGCACAAGTGCATTTGAAGTTTGGATAAACACTCATGAATAAATGAAAAACCCAATGAGCACCAGACTTTGTAAGAAAAGCACTGACAAAAGATTTAATTGTAGCTTTGAGAGTGGTTCTGATGCAACATCATCCCACCTAGTCTAAGTTTTAAATTATATTTGATTATAATGACTATAACTTTTTACATAAAGCAGTCACTTGACTGACAATTACATGGAAGAGAGAAAGGAAACCTAGCAACATGGCAATTCCAGTTATTATAGATGGACCCTTGCAAAAGGTATAATCTGTTTGAAAACTTTGCCTTTAGTATTTGATGTGAGCTGTAATTCAGCTCAGTGAAGGAGCCTTTAAGTCCTCTATGTCTGTGGCCAAGAGAGGAGTTGTGTTCAGGCACCTCATGGATCAAAACCATCATTTCTGAAAGACTAGTCAGGGGTTCTGTGAAGTTATTTCTCAAATGATCCTGAATTTGACATTTTTGACACTATCCCTGACTTTGCTGCTTATCTTTACCTGTCCACGTCTCCTTGCTGGGATTGCCTTGGTGTGCAACGCTCCTCACAGAGTTGGTTTGCTGCCAACAGGGAGTTCTACAGCATGTGAAAGGATGGATCTGCCATACATAATTTCAGACATTATAAACCCAGTCTTAAAAGGGTTCCTAACTTTGATTTTAGGTGCTTACTTTGTCTCTGATGTTCCAAAGTGGTAAATACTTTTGCTACTACAAGTACCACAAGTACTACACCACCAACCGTTGCAAGTGCTTTTAGTGCATGATGCTACTTACAAAATTGTTTTAACCCAGAATTTCTCTTCTCCGCTTTTCATGCTGTCTGGACTATTAAGCACAGAGATAACAGGCTGCTGACAAGTCATATCAGATATCCTTTAAGTGTATTGAGTTTCCAACACTTTTATCTTGGAATACTCAATGGTACAGTGCAGGGTATCTGGGACAGCAGTACTGCTAAATCCCAGGGTATTTATTTTTTCAAGGCTGACAATTCCCATCTACCCTGTTCTCTTTAATCATTAAAACTATGAAAATGTAAAAATATCCTATTTACAATTACGTATTGAGAATGCCACATTATATCACTCTTCTGTTGTGATCTGATCGGGGGAAGAATATAAATTAAGCCTATTTATTTGACTTTAAATTCTTGTGATTTCTTTATGAAGCACCAGGAGATCTGCAGGTCAAGGCAGTAAATGAAGATGTGTCTAAATTTTTTTTAGGATTCAGTTAAACTGAGCCAAGAGGTATCAAACACCACCATCTTTGCCTATAAAATAAAGGTCAAATTGTCACAAATAAAATAATCTCCAAATACGGAATTTCAACAGAGAAACAACAGTAAACAGCTATGTCATATTTATAGTTACATTTATATTTATTCATTGATCAGATTTGCAGTGGAGTCTAGAAAAACTAGACATTTGCTATGATAAGAACAATTATCACATCACTTTCAGCTTAAATGTTTTTATCCAAATGTCAGTAAGAAGTTTACTCAGTTATTATTATGCCATGTTATTTTTATGTACATGGCCGTGGATTATTCAACACACACAGAGAAACAGATAAATTGAGCACTTGCTTACCAGATTGTACAGCACTGCAGAAAATCAGATGGACTAGCAGTAGCTTAATTCAAATTCTTTTAAAGTACATCAAGTCTAACAAAATCAGTCACCTTTTCCCATTAATACAATATCCCTTTTTCTTCTCCTGAGCTTGACAGTTTTCCATGATAAAAGAGATCTTTCTAGCGATAAAACATACTTCTTTTTGTGTAATTAATAGGGCCAGGAATTTTCCAACAAAGCTACAAAAATCAATTAGTGATAAAGATAATGCTTTGTCCCACTCGGATTTGCTTCTCAAACACACTTCAATTTCATGCCCTTTTGTACAACAGATGTGTGCAAGTTATTCAGGCTGCTTAAAATCAAGAAGCTTCCTCACAGTCACAGGGTTAAATGTGTGCAACCAGGGTCTCGTATAGGAAAGTAAACCTAGGTCTGCCTATCATTATATGGTTGCAAAATAGAACTTGGAAAACATGGTTTCTAATATTCAGTTTCTGCTATTCTTGTCCTGAGGATGATGTTAGCTACCAAAAAATACAGGTTTTTTCAGCAAAGTTAAAATTAAAAACATAAAGAGAGGCCGGTACTACCCAGCTCGGAGGTTGAGGAACACAAACTCAGTGTGGCCTTGTCCCTCCTGCCTTTTGAAGGAGCGTCTCTGTCTCCTGGGACCTGAGGGCTGCTGCAAACCACCCACCTGTGCTGAGGATTGTAGGGACAGACACACTGCCTTCCATGATGTTTTCCACCAGCTTTTCTTCCTGGCTCCTTCTCTGGAACCTGTCCAGCGGGTTTATTTGTGGACCCTACATGAAATTTTCCCAGAATCAAACGGAGGTTTTGCTTTTGAGGAAGTTGAGTTACTGCAGAGAAAATAGGCACAAAAAGGAGAGCAAGGATACAGATGTTTGACAGCAAAGACACTCTCTGATAGAAAGTGCTTTCAATTTGTCTGTTATATTCACCATCCAAGTTCCCACTGCCTCTGAATTACCAATTAAAATTCACTTTTATTAGTAAATCTTCTCAAACACACATGACAGCAAATGTTCCACACTTACCTAATCTAATAAGCAAAATGCTGAACAGTGCAAAATAAATACTCTTGGTGGCTTCCACTGGGTTTTGTACTTGATATTCTCCTTTCTGACATTAGTGTTGTGTCACTCTGTTTAATTGGACAGTAACTCATCCTGCCTGACTGCTCTTTCCTCACTTTTGGTAGCCACTATCTCTGCCTTGCATTGTGCAGCTTGTTATCTCCAGTGCATGTCCTTTGGGGCTGGCAGCTTCAGAGATCTGAAGCAAAGGTCTTTTGAGACAAAATTGCGCGTTACAGTGGCACATTCTCATCTCAGATGGGTTCAGTGTAATTTTCTACTGGAGATGGCATCTTCTAGGACTCCAAATAATATTTTTGTTCAGCCTTATCCACATCTCTGTATTTTTGGAAGTCCTCCATGAATCTGATATCCGCTCCTACTCACTGCCAGTAATCTTGTTTTCAGTTTCCAGCTAAATAAGGTGTCAGCAGGTGTGTCAACCCATGCTTCCCTGGTGCCACCTCATTATTTTGCAGGGCCAAGTACAGACTGGTGTCTCATTCCACCGCCACCTTATAGGCACTTTACTATTTTGACACCTTTTTCTACCAGGCTCTTGGGAAAGGGAATAGCTATCCAGAGGCCCCATGTCTAAACCCGTATTTCACTGTGAACTGCTTCTTAAACAGTGGCCCACAGACAGAAATTACTGTCCCTGATATGTCCAGTGAAACAGATTTGATGTGCGTGATCTTCCGTGTAACTATGCTTTCTTTTTCTGAGACTATTTCAGAGGAATGGGGGTAAGAGTTTAGGGCAAACACTTACATATGCCCCTTAATCGTAACCCAATCTCTGTGCTAGGCATTTGGTTTTGCTGTGTCAGCAGTGTGGATCAGCTTTATGATTCGGCCTTTGTTTTTGGCACACGCAGTAGGCCTTGACGACTTTCTCACTATCCTTGCTCTCCTAAGCCCATGGTATAAATTATCTCTACCTCTCCTCTTCATTTCTTTCCATTCTCAAATGCCTTTTTTGTAGCGTTATAACGTTTTCAAGCTGCTTTATGAATCACTGTCATTTAAGCACTGTTCCCCTTTCCCTCCAGAGGAAGTGGGAGCCTCCTATTGATTAACTGTATAAGCTGGAAAATTGCTCTTCTGCCCTCTCTGTGCTAATAACCGAAATTGCTTTCTGTAGGATCTCATCCTGGTAGTACAGCTTCAGCAACCACTGTCTATCTTTTGGATATGACCAGTTAAGAATTTTAAATTAAACTGATTTTCTCACTCTGAACTTGCCCTTGCACAGTGCTGCCAAATTCCTTGTGGAAGTCTGTCTGAAATCCTTAAAACTCTTCCAGATCTCTATTCCCTTTGCAAATCATGTCTGCAACTGGAAAACAAAACCAAAACAATGAAAATTACGAAAGGCCCTCTCTGTTTGAAATAGGGTTTGTGAGGCACCACTTGGCAATGGCAGCAGGTGGAACCCTCATAAGGAGAGATGCTGGATTTGCGCATCGAGCCAAGTCCTGATCCTCACTCTGAGTGTATTAATAACCATTGGACTCAATAGTCATGTGATTTCAGCCAGTATTTCCCACTTTTGATGGTACTGTTGTGAGTTAATCAGTTCCTGAAGGTGCCCAACAGCAGCTTCCACTTGTACTTACTAACTCTGTATTTAAAATCTAAGTATGATTCTATCCTCCCAGCTTTTTAAAATTAACATCTCATTTTGACAAAGCAAAAAAAAAAAAGGCACACACATCTCACATACTTACCTTTCAAAAAAATCTTTCCACCGTTTACCCAGATAAGTGGGCATTCTTGATGTGGCCTTAAACATCACTAAAATCACCTTTAAAGTTACAGCTTTGAATCTGTTAAAACTTCTAAGAGGTTGATTCATATTGTTTCATTTTCTTTCAGACCAAAATGTGACCTGTATAGCCATTGATTCTCTCTGTGCCACTATTCCAGGTCAGGCAGGATTCTGGGCTACATAAAAACAAAAAATGAAAGAGGCTTTGAATGTAGCCTCAAGTTACACTAAAACATTAATTAGGTAACCAAACTTACATAAAGTAGAAAGTATTCATACAAACCAGGAAAAACAGAATAGAAATAAGCACAAGTTTATAAAGAACTAACTAACTTCACATTTTTAAACTTTCAGGAGCAATAAGCATAAATACGGGCTTCTTGTCAGAGCCTTTCTAGTCTTAATGTGTCTATGTTGGAAAAACATTTAGTTTGTCTATTTATTTCTCATTCAATTGATGATTTTATAGCATCCATGTGTGTATGCATAACTATACATTTATTGATTTAAGTATTTAACAGTCCCCCTGTTACAGGCCAATGCAAAAGTTTTCTTGTAACTTTTTGCCTTTGAGGAGTTTCTACGCAAGCAGAGCTTGAAAAGTTTCCATGGTAGATTTTTATTTTATCCAATGTGAGGAAAATTGACAGGACATGAAGTTCCTGCTGCAAAGCAGTTAAACGGCCTTACTGAACTTATTTCAGACTTGAGGAAGGATTGGTCTAACATATTATATTATATTATATTATATTATCTAAGAGATGCTACTTTCATCTCTAAGCTTTGTCTCTCCTACATTCTTTACACCATTATAGCTACAGTGAAGCAACTTTGAAGCAGCCTATAATTTAAACAATTTAGGATATGAGCTCTCTTTTCCTGTTCTATTCCCACTATAATAATAGCCTATGTAACTTTACTTGTGAGATTCTAAAATTAATTAAACACCTGCATAACTCTTCAAATACAGATTGGGGCTTGCTCAGCAGTGCTAGAGATAAGTATATCTAATATATAAGTAGGTTACAAGCTGATTGAACAAGTAACAAGTTGTTCTTTATATGAGTATTTAAGTGGAAAGCTAAGAGTTCAGATCTCTAATGCTCCATATCTTTATTCACATGTGAATAGTCTTCCAATGCAAAAGGATTTGCCACTTGAATAAGACTTGTGAAATTAAGCTTAACCTTTCTCTTCCTTGTGCATTTTGTTAACTAACAATTTATCTTTCACAGACTAAACTTCCAAAAATCATTATGCAAAAGCTGCTTGAGTCCCCTTTCAACACATTTATGTCCACAGCGAAGATCAGTACTTCAGGAGAGTGTAAAGAATGTTTCCTGGAAATGTAATAATCTGGTGGATTACCGAGTTTTGATCATGTCTTGCTCTTTTATGACTATGGAGATATGTCTGTCTCTGTCATGCAAGATTTATTACCAAGAGTACTCCAAAGCTGTAGGTGGTGAGTAATTTCCTCTCCTCAGCAAACAAAAACTAGAATAATGAAAGAGTGTGTCATCTCACTTAAAACATTTTTTCCTGGATTTGTCTTGCTGATGGAAAATTTTAAAAAGAAGAGTCCACCTTCTGAATTAGTACAGAAAGTATTGGTCAGACATGTGCTTTAGGTCACATTAAGGCAACGTAAGTGAGGTTTATGTAACAAGTGAAAAATGCATAAATATTTTCTCTTGAAATAAATATATCACAACAGGAGGCTTAACCAACAATAAAGCCAAGGGTAATACCTTCAAACAATCAACTCAGAAAAGTGCTAGTTTGCGTGACACCAAGACAAATTTCTCCTTCAGACGGGGAAAACAGCCAGCTGCCTTCGTGTGAGTTACGGTGATAGTGCTGCTAATGGAACTGAGCATCTACTCCAGCTTCTTCCTATCCTCAGACATCAAACAAGTCAAACACTGTGGTAAAATTCTGTCTTGGATACAGAATACTCTCTTATACAACACAGCAGGCAGGTCCCCTGGTGTGATTCCCCCTCTTATTCCCTTCCTGCCCACACAAAAAGGGACAGTATTAGTTTTAAACAATTTACTTTATTAGGTGTATTCAAGAGATTTTTGACTTTATGTACAATTCAGAGCAATTTAAATCCATGCGTCCTACTTCAGTCTGCAAATACCTGCTCTTCAGATATGCTTGGGAGAGCTGGGAGAGCACAGGCCCCAGAGCCTTCAGCTGTACTCCATATGCTGGTTCTCCATGGAATCCCTCACAACACTGCCCAAGACAGACATTTGCTCGCTTTGTGAGGTGGCATTAGTGTCGCTTGCTAAAAACCACGAGTAATGAATTGACAATAAAGTAGATGTTTCCTTCTGGTAGCACAATGACGAGGAGCCCTCCCATCCCGTTTCTTTCTGTGTTAAAACTGTTCCAAGCTTAGCCTGCTACAATATGACCAGTTTGCTGACTGCTCACCATATGCTGAGTTTAAAAGCAGTGAGGCCTTCCTAAGGGATGCAATACATATAATGTGTTTGGGGGATGTGAGATTAACATAAAAAGGGAGCTCTCTGCTGTGAGATCAGATGCTGGCAATGACAGCTTCTAAAGGTGCTGCCTCTTTCCTGAGATGGCATTTCAAATACGAAAACATTGAAAATGAAATGCACAAACACTTGCTGAAATATAAATTCAACTTAAATTGTAGATCCTCGTTCACTTGTGCTTTTTTTGAGAAATGGAATCTCCAGTGATGTATTTATACCTGCAGATGAAAATACATCTAATTTGTCATAAAATCGTAAATGAATACCCAACACCATGTGCTCTGCCTGGATAAAACTGATCTGCTGGCATGTGAGTCCATAAGATGGATTGTCGCTTGGGTAGCTACAGAAACATTTGAGAATGCGTTTTCCTTTTCCCCTTTCAAGTTCCCTCTCCCTGCAGCATTCTGTTGCTTGTGAGCTGCACAAACCCAAAAGCCGATTAAACACCGTGAGTCAGAGCGTTCCTTTCAGGATTTCTTAGCCAAGAATCAACAATGGAGAAAATCATTTGCATGGGTTTCTAGTCTATGAAACATCATTCTGTCCTTTTGAATTCTGAAACACAAAGAGAGAGGATTTTAATTCACCTGCAAGGTCCTGTCCTTTGAGCTTGTTTAGGTAAATTGACTTTGTGTAATGAAATTTTCATTGCTTCTGGGAATAAACAGAACAATATATTTAAAAAGCATTGCCTACATGAAAATTGCTCCATTTCTAGTTACGGAATATACCAAGGAGTATTATTACAAACTAAGTAAACATCAGATAACCGGGATAGCATTTTTAAAGGGTATCTCTTAGAGATGAATTCATGTCCAGTGGGAAGGACGGCCTAAGCAGAAATCCCATTTTAGTGGGGTAGGAGTTAGGATACACAGCAGCCTGTCCATCTGGGCCTCTCCTCTGCACAGGTAATTCCTGGTTAGTGGAGCCATCTCCTGCTGCAGCAAAGCTCCCAGCATTATTCCATGCACTCCAGGGAGGAGAGGAGAGGAGAGGAGAGGAGAGGAGAGGAGAGGAGAGGAGAGGAGAGGAGAGGAGAGGAGAGGAGAGGAGAGGAGAGGAGGAGGAGAGGAGAGGAGAGGAGAGGAGAGGAGAGGAGAGGAGAGGAGAGAGAGGAGAGGAGAGGAGAGGAGAGGAGAGGAGAGGAGAGGAGAGGAGAGGAGAGGAGAGGAGAGGAGAGGAGAGGAGAGGAGAGGAGAGGAGAGGAGAGGAGAGGAGAGGAGAGGAGAGGAGAGGAGGAGAGGAGAGGAGAGGAGAGGAGAGAGAGGAGAGGAGAGGAGAGGAGAGGAGAGGAGAGGAGAGGAGAGGAGAGGAGAGGAGAGGAGAGGAGAGGAGAGGAGAGGAGAGGAGAGGAGAGGAGAGAGAGGAGAGGGAGAGGAGAGGAGAGGGAGAGGAGAGGAGAGGAGAGTGGCAGGTAGTGGTGCTCAAAGTCCTTTTCCTGTACAAATACAGCAGCACCTCTCGCTGAGCGAGATTAAGGGAATGTTTCACGCAGTCCCAGGTTTCCTGTGTAGCCCTGCCATGGTGCTGTTGCTCTGCATCCCCGGTGAATTGATGCTACAGCCCTGAGCACTTCAAAACTGCAAAGCACTGGTGCTAATGACATTCAGTGTTGCAAAAAGCTCTGCCTCCCACTGCACTTCTACATATTAAAAAGGAAGGGAAGAAAAGGCCCCCACAAATGCCAGGCTCCAGCATCAGGTCTGAATCACTAATGAGGAGCAGCAGATTGAGTTTCTCCTTAAGTGCAAAATTTATTGCGGCCTGAACTGTTGTACCTTGGGCTGGTGCATGCACAGCATTCTGTTTATTTCTGTCTAGGTCACTGATTTTGCCTGGAAAATTGAATGTCATTTGGTAGGTGAATTTGTGGGTTCTGGATATACTCTCAGCTATAGAAGTAGAGGACAATAGCCATTATTTCTCAGTCCCTCTGGTGGCACAATATGCAGTTATGTGCTCGGATTCAGGGTGAACCTGTTCACACTGGAGTCTTGCCCATGGGAAAACAGCAGATGAGGATATGGTCTCATCTGCAATCTTTACCAGCCTTTACCTAAAGAGTATAATAGCCACATATGGTTTTGTGAGACTTACTTTTCAGTCCATATGGAGAAACTTCTGAGCGTGTGTTTACAAACAAAACCAGCCTTTCCTCAGGGCTCTGAGGGAGACTTTTCAAGATAACTTCCCGTCCAGATCGCATTTCTTTGCCAAAACAGATGTTATAATGTATATTTCCTACAGCAGGTTTTTCTCTCAACAGCGTCTCACTCCCTCTGCCAGTGAATGTTTCTACATACAATACACATTAAATAGCTTAAATATCTCAATATCATGTAAATTACTTTAAAGCAAGCAAATGACAAACCTCACTCATTTTCTCATGGTAGTGTTCGGTGTGGAAAGCAGAGTAGCCCATGGATTCTGGGAACACTTCCATAGTCCATTGTGTATCCTACTGATCAAAGGACGAAGCTCTTGTTCTCTCAGTAGTACAGGTAAGGTCGTTTGGATTACAACGGATTTGCTTCCAGAAAAAGTGAAAATCCAGTGAAGTATCTCACACGGATAGAAAAAATTCATCCACCTGGCAAGACCTCATTCTGCTTCTTTGCACTGCATAATATTTAGCTTACTTTTTACAGTTGAATGCTATTTAATAGACCCTGTTTAAATGAAAATAGTGCCAATTATTCAATATATTAACAGTATTACAATAGTCTGGGGGAACTAACCAAGAATAATTTGTGCTGGACATTTTGCAGAAGTTGGTGAAGCCAGTATTTTCCATGAAAAGCATGAAACATAAAACTAATGATAATATTTACATTATTAACAACTTACTCTTGTTTTCTATAAGCACAATGTTTGACATTATGACTACTTCTCCTGCATGAAAACCTGGAACTCATATATATTTTTGTTATGATGACTGGAAAACTGAAAATAAAATGAGACAAGTAAATGCCCTGCTTGTTTCTTACAATTCACTGTGTGGGCAAGACAAGCTACACTTTGCAGTACTCTATCTCTCTTTTACAGAACCTTGTGTTTAATTGTGTCTCATTAAATAGCAATACAGCACTGAACTGACACCATGCACGAGTGCTTCACAATCACCTATTTGGGCTGATCTCCTGTGAGCTAAACTGTCTAAACTCTGACAGTGTTCTCCAAGAAACACGGCAAGCAGGCATGCTCCAAGGCTGATCAAGATCAGGGGAGGCTTTCAGATGTGTAGGTGTAGGTGCAGCTCATGCATCCACTGAAAACAGGCACCAAATCATCCTTTGTTTTCTTCAGTAGTTATAGTAATACTGTTCAAAGGAATTGAACATTCAGCTACAGGGTCTTCTAAAAATTAACAGCAATTCTAATCCTGTTGCTTTTATTTCATATACTAAATAGTAAATCGCTTCTGAAAAAAAAATTGCTTTTGACTTTTATTGCCTAATGAATTATTCACTTCAAGTGGGAAAGGCAATTTTATAGTATCTCTTAAAAAGTATTTTAAACACGATGGTTATTATACATTTTCGGTCTCTACCACAGATTGTTTTGAATGTTTTAACTGTGATATGAGATTTTAAATATTGAACATATTGGGTGCCAGTGAATATTTCAGAAAACACAGACAAGCTCTTCTGGCTTCACAGTTTGTATTATTAAACTGTCATGAAGTGGGAAAAGCCTCTCCTGTCATGAGACTGTCAAAGAGGAAACACAGAAGTGACTTTGAAGAGAACCTGCGATAGTGAAGGTCTGAAAGAAGGCAGCGGAGAAAGAGAGTAAGAAACATGAATGTAATAGAACAAAAAAATACAGAGCTGGCTGGCATACTGAAAAAGGGGTTCATGTTTCACATAGTCACAGTTCTAAGCAGTAAGGCTGCCTTGGCAGATGAATGGCACAGGTTAGAGATCTCTCTGTGCAACTGTCAAGCTGTAGGATTTAAGCTGGGATTCGAGCAAGTGTTTCAATCAGATAGGGAAATTTAAGGAGGAATATTGACTGCAAGGCCTCACTCATAGTCAGGTAGATGCAGATCATATGTCAAAGCACAATTCTCAGATTAAAGGGACATAAATGTTACCTGATGCCTTCCAGACCTGGTTTGTTTTGCTTTAAATAATAAAAAGAATTATAATAATAATAATACTTAAAACTAAAATTTTATTTTCAGATGACCCTGAATGGTCATGGCTGCCTGGAATTCCTGAGTCTCACAAAGTCCTCCTACCTTAGCAGCAAGTACTTCCCCTGTGTAGGCTGTCCCAGAAAGATGTGTACCACTATCTGACACAAAGGTAATCATTTTGGGGGAAAAGGTTTTATCAGCAAGCTGGCACTATGGAACTGAAAGTATTCACAGATCAGAGAAACTGATAAAATGGGTTAACCATGGATCTAGGAATGTAAAAAAAAAGCATTTGCAATGTTGAAATTTTCTAATCAGCAAAAATTTAGTTTGCCTGTATGGATTAAAAAAAAATAGATACATAAAGAGAAACAAGTCTTAAGAAATAGCAGATACACACAAATATTTAAAGCATGTCTACACTGCAGAACTGTGTTGCAGTAACCTTTCTGAAGTTACTAACACATCTACTGCTACATAATGTACAAAGTATAGGCTTCTTTTCATGCTAATCTGGTGAAATCCCCTTGATCTTTAAAAGATAAAAGATATTGCAGGGCTATCTTTTACTTTCATCTTCTCTGTCTATTATCCAGGTCTTTATCTTATAAGTCACCTTTGTCTCACCTGCTCCTTGCTTCATAACTTTCCTTTTGAAAGAGCACATTAACACATTAAGATGCACAAATAGCCTCTTCTTACAGAAAAAATATGACAGTCTCTTGAGATCAAAAAGGATGATTGTCATTTATCTGCTGTTTAGACATGCTTAAGTGGGCATACTTCTTACTGTCCTGGAGAGTCATTTTAAGGTCAATACTGTGTGTAAATAATCCAATTCAGCTGAAATTTCACTGACCAAAAAAAGATGGAGGCTTCGCCATTAAGGTTCAAGATGAAATAGCAATTTCCTACATGTACTAATCATCCAATGTGTCTCTGTTCCCTTGAGATCTAATCATTCTTTAAAATTCCACAAGAGAGGATTGCCTTTGCTTTTATGATCCAGAGGTTTTCCATCCAGAAAATAATATCCCATGTATATTGCATAAATAAAGAATGGGGAAGTCTCCTCAGAGAAAAAATTACAAAAAGCCAACTGATTTCTAACATAATACAAGCTATTTTTCCCTGTAACAAATTTCCGCAGTTACTCCTGTCTGCCTACTATATGCCAGTTAAATGGGCTTCTGATACACTTTGTTCCTTTCTGTGCAAGTGATTCATCTTTCCTTTGAAGAGTAAGGATAGCACAGAACTGAAAACAACCATTTCTGCTTAGGGGAATCCTGGGTTCGCCCCGTGTAGTGCCCATTGATATAAAATCTAAATTCTATTTAAGAGCTCCAAATTTCCCACAAGCAACCATAGTGTCTTCTAGTGATTGGAACATGAGAAACTTCTCCTGATATGAGTAGATTTATCTATCTGTATGAAGAAGTACATGATCCCTGATTTAGTCTTGCCTGTCTGAGAGGAGCCTCTATTTTTCCTGCCTAGGTCTTACAAGATGTCGAAGTGAGAGGTGTAGCTCAGTTTTGACACACCACTTAAAAATAGGACTGTGAAGATAATTTAGAGATACTGACATGTCCTATGTTATTTTTTTCACCCAAGGGGAAAACAAAACTTAATATGAATGTCCATAACTCTTTCTTCTCTCTTGCTGTTAAAACTGTACAGTAAAGTTTGGGCTTGAGTAATTATCTTGGATCTCACTGAAGTATTACCAAGAGCACACCTACATGTTTGTGAGTGTGTAGATATATGTGTAAGAAGCAGTTCTCCCAATGAAGACTAGTTTAAGTTGTGGCTTGATCAAAGACTCACCAGCAACACACAGATTTACCTAAATGCAAACATTGCCCCTCCGCTCACATTTTCCACATCTACGTGGCAGCTGTTTTTCTAATGAAGCTGCGTTATTTTCCTCATGTAGTCCTCAAAGTAAGTGCTTTGTATAAGAAAAGGTGAGGAAATTTATACTGCAGACTGATTTCTGTTTTATTTTTCTTCCTTATTGGAAAAGGATGGAATTGATGTTACCTAAAGCCTTTGAGATCAAACTTAATGCATAAAAACATTTGCATGAAGCATAGACTCTATGTTAAATAAATTGTGATTAAGTAAAACCAGGAATCATGAAGAGTTGGGAGTTTCACTTGTGCACTAATCTTCTATTTAATCTCACTGTGACTGCTCCAAATATTAAGGACTGGCTTTCCAAATAGGAAGCATTACTGGAAAACCAGTGCCATAGGTGAAAGAAGTTTATAACAGTTTTGCTTTCTCTCGAAAACGATGCATAATAAGTGTGGGGAAAAGTGATCGTGGTACTTCTCCAGGGGGTAGGTTTTTTTTTCATGGAGCCTTTAGAACAGTTAGGTGAAGAAGCTGAAACAAGCAAAAGCAAAAGCTAAATATCTGGGTTTATGTATCAAAAAGCAACCTCTTAGTAGCAATGATACAAAATAGATGATACTGTTTAAACAAAGCAGGTCCCGGGGACTTCTAGAAAAAGACTTACATTAAATCGGAAGTCAAACAATGCCCTTGAAAGAGGATTTTTCATTGTCATGAATCAGGAATAGGAAAAGCATTTCCCAGTAATAAATGGTGACGCACAATGGATTTTCCCATCATGGTGCTAAATTCTGCCTTTTGCTGTCGATAGGATTAACTGGATGTTAAAAACCTGAGGTGTTTACATCTGAGTTATAAATGTTTTTCACAGAATAAAAATTGCCACTTCATGAATACAAAGGAGAAGCTAAAACACAAAGTAATACAGGTGACTGTTTTCAACAAAAAGCAGCACACTCTGGACAATGAAATGGAGCAGGATCTGTTTTGCTGAGACAGCTTTTTGTTTTCCACCTGGATGAAAGATTTTGCATGAAAGGGAAAAAAGGCAATGTACACAAAGCCTTCTGCCTTCCCTGCTCTATGAACTATCAACTTGAATGAAGTCTGACGGACCTAGGGCAGCTGTTAAAACAGCAGTTCCTCCCTTCCCTGTCTAAATGTGATGCCAAGTAGCTGCATGGCCCCAAATCTGGACAGACGAGACGAAAAGGCAAAAATAACTCCCAGTAGTAAAAAAAAAAAATCTTTGTGATGTCTCAGCAGACACAGATTTAGAAACTGAAATGCATAAACATGAGAAGATCTGTTGAAACTCTAAAATGCACTGTTGAGCCACAGCGCGCTGGATTGTTTTACACTCAGCTGGGGGAATTTTCAAAGGTAGTAAAGTGTTCAAATCTAGAGATATGAGTAAGGCTTACAGGCATCTTACAGCTTCTGTAAGATATTTCATTCTTTCCATGCTTCAAAGTTTTCAGATAAACAGGACAATTGCAGAAATTAGAAGAAGCAGGAGGAATAAATGGAATTTAATGCAGTCATCACAAATTAAGGCTGATGTAATGCTAACATCGTATATATTATCATGGGCTGATAATCTGCAGGCTACCTAAAGTTCTTATGCTACAATAAACCCCTTAGTTTAGCACAAAATCATTATGGCCATAGCAAAATTTGAGTACAAACAATCAACAGTCAGGTTTTGACACTAATAGAAGGGGATTTCTTGGGCCAGGTGCTCTTATTGACTAAAGACAGGCTTATTAATCTTCCATTTCAAGTGTACTCCTTGACAAGCCTGCCCTAATTTCCACACCACATGCTCACCTGCCAGCCTTCTCAAGCTTGCGACACCAATTCCTGAACACCAGAACCAAATTAGCATTTGACCTTTAGAAAGTTAGCTCAGAATGCAAGTGCATGTCCAAAACTCACACAACTCATCTTTTCTTGGCTGAAAACAGCAAGAAGCCATCTAGGAGGACACTACAGGTTATGAGCACAAGCAAAGAGCACGGAAGTAGGGAGTTTACAGCGTGTGATTTACTTGCAGTAAAAATAGTAACCTCCCGGCATTCACAGCCCACTGTTTCAAGGAAAAAGAAATAAAAAATTAAATGTTCAATAAGAACATAAGTTCAAGAATGGCATCTGAAATAATTAAATGACTGTTTTCAGAACCCTGAGGAAGAATGGGATATAGAGGAAAACCTGTCTAATTTTCAAGAAAAATTAAATAGCCTACTGCTTCACCTCAGCTGTTTGTGAAACAATGCTTTAAATTTGCTGCCCTTTTTTTTTTATTTTGCAATGTTTTTGCGAGGAAAAAATAAGCACAACTTACAGAGAGCTTGAAAAAGTAACCATGTATATTATATATATATAATAGCTGTCTCACAAATTTCTTTCCCTTGGTTTTTTTTCCTCTCTTGCCATATAATTGGAGGCCCCAAGCTGAGGTATTTCAATCAGCTTTCTCTGGACTCCCTCTGTAGCCAGTGGAGAAAAAAAGGACCTCTAGAGAGCACTGCAACACATAAATTCTGAGTCGCCTTTAGCAGGGCTCTCTCCCTTCTCTCTCAGCTCTCAGGAGAGCCTTTGAATGTTTTCAGTTAACTGGGAGAAAATGTAGATCAGCATTCCTGTTGTGAGGCAGCAAATGTATTTCCACTTCTTTAAAAATATTAGGTGCCTATCTAAAGCTGCTGGAAACTAATTCATTGTTTCAATGATTTCCCTGATCCATTTTATTTTTTTTATTTTCCCTAATTAACTATAAACTAGGCACATTTACCTGATTTAATACAGCATCACCAGAATTCAGATGTCCTGGCGTGTTGAGCTGATTAGGTTCTTTTTAACTTTAAGAAGCGGAATAAATTTTCAATTATTCAAGTTGCACAAATAATTTTTCAAGTTAATTTATAAAATCAGAAACTTTTACCAGATTGTTGATGCAAAAGCTACAGTAGCTAAAAAGTACTGTTGTAGAATATACTGCTGAATATTTGAAAGACATTGACTTAAAAGTTCTCTTTATGCCTCTACTGGTAAGAATTAAAATACTAAGTTTCATATTTTATGCTGCTCTCTTTGCAAAGTACTGTGCTTGAAGAAATACATTTTTGTTTTAATAGCTGATTTTTCAATGTCATCAAGGGGTATGCACAAGTCTCTTCATAGAATGGTGTCCTGCTTTTATTTATTTTTCTAAAAGTTGCTTCAAAGCATTTTAGGCACTTCACAAACTCAAGGCCAAAAAACTCAGTACTAATGAATTGGCAGTATGATCCTTTTTAGAGGCAATTAAATTTTCTTGACTCTAAAATGATTACAGTTAAGATGAATCTTTAATTTTCATTGCCTGCCCATGAACATTATCCCTTAACACAAAATTAATTTTTCATCTATTTGTGTGTGCTTAAAGTTACCTTCCCAAAAATCAAATGTCCCTTTCACTCTCCATGGAAAAATATAGAACTTTGTAATGTTTTTGCAAGATTTATCCCCAACATATTCTGAAATGTTTAATCAAAGGTATCAATAGGTACCACTTCTGTTTCATTTAAAAAAAACCAGTCAGCTTACAAATAAGTGACATTTTAAATACTTTGTGCTACTTTCAGCAGTGTTCTACTCTAGCAAGCAAAATGAAACACGACACAACAATGTAACTCTATTAAATGACAAAATATTTTCCATGTTCCTGAACTCTGAAATTATTTTAAAAGACAGAAAGAAATCTATTTGCATTTTGTCTCCATAATACAAGTCTGTACATTGCAGATGTCTGGATGACAAATGTACCTCCAGAAAAAAAAGAAAAATAATTCAGTACACAATCGTTTATCCTGAATAACCAGAAGTCAAATGGTACAGTAAAAAGCTTTTAGAAAAATCAGGGAAGGAGTAAACATAATATCTTATAGAAGCAAGAAAATGTAGCCCTAGCTGAATTATGTTGCCTGGTGGGGTAATTGTTAAAAGACAAGTTTTCAAGCTTTTGTATGTTTAATAGAATTCCAACATTATGTAAATCTGATCAGATTAGATTTAACTTTTTATGCAACAAGCTGTGCTTGAGCAATTGTCATTTTGTTTTGATAGGCATAGAAAATATTATTGATATTGACATAATAACATTCTTGTTATACTAACTTTATTAAAAGTAGCTCCAAAATAGAAAAGTTCATAAATACATAATTCAAATTAAATCAACCAAACATGCCCAGCTTTATAAATATAACTTCTTTTTCCACTGGCAATATGAATTAATGACTCCTTTGTTCTGCTCAAAGTAAGATTGTTTTCTCACTTGCTAAACAGTTGTTGAATTGTTGAAACATTCCCAATATATGGGAGTCCCAAAGGACTGGTGCTCTTCTGTCAGTCTTTTATGACTCAGGAGAAGTAAGGACCTGTGATAACTAAACATAAGTCAATAATTCTGCACAAATACCAATTTATTCCATAATCGACTCTTAAATCTACTTTTCAATTACACAGACACTAACTGTAGCATTAATTTCTATTTCTCAGGCCTACCTTCATGAGGTCAGCTATTTGGATTGGTCACTCCTTTTAAAATTTCTCCATTTGCTTTCCATCTTTTACTTCCTCAGAAACAGGTTTTTGCCTTTTCCTCACCTTTCAGTTCCTTCCCATTTCAGCCTGTTATGACTACCCTCATTATTCTTTTCCTTTACTGTGGAATTCCTTCCAGCCTTTTTTTCCAGCAAGTGGGGTTCCCAGTTACCTGTCTTTTCTTTACAGCCACGTCACAGGAAGATTTTACTTGTTCTATACAAATATGGGGTTCCCTCTCAGGAGTAACAAGGAGTTGAAACAGCCTCAGGTTCAGCCAGCGGAGGTTCAGGTTATTTGGAAAAATTTCTTCAAGGAAAGGTGTGTCAGACACTGGAACAGGCTGCCCAGGGAGTCAGTGGTGGAGTCAGTGTTCCTGGAGAGATTTAAAAGATGTGTAGATGTGGCACTTGAGGACAGGGCTAAGGGGTGGCCTTGGTAGTGCTGCACTTACAGCCTTAAGGGTTTGTTCCAACCTAATTGAATCTATGTTTCTATGGCCTCCTGTAACTCCCGCAAGAGTTTAACTGAAGAGAATTTTCCAAATTAATCTTGAGGGGAAAAAAAAAGTAAAAACAACCCTCACCAACAAGAGCCTTCACAAGCAAAAACCTATGAACTTTTCTACCAAACATTTTGTAGAACTTTGCACTGATAGAACCAATGCTTTACAATACTTCTCCCACAGAAGCCATTTGTCCATGACAGTCTGTACAAGTGAAAAATCTTCAGGGAAAAAAAAAAAATTAAGTTTTAAAAGAATCTGCAAAATGTCCAGATTTAAATGATTTTAAATTTTTTTTTCTTTAATTTCATTCACCTCATACATCACACTCAAAACAGCATTCATCAAGAAAGTTATTGTGGCAACATTGACAGCTGTGGAATATCTATCTTTTAATGTTGTAGATGAGCTTTTAAAAACGTTCTTCCTGCCTGATACAACTTAGGGGCTTATTAAATAGAGATTAGAAAAAGAAGGATAGTCTGGTACTTCAGAAATCCTATGTTCCCATAGCATTTCAAAGTTGTTTTCCTGCAACTGCTGCGGGTTTCGTTTGTGGTCTTGGAAAAGTCAATCTTTATCACCTATGAAAATACTATTTCATTCCTTCGAACTCTTTTAGAAGTAACATCCATCTTGATTTTTGACTTGTTGGGTATAACTTGTCAATCATTTATGTCATCAAATCCAGTGCTTGGCATCCTGGGAACATCCTATTACCTGGGACGTCTGGGTGCTCTCATAAAGCAAGCAATAATCACCACCATAAAAATAATTGACACAAAGACATGCATTAGTGAATGCTACAACTTCCCCAGCCTGTGGGGCACTGAGCTGGTATTAACTGGGGAGCTGCAGCAATTTGGACCAAATACTGCCATACGTGCGTGATGGGAACTCGCCTCAGTAATTTCTGCTCACAAAACCAGGTTAATTTTAAGGCTAAAAACCTTCTTTTTAAAACCCTTTTCACATCTATTGGCAACCTTCATTATTAGTTGCTAACTTGCTTGGGTGTGTTGATCTGCGAGTCTCATTTGAATACATTCATTATTATACTGCCAGAAGAAACAAAATTAAACTTAATTAGAGGTCACATCACCTCCAGCTCAAGTTAATTAAAAGCCTAATCAAACCTTTTGGGAAACAGTAGCCTGTCACTGAAAAAATGATAAGGGGAATAAATTGCATTATCCCCACACTAAGGACAGTAATCTGTCTGATCGCCTTTTATTCCTCCCCCTGCCTGATTTTGCACAAAAAGAAATACATGGAACAGTATATACACTCTCACATAACATTTGTACTAAATAAATGAGTTTGCCAGCTTTCCCTCAGTCTGGTAATCAATGCCTATAGCAGGAGGAAATGCAGGAATTGTGCTGCACGTCTTTGTGCTGCCTAGCACATAAAAATAATTAGCTATTACAAGGTCAACTTTCCAACTTAACTGCATTTGGGAGAAGCGTGGAGACCAGCTGGAGGCCTAACAGGACTGAATGTCCAATTAATATGGAGGAGATAAGCAGAACTCATGGGGTGCACACTCCAACCATTGGTGTCAGGACACCTGTGCTCTCAAACTGCACTTACCCGCTGTGCAACCTGGAAAAGCCACTGCCTGTCTTGGATATTTGTTTTGGCCATTTAAATGTGCTCACAAAATGGGGTCCTTCAGACAATTTTTGCTTCTCAGTAATACGCTCTCTTCACTTACTGCTATATCATCAATTAATACCAGCCATGCTGTAAGGAAGCTACAAAGAAAGACATTTCTCCTGTGGGTGGTCTAATGAGGAAAAGTTCTAGCAACAGATGCTGAAAATTATTGTGACCACTTGTTCCATATCACCAACAGCCTCATATAACAGCCTCTCCCATCAGGAGCCCACAGATGAAATTTATAAAAGGCAAATACTGATTTTTCAATAAAAATTGTTTACTGGACTTGAAAAGAAGTCCTGGACAAAAAGAACTCAGCAAGAAACTTGGGATACTCAATACATTCATTATCTGTACTTCTTTGGCCCCACATATTTTTTGAGTCTGGCAAGAATCTGTTAATTTTAAGCCCAACTGCTTCCTTGGGCATTATAAGTAATATTCATTATTGAACATGAAAAACTCAAATTGTGTCAAACTAATAGTTTGATACCACCCCTGTTCCATACTGGATTCATAAAATTAATAAAAAATGAGATCCAAACCTGTGTGCTTCTGAATTTTTCTCTTGTCCTCACCTTTATTTCTTCCTCCTGGAGAATGATGAGCTGCTTAAGCTGAGCTGAGCTGATGGTTTTCATCAAAACAACTTCTTATGCCAAACTCTCAGAAATCATATATTGATTTCACTGCTGATTTGAAAGGAAAATCCAAAGGAAAGTTTTAGAAGACTTAATTTTGAAATAAAAATCCAGGGACTTGAAGCTTCATTTAAAACTTTATTCTCAGTTATACTGTTCACATCTGGTTTGGATTGCTCTTTCCATAATTTCATGATATATAGAATATTATTGCTATTCCTGAGGGCTCCACTTAATGTTAACTGAAAGGCATTATCTACTTACATGAAAATATGTTTCCTATTTGTGGGAAGAATGAAACCACAAGTATAGATGTGTTTTCTTGGATTGTCCCAGAGTAGTCATTTTTCTTATGGCATCTGAAGCATCCAGGTTTACCTAAGCAGAGCAAAAACAGCTTAACATAGAAAAGCAGAAAGCAGATCAGGAATAAATTGCTAATACTGGATATGTCAACATTTCATTTTGGTATTGTTTTTCTCTCATGACGTGTTTTCAGGGAGGGAAAATTAGAAACACACACAAATTTGTTCTTCTGCTTGCTGTCATTTTCTCACAAATGTTGGTCTCAATTTCAGCGCCAAGTGGAAATATCTAACATGGCATACAGATGTTTGTAGCTGAGTAAAGGCTTAATACAGATGAACATTTCTGTTGCAAATCAGGGCTAAAATAAAGATTTATTATGTCTGGAACTCAACTGGAAGAACTTTCATTCCATTTTCCTTCTTCTCGTAATGGTTCCCACCCAGCCAAACAACATATATTTTATGCTGCTCAATAAAAATACATCTTTGCTTAGAGTAAAGGCGGGCACAAATTTCTTTATCACATGAAGGAATTCAGATCCGCTTTCATCAGAGAAAAATGAAAGAAAATTCAGGAGAATGTTGCTTCATTTAAAAATAAAAGACCACTAAGGTCTACTAGAAACCATGGAACCATAGAAGTATCATAAATGTAGCGAGGCCAATATCTAAGAATGCTAAAATCAGAAGGAAAAAGCAATCAGTGCTAAAACAAAGTACCAGAAATGATGGATGTCAGGAACGAAAGAGAAATGTGTCATGGAGGGAAAACAGATAAGCGGATATTAAAAGGAAGGTCCATTGAAATGAGAAAGATGAAGGACAAAGTAAAAATCAATGAGAATAAAATATACATAAAGTGAGTCATAACAGGATGCTTATATTTTGTCAGATGGAGTCATCAGTCTATGAAAAGAAATAAAAATATAAAGCAGTGGAATAAAGAACCAACAAAGCTGGGTTGGAAATGCGCTGGAGCTTCCCTGGGGCAGCATGATGCCTGGGGCTTACCTTAGCTCCACTATCACATGCTCTGGGGTTTTGGCACCTTTCCTTCAGAACAGAGGAGTGAGATTTCACACAGTTTGTTATCTCTGAGTGTAAAATGCAAAGCTGATACAGAAGCAGGGACTTCTTGGGCATACAGAAGCACGGGCTCCTTAGAGCGTTTTGCTCTCTTTTGAATTTGGGGAAACTAAGCTGAAACCAAAACCAGAGTTTGTGTAACTTTAGTGACTGTAGGAAGTCAAGACAGCGACGGTAAATGGAAGACAGATCATGGCGTATTCTATCAGAGCACAGAACGATAAGAAATGCGATACTATTAGCTTCTTGAAAAAGCAAAAGACAACAGCCATTCACACAGATTTCATTATTCAAGCCATTTCTGAAGCAGTTTTGAGCTTTGGGAGGGAATTTTGGTTGTAGTTGGTTAATTGAGAGATGGAGCTCATAATAAAGACATGATTTGGAAGTCACTGCTATAGTAGTAAATGGCTTTGTGAAAAGAATCTTGGAGTTTTTACATCTTGAAATTCTCCTCCTCTAAAGAAAGTTTTCGAATGAGGAAATGTTGAGGTTTGGAGCAGAAGACATAGAAGTCCTTTCCAGGATTATTTGCCATGGGTTCTGTGAAATGGGATCAGACTCTGATGCTACAGGCCCTGCAGGTGCTTTTCCTGGCTGCTTGCCACATGGACGGCCTGCTTAGCTGTGTGCTCACTCCCTAAAATGTGCATGAGTCAGCTCAGGTGGAACAAACAATTTTCTCACTACCAAGAGGAAGTTTCCAGGCAGATTCTTTTGTAACAGGGAAGTAGGCAGCCAATCTTTAGCTGTTGTTGTGCATGCACTTCTCTTTGGTGCTCCTCACTGGAACACTGACATGGATAAGCTTGCCTCGGATATTTAAGTCAACCTGTTCGTCAATTCACGGATGCGGGATTTAAAGTATCAGCTGCTATTCTAGGGAAACAAGGTAACCACATTCTTTTTTGTTACAATATTTTCCTCAGTGATAGGAAAAAAAGAAGGTGGAGGATTCCCCTTCCTCTTGTCTCTGACCTGCTAAAAGCCTGATCTTTATTTCTCACAACAGCTGCTCGAATACCACCATTTCCACTGCTAAACGTGGTTTCACGAGGTCATTTCCAGGACCATACACAGCTTTACAGCATACAGACACCACATCACTTCATGCTTGGTTTCATACAGGCTTTATTTAAGCTTTCTGTCTGAAACTTACAAAAGTACGATTTACGGTGAAATTGCAAATAAACCTTCAGAACTGTCTAATTCATAGCAGAGAATACTTGTTAATCTTACGAAATGTACTTGATGCACTATTTAGGGAAGTTTAAAAAGCTGTTTGAATCACTGCTTAAAAAAAATTCCATAAGCTTAACAGAACAATAAAATAAATGGGCTGTGAAAGGTTCCCTAAGTTTAACAGGATTCCTCAGTAGAAAAAATGAAGGAGACTGAAACATAAGAATTCATTTCTTCTGTCACAATGATATTTCTTATTTTAATTTATACTAAATATTGTTATCCTTTTTCAAAAATATTAATATCTGCCTTGGTACTTTACCATTTCTTAGGGCTTTATAGAGTTTTCTTCCTCTCACACACTCATTCCATTATCCTGGGTTCAAAACTACTCCTGCCACACTCAATTACTCTATTTACATATGAGGGATGGGGAACGAGGAAGAAATCTCTATGCTAAAAGTACACAAAAAGTTAAAAATTGTTTTAAAAGTAAATCAGGCATCTGTTGTCATTCAAGATTTTACCATTCTGTCTGTCACTTCAGAATAGCTGTTTATCTCTCTACATTTTCCAGCGCACTGTAGGTGAAAGGGTGGGAATATTCTTGGAAACATCCTAGCGTGTAGATGGTACTTTTTCTGTTTGTATCTCTAGTAAATTAATTTTTGAGGCAGTACTTTGAGCAGCTCATAAACTGTTTATTCTTTGACACGTGCTTGTGCTCTGTGCCTTGACACAGCGGCTTTCTGAATAAGTTAATTGCTCAAATATAAGCAGAAGCAAAGAGAAATCATAGGTGAGTTTTTCAGCCATATCCTGTTACTTTAGTATTTTTTTAATTACAGTTGGCAAGACATTAGAAGAGCAGTGACCTCTATATTAAAGGTATAACAGAAATGGAAAATCTTCCGTTCCAGGACAGTGGTGAGTTCTAGATGCAGACACTGGTATGTGTCTCCTCTTTATTGATCATTTGCTTCAGGAATAGGTTGGGTGATTCCATACTAATAGAATTACTAGTTATTCATAGAGCATTTGTCTACTACAACTGGAGTGCTGGGTGTTGTCCACATGCATACTTGCATGCTAATCTCTGTGCCTGAATCTTCTGCAGGACAGTAAAGCAGAGCTTACAGAACATATAAGCTGTATTTTAGCAAATTAATCAATTATGTAAAACTTTACATGCCCTGGATTGGCAGGCTTACAGCAGCATTTCTGAAACTGTGGGCTGAGACTGTTTGGAGGATGGACAGCATTAAACATCTGCACCTGGCAGTAGTTCACTTGCTCTCAGGCTGAGAATGGGAAATCACTGGCTAGATGTGTCTATTCCAGTCAGGAAACTGCTAATCAACCAGGATAATTGTACAAGTGCTTGTGACCAGTCATAATCAGTATTCATATCCCTGTCTAAATGAGTGCAAGCCATTCCCACTTCCAGGTCCAAACTGAAAGTTTCAAAGAAACTGACCTGGCTGCTTTGGACAACTTCACACTTCCATAATTTAGTGTTCGCCACAGCAGCGATGTGATATCATTTCGTCATATGGATCACATCACTAATTCAGATCTGAATCTAAACAAATACAAATCTCAGCTTTGATGCCTTTGGTAGAGTAAACGTTTCATATTGAAGAAGAGCAGTTGTTGTTTTCTTGTGACTTATTTACAACTCATACTGATCTGACAACATTTTCCTCCCAAAACAGTCCCTCTCCATGTATTTCAGAACTGGAAAGAATAAATGAGGGGTATGAAAGGAGACTATTAAATATGAACTGTTGTGGGTTCACACCAGCTGGCAAGTAAGTATCACGCAGCCACCACTCTCCCCTCACCCCACCAGCAGAATGGAAGAGTGTAAAAGATTTATTTGAGCTGGGATTTCCTTGTCACAGTACAAACACCAAGCAACTCCTTCCCCCAGGCACAAGCTCTACTTGTGCTTATTATAGTCTATATGACAATTTGCTGGCAAGTTCCTGAGATCCTGAGATCCTGGGATCCTGCCCTGTCAGGCCAGTACAGAACATGGGACCATCTTCTAGTGCCCAGAAAAGAGCTGAAGAAAAGCTAAGGGGGAAGGGCTGAGATACTGAATTTGGTTGCTTCCTGCTGATGCATGAATAAATCTGCTACAATTCATGTGGGAATCTTTTTTTGTGTTGGTTTGTTTGGATCATGAGAAACTTGGAGGTCAAAACATTGCCTTAATTATAATCTCTTTCTAATTCTTGCGATTTTAAAAGGAAAATGATATTATTTTACATAATGGCATGCAGCAGAATCTGTGTTTGAGCAATAACCACAGCTAAAAGCATTAATGTTTCCCCAGATAACTGGTTTTTACTTTTTTTCTCCTCTCTTCCATTTGTATGCACATTCTTAAAGGGAACATAGTGCTCATACTGTAAAAGGCTTGAATTACCCTTTTCTTTTTTTGTAAGAATACTAGAATTGAATGAAGATAAAAAGGGATGTGTATGAATTGCAATTTGGTTTTGAATACTATCGGTAATCTCTCTATGCACCTACCAAGACACATATCTCTCCTATTGAAGATTTGCTCCAGAAAATGTTAGAAGCACATCACAGCCTGATGTCTCCTGTGTGTGTGTGCAACGAAGGATGGTGAACATGCTCTGTAGAAGCAGCTGTAATTCCTTCTACTGTTTTAAATTCTCTGGGAGTAGGAACTCAGCTCACTTTGCAGTGTAAGTTGTGTTGCCCCTTCACCAAAAAGTTAGAAGAAAAAAATCCCCACCAGTGTTCAAAAGGCTTTGTAGCTTATGTCAAATCAAGGTTTAGTGAGTTGATACGAGTTGACATAGTTGAGTGGAGTTGTACTTTCTGCCTTTTTTATATATTATCTTTATTATAAAGATAAAAGAATTTTATTCATATTATCTGCCCCTTACACATCTTGTAAGTATCCACAAAATCCATATGGATTTCCTGAAGACAAAATTCATCCATTGGCCAAAACCTCCCCCAAATACTTGATTCATTGATAAAACCAGGCAGCAGCAGAACAGAAGGAGGGAGAAGGCTTCAAAAGGTTTTTGTAGTCATCTTGGGTCTCATTCCTGCCAGTCATGTACCAAGGGCTGAAAGGCAGTTATTCTTTAATTCATTTTCACACTGTACATCTTCCTTTTTGAACACTACAGTATGAGATTAGGATAATATAAACATGTCTGTTTGAAAGCTGCAGGGAAAAATGAGTCGTCAGGTATGATATATTTGACTTAACTTTCGTAACTTATATTTTAAAACAATATTAGCTCTGCATGTTATTATACAAGTGCATAATGTATGCACACCAGATGGCAATTTGGGAATGTATGCAGGAGCTGAGGATATATGTAATATTTTGCTCACAGCACACCTTGAATTCAAGGACCATTTCAAAGAACATTCTCATTTTTTTCTTTCCTTTTAATGAAACACATCTTTCCAATAAAGGGGTTTTCTGTTAAGATTAATAAACTAGGATTGGAGGAACACATCTCTCAAACAATAAAATGTTCTGGTTCATTCTCTTTCCACTCCTGTGAAAGCATTAATATCAAAAGCTGAAGTTGCTTGTGGTTTCGAGTGGTTATGAAAAAAATCACACATAAAAGGTCTGAAATAACTGTAAGAACATAAACACTTTATATTTTTATCAGTAATAATGCCCTTCCATTATAAGACAAGCAAAAGGTCTTTGCTCTGCTTTTAAACTTTAACTCATCTCTTCTGCTCCAACTGAATACATTGGTTATCCAAGGTATTTTCAATCAAAAGAAGCAATTAAGATTTAATATTATTTGTGGACATCAAAACTCTCTTGAAGCCAATTGAGATATAAATAATCAAAATTACTTGGAATCTGTATTCCAAAGTACAACCCTACAGTGGTAGTAACCTCATCTGCAGAGTGTGGAAATGGGAAGCCGTTCCCATTCACTAAGGCAATTTCTTTTGGAGGATAAGATATGAAGAGTAGTTTTGTGCCTATGTATAGCAATTGGATTATGAAATATGAATGTCCTGTGAGAAACACATCTGTAATTACCCAAAACTGTCTTGATGAACAAAGCAAACCCATCCACTCTTAGTCTTTTTCAACTGCTGAAGTTTTTTTCATTTCACTTCATTCCAGCCCCTGCATTCAAACTCTACCTTAATAAATGGCAAGACAACTCTCTAAAAGAAATAGAATTACTGGGCTGGTTTGTTTTTTCTCCAAAGAATATCTGCTGCCATCTGTTGACATCTGAAGTGCTCTTGAGTCTTAAATAAAATACAATCAGATTATCAGATGTTACACATACAATTGAACCTCTCAACAGCACTTGTAGATATTGTCAATTAGACCCTTGAAACTGAGCCATATGTTTCCATGTTGTAATAAAAAAGACACAGGAAAGGCTGGAATCTGTGAAAACTCACGACTCCTCAGCGTAGCGTGGTACAAAATAATTCGTGTAGCTATTGAGGAAAGTATTTGTGGTAAAATCAGTTAGAAAAGACGGAGGCTGCAGAATGGTGTCTGCAGGGAGGTACTGAGTAATTAGAGGTAACAGGGCTGGAATAACAGAGCATGGCAATGCAGGGTCCAAATATGCAGCTGGGCTGAGTATGAATTTGGGGATAGCAGTGGGTTTGTGCTTCCCTGCTGTAGTGGGATTTCGTGAGCTTGACACTTAGCTGCATCAAACCACAACACCTAAAGATATAGCATTCATTTGCAAAGTTCAGTGAGAAAAAAAACTACTTTGTGAGAGTGTAGAAGACTACAACAAAGTACGTTTATGGCTATTCTGCATAAATTCTCTGTTTGTTGTGCTGTGTGCAGAACTTACAGTTTTTAGAGACTCCTTCCAGTTTTTCTCCCTCAGGACTGCATTTAGAAATCTGTGAAGTCTTATTAAGGGAAAGAGGCTTTTTTTTTTCCATTTTACATCAGCATCGAAAAGTAGAAGTTATTGCCATGTCTATAGACTTTTTCATGTGTCCTGTGTTGCAATTAATTTGAAACTAGTTAATAAAATATAGTTTGCTCAAAAATTTTATTTTTAAGACAATTGTCTATACATCTGTAATACAATCATGGCATGTTGTGCAGTATCTATGGGAATTAAGCTGTATTTTGTATTATTTTTTCATAAGTTGCATTATACCCATGCCTGATAAACTTCTCCATCCAACAGACAATGATGCTTTCTCTCTATTCTTTTCCTGATCAGCTAGTAAGAAGAAATATTTGCCTAAGTGTGGTGAAATTCTGTAGTGTAAGTGCATCTTCCCTGTCTGAAATGTGAATTTGTGTTCTGATCTCTTTAGAGCATCTTCACGAGAATATTCAGATCCTTACTGCTGATACAGGACCTGAAACACCACTGTAGCAGGGGGAAATGCCCTCCTCTGTTATTGGCAACGTGCACAACTATTTCCATTGCCAAAAGGAAGAAGTCACTCCTATAGCTTCAGAGCTCTGTTCACATGGCACACTGTACATTTTTGAGGTGTCAGCCTGATCAGTTGGATTTATTTTGATCCAACATATATTTGTTGTCATGTTTTGTGGAGAAGTAAAATAGTACATTTAGAGCAAACGCACATTTGCTTCTCTGTCAGTTGCTTTGGCTTAGATGAATCTGGGCTTGTTACAAGACTCACGAATGTCGTGTGTAGTCTCAGTGCATAACATCTCCCGGGAAGTGATGCCTGTTTTCCCCAGAGGAGCTGATCCTGCTTTCTGCCAGGAAGTGACAGCTGGAAATCCCCTACCAGAGGCTCTAGAGATACCCCACCAGCACACTGGATTTGGAATCGCTGCTTTATTTTGCATTTTTGCCCCAAAAAGAGGCTTCAGGCCTTTTCAAGGATATTCTGATTATTTTTCTATGCTATTAGATAGAATTTTGTTTTAAAAATGTTTTCTCTTTGAAGTTCCCAGTGTGTATTTTCTTTATCCACCAGCTGTGGAGTAGAAACTGGGGGCCTGCAAGTAAGTGCTATCAATAAAAATTGAACTAATTACATTTCAGACATAATCCCCTATTATTATAAGAGAGTTCAGTGGGCTATAAGATAATGGAGTAATAAACCCCTAAAAACTGAGATTTAGCAAGGAAATACCAACAGAGCTTGGAATGCTGCATTCTGACCTGAGTGATGTGATAAATGTTTAATCAAGTACTACTGATAAATTTTAAGCATGAGAAGGATCTGGATAAAACAGCAACAGAGTGAAGTTTTAGATTATTCGCAAAAACTTTTTATCTCTTTTGTTTTTAATAAAAAACAGCAGCCCTGACTTAGTGGTCTTCAAAGAATTTGAAAGGTTAAGAGACAGCATAAATTGGTGCCAGCATAACTAGACACCTCTAGGGCTATAATAATATATAGAATTTGGATGACCCTCTTTCATGGGTATCATGATTGAAAGGAATTCAAAGCTGTTAAATGTAGGATGCTAAGATTTCAGATCATGCACGATTTTAACCTCACAAATATTGGAGCAAAACATTCTGATCCCTCTTGAAAAGTTCATTTTGAAGCTCAGTTAACACCTGAATAGCAATGTAAGTGGCCATGATGTTAGATTTTTCTCCCCTGCAGGATGCACAACATAGTAGATGAACATGTTTTGGTTAATTTTTTATGTTGATTACAGAGGAAACGATTTCTTATACCATCAGTCAAAAGCAGATCTGTAGCAATGAGTTCCAAAACATTATGGCACACCAATGATTAATTGCCAACTTAGCCTGTTCAACCAAGATAGCAACTGAAGTAAAGACTGGTAATTGTGTTTACCAAATGCACATAGCAATTTAAAATAATTTGGGGGCTTACGGTTGGCTTCAGGGTATGTTTAATAAGGAGATTTACACTACTGTCTTCTATTAGATCCAGATTAATGTGTTATAATTAAAATATTACTCCTTGATTCTATGTTGCATAGGTGTTTATCAACATGATGTGCCATGGCCCTGAAGTTTGTAGTTAGGGAAGAATTACAGGAGACGTTCCTCTAGAGGCTACAGGAAGTTTGTATCAATAGAGACCTAAAATACATCTATAAAAAGAGAAGGGTAAATAATCTTTCTCTTCCATTTTCTAACTTGCTTTTCCATTTTCTCGTCTCTCCTGCGCTGTCTCTATGGTAGAGTGCTCCAGAAGAAGGGCTAGTTTCCCACAGTACGTCTCTCCTGTTCAACTTACATTTCACCTTGGAAAAAGCTGGTGGACAGGTGAGTGCTTCCTGGTTGGCACAAGTGTGAATTTGTTCCAATAAAAAGCAGCAGAAAGTTAGTGAGTAGAACAGCTTCCAAATCCCTGTGGTCATCAAAAACAGATGCACGTGGAACACATGTCATTAATGCCTCTTCTGGGTGAGAGGAGCACAGCAAGCTCACGTGAAGGCTATTTCAGAGAAATACTTCTTTTACCCTCAGTTTCTAAAATGACTTCCTGCTGTCTCTCATTTTGCTTTGATTTTTTAAAACTCTACAGAATTGGAGCCAGCTGTAGCTTTTCACTGACCCATACAAGTATCAGGTGTGTAAAAGCTATTTACGGTTCTTGATTTCTTTTCTGTCTGGCTTTGAAGAGCCGTCCTACGATGTGTTCTCTGAGAGAAGTGTTGGCTTAGGAGTACCTTGGCTACTTGATTTGTCTGAAGGAGTGTTTTCCTGGCTCCAGAAAGAGACTGGTAAGATCTTGATCTGCTGAGTTTTTCAGTTGGGCTATAAATATACTGCATGGGAAAATATCTTTGTTTAATTCAGATGACCAACAAAGGACTTTTTGCAAATGATACCTGTGTTTTGGAACATCTAGCTGCCAAAAAATGGAGCAGTCAGAGGGGTGAAAAGATACAGAGGTGAAATAGTTCTACTAAATAGACAAACCAACAAGTTTGGTTTATAGTTGCTGGCCCCACATGTGTGCAAAGGAAAGGACTGGAGAAGGCAAGATAAAATTTTAGTGCATGAAAAAGTGATAGACCTACCCAAGTGTAGGTAAAATGGCATGAGGAAAACAGCCAGTGGGAAAGGAATATCTGGTCTGTAGAAGTGAGCAAGAACTGGGATTTGAGGGTATCAATTTGGGACGGAAAATAACAACTTGAAGTTTGATCTTCATTTTAATATGATGTGTGGTATTTGCTTGGCTTGAGTGTAGAAGTTCTCATCCTGCTTCGAATGTATCCTCCTTTTTTTGGCATCTTTCTTGCATCTCTAATACTGAATAATTTTGGGGTCAAATGTAAATATGTATTTACACCTCTGAGTAATCTGCCTGAATACTCTGTATTTCTACTTATTTTGTACTCTTACCAGCTGAGGGTAACCACTTATTTTGATTTTCCTGTTGCATAGCTTCTTTTGGGGGTCTTGAAACATGCAAAAAGATGAAAGTTTATGTAAAAAAAAATCACCTAGGTTCTGGTGTAGGCATTTTTTATTTTTCAACCTTTTTTCTTCTCAAATGATGGTTGTTACTTGGACTGTTTTCATCAGGGAATTATTTTTATAAGAAAGTTTACTTCTGATGAATTGGATGATATAGGTACATAGTCATAGTGTTTCAGACAATTTCCATGGGAAGTTAAAATAAACCTGGAGGCAGGCTGTGGTTTTTCTGGTCAGATTTCACTTGTAGTGCTAGTGTGTAAAGCAGAAACCATATATTTGTGCTTAATTTTTTTTTCTAGTGAAGATATATATTTTACCTTCAAATATTTGCTGAATTATAAATAATAAGTGATCCAAACCAACATATGTAAGATTTCACAGTGTGAATATTTTAAGTTTAATGTTAAATGTCTAGTTAAATATCCCTTTTGTGTGGTTTAGGGAGCTTTAAAGGCAGGTTTACTTTAGCCTCGTGGTTTCTGCTGCAGCGGGCACCATCGATCTTGTTTTGTGACACTTCTGTAACTAACTATCAATAATGTGCTGCTTTCTCTTACTAAATAAGAACGAATGCATGTGGTCAAACTAACCCAGCCTGCTTCCAGGCAGAAAATAAAGGCATAGAGGGAGAGAGAAGAGGGAAACAACTTCGGTTGGTGCAGGATGTTGGCAGGTTGCTAAAGGCCTCACAGTTCCCTGCTTTTCTGGCTGCACCACCGTGTCCAACTTATATCTGCCATTTTCACAAGATCTGATGCTCTAGTTAGGTGAGAAATTGTTTTAACACACACAAAAAAAAGTTTCCTTAATTTCAAAAAATCCCTCAGCTGGTGTGAATGACATCAAGACCTTTCAAAGCTTCAAAAAAGCAGCCAGTAAGCCTGACACCCTCATTGGTATGTATCAATATGCCTTTGCCTGACACCATAATTAGTATACCATCAAATATAATATGCAATAATTTAATTAGTATTCACAGGGGTAAATGTGTGTGGGGAAGAGTTCTTAAAATAGTTGATAGAAAGGGAAATGATATGGAACTTTCAGGCAGCTGCCAAGCCTGATGCCAGTTGACACAGCCCGCTTGGTTAACTGGAAAGCATTTGGACAAAATTCCTTGCCCAATTGCCACTGAGAATTTACACAGCCAAGGAATAAGTGCTCTTTGTGGAGAAGAGTGCCAACTGTCTTGGCTTGTCAGGGAAGGCACTAAAATGCCATAATTTTCCTGAGAATCCTCACTGGGGACCCCCATCCAGACACCCTCTGCCTGTGGGTTGGGAATTCCAGGAAGGCTTAGGCCTGGGTAACCATGGCTGCGGGTGTGATCAGCTGTGCCCAGCCCTGTCCCTGCCAGACCCGGTTTTATGCCTGCTTTCCCACTTCTGCAGTATTTCGGAGATCACTGTGGACAAATAAACAGGATGGTTTATGGAAATAGCAAGAAACACTATCTACAGGCATTATGCAGTGGTTAAAGACAGTCTTTCTCTCTGCCTGTGGCATTAATCACCCATCTAACACTTAGCCATAATTATCACACTAATTTGAGCAATTTTTCTCACTGTGGGAATAATAGCTATTACTTAGGCTTCTGGTTGTTATTTAAAAAGTCCAGAAAGTGAAAAACCATGTCCCACTGAAAGCTAACAAGGTGGCTATGGTGGGTTTGTGTAACTTAGCACAGAGATGATCAGCAGAGTATAGAGGGCTGGAAAATATTTTAAACAAAACTGAAACAAAGCCTAAATGAATGCATATAATCTTTCACAGATGTAAAATACACTTCCTTTATTTATGTACAGCTCTTCTTTCCTTTACGTATTTGTTTGAAGTCTTCCCCAACTGAATCCTGTCTGGAAAACAGCCCTGGTGAATAGAACATTGATGAGGAGCCGTACAGAAACGGTAGAAATTGTTTTAACTACAAATCTCCATGTAGTTAATGAATGGGAGTTACTGTGAGGGTCTGAAGGGGGTGGGGGACAATTAATCCCCACTAAAGACTTTATTTTAAAGGTATAAAAGTTACGCACAGATGGACAAAGGAATGTGGCAAGTGTAGCCAACAACAAGGTTTGACATTTAAGTGAGGAGTAGTTCACTGGTGTACCATAATAGTGGTTGAGACACAAGACATGAAGTCATTTACCATCATTTTAATACTTCTAACAAGCATGAGAGTTCTGGTGTGCCTTTGATTGCTTCGGTACTGATTCCAAATAATCCTTACTCAGAAGAACAAATAGCAGTGTCACAAGTGCCTTCAGGGTGAGAAGTTCATTTGGGTTAGCCGTGTGCTTTTAGTTCTGAGTAATCTCTGAAGGAACAGTGCTGTGGGTTGTTTTCCCAGCTCTCCTGGCACAGAGTTAAATAGTTCAGCAATATTCCACAACATCTGATGTGAATGTGTGTGCCCAGTGTGTAGCCTTGCTTCGTTAGGAGCATTTGGGTGCTTTTACTACCCCTGAACAACATACAGTACATTCAGCATCAATTTCATTCCCCTTTTAATTTAGAAAGGAAAACTTATGGTCCCAAATGTATGGCTCACTTTTCATATGAAGTATTGTATTTCTGTGATTTATTGAGATATTAACATGGAAATGGTGATGTTAAACAATACTTGGAATAGCTCTAAAAGTGTAGTGGGAATCATGATTTCATAAGAACAAAATTAGTTATGTAGGTAACATTATTGTATAATTTCCCAGGGGATTTCTACATCAGGCAAGATTTTATTATATTCTAAAACAAAGTTGCTTGCACTCACTTTAAATATAAAGTACTGCTGAATATGACAATATCATAAGGCTGCTCACAGTACAAGCAGAGACATCTGTTAATGGTACCATGAATAGTTATGAACTGTGGTACTCAAATGGCTTTGCCAGCAAAGCATTGCCTCCTAATTTATTTTTATAGCAAATGGATGCCTCATTTTTCATGGCTTGGTAGTTTGCATTCAAATGTACCAATAACTTCCAAGGCAATCACTTCTACACAGCATGTTTTATTTGCAAACATAAGATGCAAGAGCTAATGGTGTGGTGGTTGGTAGTCTTCTCCATCAGCAGTTTTGTATGAATCCTTACATTATTTTTTTGGATTAGTTCACGAAAAGGAATGTGCTACATAAAAATGTTTACCGCATGTAAGATTTGATTTCATTTCTTACCACACAAATTAGGAGGGACAAAGGCTGTGTAATTGCACTGTTTTGCTGTCCAATGTGCTATTGCTGAACTGGACACTTTGCATCTTCATTTGCTCCTGGAGACATCACAAAAAACTAGAAGGAAACACAAGAGGTTTCAGCTGACACCGAGCACACTTCTAAAGGCTCCTCATTGGAGGAAAGGAGGGAGACAGAAAAATTAATTCAACTTTGCCTACGCTAATTTTTCAATTTCTCGGTAGTTATTGATGGAACTGATTCTAGGAAGAGTTTGTGATGATGACATGATTAGTAGTTAGCAGCTATTTTCCTGGGCTCTTCAGCTCTTGTGTGGTTTATTGTCAGCTCATCCCTCGAAACCAGCATTGTGTGGCTGGAAGATGGGGATGCCGGGCTGCTGGAACACTTGGATTTGGCTGTGGTGAGAGAGCCAGAGTTCGTTGGCTCCAGCACTCTAGGTCCTCCTCTGTACCTGGCACCGCTTGTGGCTCTTTCAAATTAAATTTAGTTCCACTTATGTGATGCCACTCACCACTGCAGTGTGTACAGTGCCGTAACTGAACTGTTGTCTTTCATATCTGAGGGTGGATGAAATGAGCGATTGGAAAAGTAATCCATCTGATTTATCGTAGTAGGATGTGACGTCTGGAGATTTGGATTTGAAAAGACGGGGGTGGGGGGGGAAATAATGGAGGAACTCCTGACAGTGTTGATCAGAACTCATCTTATTAAAACCCAAGAATACAAATATGATTTTAGAAGAGCTTGTTTAAGAATTTTATGGGGGTGTTGGTTGTTTTGGGTAATGATTTTTGATTGAAATTTCTCTAAGTCTTTTCCAAGCACAGGTTCCCATTTCCTTGTCTCGTCACTCTCACAAAGCAATCTCCTGAGATTCCAGCCCTGAACCGCACATACGCCCAACCAGCTTTGGGGCTAAGCACAGGACAGGACCATACTGAGCTGTGCTATTGCTGTCCCAGAGGGACTCAGCTCTCCACAGGGAGCTCTTAGGTAGAGCAGTTTCAGTGACCAGTCAGGTGCTGGTGTGTAATTCCCACCAGCAACCCCTGAACCTGTGAGGTGCTCTGTGTCGCACTGTGGTGGCCCTTGTGCAGACACTGCTTGAGAATTGCATGTAATATTACAATTTCATACTGGTATTTGTTGTAACTGACCTATAGATTCATCTTGGATGGCCGAAAGCTTTTACTTTTTCCTCACCTTTTTTCCCATCTTACAGTTTCACTATTGAGTATCACTTTCACAGCAGTCTCCCTTCCAGAGCGAAACCCTCCCATAACCCTGAAGCCTTAGTGTTTTGAAAGAATCATTTTATCCCCCTCTTGGATAAAAGAGGGGAAAAATAAACATAAAAAAGTGTTCCTGACAAGGTCTTTCTCAATCCAGCTTTGTAGCCCTGAACCACTCAGCTTTGGGATTTCAATTAATTGAAGATGTTTCAATTAGGTCACCAATGCCCTTTCTCCACAAGCTCACTGCTGCTTCGATTGCAGCAAGAGCTCCATTGTGATTCCAAGTAACTGGAGAAAATCCGCTGCCTTGCCTGCCCTTGCATTCTGTAAATCAAAATAACCACCACAAGCCTCTGAGTAGCACAGCCAAAGCAAAAGCCATGTCAAGGTCCTGTTGTATAAGAGTCCAATTTTGGTGGCAGATTGAGTTTGGGATGCTGTGGACAAATGCCAAGAAGCAGCTTGGCAGCTAAATAACTTGTCTTAGATTTGCTGCTCCCCTCCCTTGTCACTACCATCACCACTTCATCCCTGTTGTAAAGTGCAGCCTGGTAGCTGCCATTCAGATCTTTTCTGAAATACATGATGGTGAAATATTCTACTAATAAGGCATTTTTCTTGTGTGATTCTGACTATGGGTTTGAGATACGGTATAATTAACCACACTTATAATAATAGATACTTTTAGAGCAGTAGTAGTAACCAAAAACTGGGCCTGCAAAACTTGAGCATTCAAATAACGCATCCAAATAATAATCTTCCTTGCATGACTCCTCTGGCAGAGGCCTTTTCCTTGTGCTGGAGCAGAACTGCCAGGGAAGTTCACAAATATCCCAGTATGAAGGTGTGCCATTTGAGCCACCCTTGCCAGATGTGCTTTGCATGGTGCCCCACTTGGGCCATCAGTGCAAAGTGGTGCTGTCAGTGATCTGTTCCTCGTGAAGTCTGGAGCAGGCTAAACACAGGAGCTGTTGCACTACAGGGGATATCGATCACATCCGGTTAGTGCTCGGTGACCGTGTGCCACGGAATCCAATTGGACAGATGACTGGGGGCTCACTGGTGAGTAAAGCTCAGCTCAAGATGTGATCAATCCACCAATCTATAGTGACAGAATAATACATTAGAAGAGATTGATCCTCAAGCTGCACTAAATCAGGTTAAATCCTTGTCCTTGGGTGAGTTTGTTGTACAGAAACACAATTTACGTGTGATTTCTTTAGTTTCTGTTAAAATTCTTTAAACACTGTGTCTTTCTTTAACGTCTTCCTTGCCAGAACTGCTTTGTAGTTTTCATCCTGTGCCATCCTGATTTTTTCCCAGAAACACGTCATTTCATGAGCAGTGAGTTGCAAGTTAATTGTAACCATTCTGTATGAGCTCCTCCTTGAATTTATCTGTAAACTTGATCCAAGATGATGTTTGTCCTCTGAGGATGCCAAAGGGTCAAGAGTTGTATCAGTTCAGATGTTGGTTTATCTACGCGTCTACCACAGATTTGTTGTCTGTGAGGATGTGCATTTTTGAGGGTGCCTTGCTTCACCTTTTTCACTTGCATTGGGGAAATGCCACTGTCTGTAGTGACTGTAAAAAATAGAATAAAATTGTGAAAATTTAAAATTACAGATGCAGTAAGTAAAGACTCATTTTTTGAAAGGCTAGCGTCTGGTGGTCTCCTGTATACATCTGGATGGTGACTATTTGAGAACTGTGTGTCATCTGCTGCTTCCACTAGTTGTTTTACATCAGAATTTGCTTGAAAAATATGTCAATAACTTCTTATTGGGTTATAGAAGTAATGGTAAGTGCAGAATACTGCTAACTTGTGATCATCCAGTTGGGATGCCAAGTCTGCTGCTGATGTGTTGGCTGTAAATGGACAATAGTAAGTTTAAGGTACTCTCCAAGAAAATTAATTATGCTCGTTGACATATACAATATCTAATAATGTTATTTTATTAGTGTGCCATGCTTAGAAATCACGTTCTTATTTTTACATCATACAGAAAATCAAATTGTTCCTGTTGATAGATACTCTGGGTTGAATAACCATAGTGTTTTTCTGTCAGAGGCACTGTAGAGCCATGCTACAACAGCCCTGCTGGGTTCCGCGAGGTATAGAGGAAGGAAGGAGAAATAAATACACATGAAAAATGTAAAACTGCATGTTCTTCTATAGCTCCACCCCACCCTATTGTGAAAACTTGGATATGTGTTTAGGCTGTAATAGGCTTGTGATTGGAGGATTAGTTCGTAAGAGAAAAAACTTGTACAAGAAAAGAGAAAAATACAATTAGTACTTGCAACATAGAACAAGTGAATTTTCCCTGTCATTCTCTGACTACAAAATCTATCTACTTAAAAACAAATGCACATAATGATTTGGATTGCAGCCTGTTTGGTTGTAGAACTGCCTATAAAATGCTTGTCCATGAGTGATAGGAAAACGCTAAGTATCTAACTATGATGGCATTTGTATCTAGGGCTTTCAGAATTCTTTTTGAAGTGCTTTTCAATATGTGACTGACATTTGTCAAAGTCTTTTTCACTAGCAAAATACATCATTTGCCCTGCTGGGTTATTTGAGAAGTCTGTAACATTTCTCTCTGTATGTCAGCAGATAAAATCTACAAGAGTAATTAACTAGATTGAAAAGAAAGGGACAAAAGAGAACTCGTGTTTTGTTACACAAACTGTCACAAAGGTGTTTAATGGGAAGATATCTTCAGTTCTCCCTGCTAAGATTTGAGTGAGCTTATGGCAAAGGGGCACTTGTCAATGACTGAGACGTAATCCTAGTTAGATAATCATGGTTCTGCCTGTAAGAGGATCATTTGAAGTGCCTCATAAATAAGCACTGTTAAATAACTCGATTATGAAATCACAAGCATAAATTTCCTCTTTTGCTTGTACAGCAGTTAAGACAAGGAAGTCCTAATTGTTTGTAAAGGCTACTTTATTTAATTCCTTAAAAAAGGGAGAAATATGTAATGGATAACAAAGTCCCAAGAAAACATAAGTGAATGGTTTCTACTTTCTGAACAGTGCTTCAGATAAGATAATTTTTTCCTCCATCTGCAATCAAGGAGGTTAGACTCTTTCCTAATCAAAGACAAGAGTGCTTAAAACCCCTGAATTAGAGGAGAGCCCAAAAGTCCTTTCCCAGGTTGTCATAGAAGAACAGTCCACCTACTCCCTTTATTTTCTTTGGGTGGTGAGGTTGGCAGCAAAACTTCTTTAATGCAGTGAGCAACCATTTGGGCTTCTGCCACAATAAAATGCATAAAAGTGAGACGTGTACTAAGTAATAAAAACACTTAAATAGAGTTGTCTTTTGGGGCAGAAAAGGTACTTTTTGGGGTTTGTATTTTCTTGTTCTCCTCGTCTGGTTTTATCCTTTATTTTTACTTCTCTCCATTTCTGGACGCCTGCTGTAGTGTAGCCCTGCTGGAAATTTGCATATATAATTCTTAAATAACCCATTACTTCAATGCCAGTCATTAGTCTATCTCATGTTTGACATTGTCTCCTAATTTTATAGAGAACTACTTGATTTTTCAGTGTCTTACTGTATCATGGAAAAGCAGCAACTTAGTCCTAATCAACACTTGTAATCTTCTTCCATGCCTGAGGAAGAGCGAGCCAATTAAAAATGCATATCTTGAAATGGATGAGTACACACATCTCAGGCTGCTGGCAAACGTAGCTCTTGCAAATTTAAGGTGGTCAAAAACCATTAAGCTTCTGAAATTCGGGTGATGCAGATTTCAAATGTGGATGCTGCCTGTAATAACAATGGTAACTTCCAGGTTTGAAAATCAGGCTGATTGTTATGAGAAGCAGCAGTGGTGTGTAATTCTCTTCTGGCCAAATGCCACACATTGTAAATGCATTAGTTTTCATGTCCTGTGCATTCCATGCCTTCACCAGGTCAGTATTGCATTTCTATTGCTTTGTCTGGGGTAGGACTTTCCTGCCAGCCAAAAGGTTCTCATGATTGCTGCAGCTAATCAGCGATTCAGAAGTTCAGCATAAATCCATTGAACTCGCATGAGTCCAGCAGGATATACCCTGACATGCTTGTAAATTAAATTACTGTGAGTGGTCCAGCTTAGCTTAATGATGTTATTCCTAACTGAGAGAGTTCAGCAAGTGTGTTTAATAATCTCCAGCTTTGGGAGCACTAAATACAAATTGTTTTGGAAGGGCGAGGTGGATCTCGAAGCCTTCAAATAGAGAGGTAGAGGAGGAACAGATGGCAAGAGTGTGATGTGTTAAAATACCTAAATATGCATTCTTTAAAAGGCTAGCTTTCTATTCAGGGTGCTGGGATTCTGGAGAGGTAAAATAGAGGCTGTTTATATCCTCTGCTGCCCACAGAGTTAGGCAAAATCAATCCATTCCCCTGTGCCTGTCTAGAGGTGTTTGCTGGCTCTGTGGATTGTCAGTCTCATTCTTTTCTCCTACTGGAGAGGACCTTTGAATATCCTTGTGGAAGGAAGGAGGCAGGCAAAGAACATCAAGAGAAATACACATGAAAAAGAAAAATCCATTATTTAGGATATAAAGCATCTGAGGCTTTATATACCTAAGCCAAAAAGTGCATTTTTGTCCATTCTGATCCTTTGGTTGACATTCATCCACAGACATTATGCAAGAAGAACCAGAAAGAATTGGCATTTCACAAATTACTATCCTGTTTCTTCTGAAAGTCAAGAAATGGGTGCCAATTTTCCTTTTGTAAAAAAAGGAGATTTAAAAAATAACAGCAGTAGGTGATTATAGATAATTACAGGTGAGAAAAGGTAATGCTTAAACATGATGACTCCTTTTTCCCTTCATTGCTTTGTTAATGATGTGCTGTACACAACCTAACATTTCTAGTTTGGGGGCTTCTTACCATTCCAGAAATTGCATCCTGTGAATACTTAAGTTGAATTTTCTTCCACTTGTTTTGTTGATAAAATTGATACAATGCTTTCAAAGTAGATTTTTAGTTTATTGAAAAAACATCTAAATGTTTGTGTTTCCTTGTTGTTTTGGGGGTTGTTTTCAAAGTTTTAGTATGCGGCATGAATATTTTCCTGCTTGGAATCCACCAGAGAGTTGTTTGTTACTACCTACAAAGTGTTCGGTGCGCAGTTTGCGCATCCCGAGTTTCTCACAGTCCATAACCAAGAGGAAATTGGGAGGGAAGTTAAATGTCTGTCTTGCTAAATATGGGTAAATCCAAGGTGGAAGGGATGTAAGGAGATCCTTAGACTGGCCTCCTGCTCACAGCAGGGGCAGCTCTGGTATCAGAAAGGGTCGTTCTGGGCTTTTCCCACTAAGGTAATCGGGATGACCTCTGAGGGTGAAGTCTCTGCAACCTCTCTGGGCAGCAGCTTTGTAAGATGCAAAAGACATCTCGGCTGCAGGAAATGTATTGTCCTAGAGAGCAGTGAACTTCAGGAGTATTTTAAATGAAAGTTTTAATGCCGCAGTGAGGACTGAAAGTGCTGAATTGTCTAAACATGTAATAAAGATATAAAGTAGTTTAATTTTTTTAAAAGGCCAAAAAGGCACTGGTTTAAACCAGAAAAATAGAAGGTGGAACATCTGGGATATTTGTACTTGGAATTAAACCCAGCACTAGAAAATTCTTTTGTAGAGTAATTGTTTTTTGTTATCAAAGTCTGTGCATCAGTGAAACAAGCCATAGATTATATTTCATCTATTCTGGTGTAGTAAGGTAATCTCAAAATGCAATTGCAAAAACGATTTACAGGTTTTTGTTAACCTTAAATCACAATTGAGCTACAAAACGTAGTTCTGTGGAAAAACTTGAGATAAGGAGCAAGTGTTTTGTTTCCCAAGTCTTGGAGCTGCCTTAACAGCCAAAGCTTTGATGAATACTGCACAAGTGTAGTGAAAGCCTTTTTGCTTGCGCCTGTTCAGTAAATAATTGATTAGCAGCTCCTAATGTGGCTCTAAGAGCTGGAAGTGCTTCCCTTAGCGCAGCCGTGTCACTTGTAATGGAGCTGAAGTAGGACACTGGGTGACAGGGCTGTGCTGGCATTTCCCACTGTGCTAAGTACATCTCAATGAGTCCCTGTGTCCCACTTCCTGACACAGGTCTCAGTACCTGTGCCTGCACAGGCAGCCTGGGAAACGATGCTGGGCTCTGATGATTTGTCTTTCATTGGAAGCAAAAGAATGGAATGGATTATTCTTTTCTTCACTGCATTCAATTCTTTATTGGAATCTAAAGTTCAGACAAATCAGTATCTCTTTAACTGTGGTGTTCTCAGGTGTTACTTGGAAGAATTGCAGATTTCTTGCACCAGGTCTTCAGGCCATGAGTAGAGTTTGGGTGGGGAACTCATGGACCCATGGACTTGGTGTTGCGCTGGCACGTGCAAGTGGCACAAGCGGTTCCTCTGCTCTGCCTCTGGACAGTACTCAGCTATTTCAGATTGAAACAACTGGATCAGCTTGAGAATCAGCATTTATACTTGTGTTTAGGTTGTGTAGTACATCTAAGCAAATCACAGGTGGGACCTGGGGAATATCTTCAACGGCTGGAAATCCCAGCAGTTCAGTGGTGGAGGTAGTGCCATAAGGTCCAGTTTGGATCAGGCTCTTTTTAAGTCCTCTAGGTTCTACAGCTTGGAGATTCTAGTTTTTTTGGCAGCTCACCTGAAAGTAAGAAACCCATTTTACAATTTTGTCTTCTAATACAATGATAAATATTTAAATTAGTAACTTCACTTGGAAAGAATAAAGATTAGGTATACTACATCTATAGGCTCTCTGTTCCCTGTGTAGCCTCACTCCAGCTGCAGCTCTGTTTTGTCCTTCATAACCCCAGTCCTCTACTTTTCCCTCATATTGTGTGATAAAGTAATACATCCATTCTTACATCCATTTTTGTTTAAACAAAGCAAAAAAAAAATTTTTTGCCGAGCAGAAGTGTTGAGCAAGGATGAGAAGGAAATAGCTTTCAGCAAAAACTAATATTCTCTAATTGTTCTTATATTCTTTCATATGGAGAACTTGAGGCATTTTAAGTTTCTGGCAGTTCTTTGCCAAATAATGTAAGTAAAATATTTAATGCTTTTATAACACTTTGCACAGGCCATTATTAAGAGCTATAGAGTAATAAGGGTGATAGTAACTCCCCAGCCCTACGCAGGGAATATTACTGAGCATTCCCTGTCTGAGTCATACAATATACATGACTTATTTAATTCGCATTCATTTGGTACATCCGAAAACTATTTGCAATCACTTGTGTGTTCGAGACTTCTAATGTTCAGACAGTTAGAATGAGAAAAGGACACTTGTCTGGTGTTTTAAAAAATGTCAAGGGTGAAATCTTTACACCACCTTTTAAAGTGAAACTGGCAAATGTTCCCCAGTCTTTGATTTACATATTGCAGTGACCTTTATAGAATTTCTGTATGTAACATGTGGCAGTTGTCATCAGAATTAAGGACAGCAGCTGTCAACATATTTAAATGTCAGACTTTCAACTTTCCTATATCTTCCAGATAAACCTACTCTTTGTGAAATAGCTGCACAACTCCAGCTTCCAACAGTCGCTTCCAAATGTCTCTTGTGCTCTGTATTTCCTGTGGTGTCCAGAAGACTTCTTTGTCTGCTGAGTCACAGTTCTGATTTAAATCGGGATAGGAAATTGTGAGCTACTGTTTATCGCTGATGCATGTTTGGACTTGATGGGAAATGGGAATTCTTTCCGAATCACACCAAATACTAGGACTCTAGTCTAGCAGGCTGTTTTATTCACAGACTGCTACTGAACTACGTTTTAAATTTGCACAGAATACGTGTTATCTGAAGATGGAAGTAACCTAAAGGCAGAAAATTAAAATTATGAACAAATTCATCCAACTAAATCTGAATGTAATTTAAAAGGAAGAGATTTGCCAAAGTTTTTATGAAGAGCATTGCTCAGTATCTGAGTTAAGTATCACAGAAGAGCATATTTCATTTACAGGGGGAAAATTCACTTTATTGAATAATTCATGTTATTTTTTTCTTGAATAACTCATATTAGAGAGCTTTGATCTGTTTCTTTGGTGGAGGCTGGGGAGTTGTGTTGGTTCATACTGGCTGTCTTGAACTTTCCAGGTCTCAAGTTCAGCAGTACTTAAGAGGTACACTGTCAAATTTGGGGGGTTTTATCCATGCTGAAATGGCCTCTCCCTGTTTAGCATGGACTGGCAAAAGTGCAGCCAAGAGAGAACAAGGGAAAGTGTTCAGCTGAGGTTTGCATTTTGGCCTAGAGGAAAAACAGGGAATGTCCCATCACCACCCCTCTGAAGCAATGGGGGCCTAAACTTGCTGAACTAAAAACGGAACTGTTGTTGTTGTTTTTAACCTGCTTTTTCTCCAGGAGCAAAGCTCCCAGCAGCAGTGCAACACCATAAATTCCACTGTAAAATACTGCAGACAGTGATGGCAGCTGGACTTGTGTGGCTGGAAATGTAGATGACTGATTGTGAACAAGGACGTTCAAATCATTACAAGTGCCAGAATAAAATCTAAATTAAATATTTCTCAGGCCATCCAGGACAACAGTCAATTTTACACACCTGTTATAGCAGCACAGCCAATGAATAGAGCTGTCAGTCTTTTTTTTTGGCTTAAACAACAGTCTTCATTGTTAGTCTAATTCGTATAATTTGTATTCCGTGCAGTCAGGAACGTAGACGGCCTTAAACGTAAGCATTTAGTGCTTAATCCTGGTTGTTCTACCAGCGCTGGCCTTTTAAACTCAACAGTTTCGTGGAGGGAATTAGATAACCTTTCAGAGATAAAGTTTCTTCTTTAATTAAACAATATCCCTGAAAGTACAAACCACTTTCCAAGAGCTGCGAGACTGCTGCAGACACCAGAAAATAAATTGGGTAACTCCCACCTCCCCGGTAGTACGTCTAGCTGCCTTTTCTACATCTTCCACTCCATTTCCCGATAAGCCCTGAAAATGCATATTCAGTGCAGCAATTTATCCTCAACGCCTCAGTGCAGCGCTGCCTTAATTTGCCAATTAACACTTCACCACCCTCCAGCAGGGCCATCACTTTGCTCGTGACTGTTAAAGCAGCAGTGGGACTGTGCCTGCTCACTTCACAACTCGCTGCTGCCAAGGAGGTTACATAAAGGTGAAAGCTCTTTCCATGACGAAGTTCTCACAGAATGTAAGATCTGAAATAACTTCTAATTGTCTCAAGTCCTCACATTGGCAACAGCTCTATGAGCTGAAGTTTCTTTGCACAGTTTCCTTTGCTTTTTAAGCAAAAGAAACAAAAGAGGAAGAGGTGAATATGTTGAGAGCAGAAGATGTGGGATAGCTCCTAAGCAAACAGAGCTGGAGAGAAGAGGGAACAGGAGCACTATGGATTGTACTTAAAATTATTTTGTTATCTGGCTGTTAATGCCTGTCCTACACACTAAACCTTGACACGTTTTTTTTATTTTAAGGTAAGAAATTATATCAACTTGTTCCCCATTAAGTTCTGCCAATCACCATGCATTGGCATGTTTATCTAAAGGGGCTTCATTTCCTTTGTGAGCTTTGAAGGGCTTCTCATGAAAGTCCAGGTTGGTCTTGTGGCCGGTAAATCCATATGTGCCTAAAGAGACAATCCAAAAACATCAGTGGAGAGGAGGATGAAGCCAGTGAGGGGTCTGCTGCTTTCTGAAACCAGGCTAATATGCTTACAGGGAGAGTGTGGTAATGGCTGGCAGTTTGTTTGCTCCTGGAGAGAGCTGTGCAACCCAAGCATTTCTTATTTGAATTTTGCCCAGAAGCACTCATAAAAAGAGAAATGGGAGTTTACACTGTAAGAAAAAAATAAATTGCATGTTGCTAGCTGATGGATCAAGAGGCCATGTTCATCAAAGGGGAAGTTTTTGCCATTCAAGTATGATGGATGACCCATGTAATATAAATGTAGGAAGCCACTTTGTTACTCTCTGAACTGCAATTTCTTCTTAATCTCATCCATGATGGGCAAAAGACAGTAAGCAGATGGAAAGACCTCTGCCAGCTCTGTTTGGCTTTGAGGTTGGATTGGAGCCAACAGTTCCAGAAGTTTTTTGCAAGGCACACTGCTTTTCACTGCGGTCAGATTTCAGCTAAAATACATTTGAGATAAATGTAAATCTACCATTGTCTTCTGTATCTGAGTGTTCATGCCTACAGCTGTTCCACTTGCAAATAATGTTAATTTTTTGAAAACTAGCTCATTTGCTGCAAATCTGTTCACATGGATCAGTGGGAATTTCTATGCAGTAGAACAAAACTGCTCTTTATGAATGAACAGTATTTCTGTATTACAATTTCCTCTCTCCAGTTATGAGACACATATAAATTTACTGGGTCACCGGTTTACTTTAAGCTACTAAAATAGAAGATATTAACAGATAAGGTGATAAATGAACTGGTTATCATCTATTTGACATAGGACAAGATAGTTTTGTTTGGTTTTTTCTTTACTATTTATATTTAGTTTTTCCCTGATTAGTCAAAAATCTTTGATGGTGGCGGATTTTTCCCCCTCTTTTTTTTTTTGTCTGATCATAATAAACTGTGATTTCTGCTTCATTCCTAAATCCCTTGCTTCCTTCTAAGTTGGCTCTGCTTTGCCTTTGCTTAGTCTTCATTAATTATCTTATTAATTATCTTATTAATTTGTGCTTTTTTCCCCACCCTACTTTATGGAAGATCCTGGGTATTATGATTTATTTTTGTGATTCTTGCATGAGAAATACTTATTTAAGCTAATAATAATTTGTTGGAAGATTTTGAAGAACTGTGGTTTTATAACAAATCCATCAGGCCTTCAAGATGCATGGAGGGTAAATACTGAAAGAGTTTTAGGTCCTTGCGGGAGCTTGCTGTTGTCCCTGAGAATGATCCCTGATCACACCCTGATCGTAGTCCTGGTGATTGGCATAGTGGGGTCACTATTTGCAGGTGCTAAATAGATTAATTGTAATAATAAGTTAATATAATATACTAAGTAAAAACAGCAAGTTAGAAGGATGGATAATTTTAATTGAAGCTAATAGTCCCTGTATTATTAAATTTTCGTGTAGCCACAGAGGTGGGCTGACACTTGCCTATATCAAGCATTGAACACTGTGTGCAAGTCAGTAGAAATTACCAAGCATTGTAAAGTAGAAATTATGGAGCACTTAGATTTTTTTTGCACAAAAATTCTAGCATTATGGAGAAATCATTTCATTTGAAAGCTGTGTGTTTGCTCAGCTTCTGCAAAGTGCTTTTTGGCTATTTTGGGTCTATTTTAAACCCCTTCTGTGATGCCTTGCTTTATCTTTTTACTTGTTCTTTTCATTCACTTTGTTTCCCTCACTTTTAAACTCTTCCTGTTGTCTGAAGTTAAACGCTAACAGATTTTGTCTTCCTTTTCTCATGGACAGATATTGAATAAGTATTCTATCATTACTATTAAACAGTGGCTTTTTTGTTGTCACAACCTGAAATATCATATAGCTGTGACTTGCCGAAGACATCCTTCTCTTGTGAAGTTTTTGAACCAGTGGTGGCTTTTATTTACAATCCAACACCAATTGCATTGCACTAGAACAGCATCCTGCCTGCTGTTGCTGCCATAACAAGGAAGGCCACAGTAATACATTCATTTAAAACCTGGCACTCATTTTAGTTCACACTGTTATTGTTTTTACAAAGACCATTTTGCATGTCTATTATGTCCTCTGCATTTGACTCTTTTTTTTAAATCTCCTTTTATTTCTCAAGATGTATTTCACCTTTAATAGCTGCATAATCCCACAGCGCTTGTTCATCCATACTCTGTTGTTCTTAAGTGCCAGTCAGGCACATTCCCCACTGTTTTCAGTGGAGCCCACTGCTCCGTGGGCTCATTTGTATGCCAGAATATTTCCCTGTTCTCAAAACAAGATGATTCTTTATCTGTGCGTTGTTACTCAACCATTCATAAAGATTCTCTCTCTGTGACTCTGGTTTTTAGTGCAGTTGTCATGTTGTTCTCATTCATATTCGAAATTCTTAAAATGCTACTCTACTGTACATGAAAGGAGGTATCCTAGATTTTTAATTCATTGCCTCCTTGGACACTTCCATCAAGTCTGCTCTCTGCTCTTTCCATGGCTGGAGAGCTCTTTCCCTTTAGCCTGTCCTAGAGAATTAATTTCCTGGAAATTTCCTTCAGTGTTTCTCCCCAATTAACAGTAGAGGGCCACCAGAAATCATCAGGAGGGCCGAAGGGAATAGGAAATAAGGAGAGCCAGAGTGTGGGGATTGTTCAGCCTTTTGAAGAGAAGGTTGGGGGCAGATCTTGTTGACAGAATGTTCTATGTGGCACATCCTAGAACATACACAGTAATAGAATGCGGTTGCATTACCAAAATATGGATATTTGTGGATGCATAAAGCTGGAACCTGGCTTTTCTCAGTGGTTTGCAGTGACAGGACAAGAGGCAGTGGGCTCAAGTGTTATAGAGAAAACGGCTTTTGACTTCCACTGAAGATTTTGAAGAAGAGTTATATTTTAGGAGTACTGAGCTCCTAATTACTCTTTATAAAATTTTCAGTAAGATGGAGATGCCTTATTAAACCTAGCAAAATTTTCCAGTTGTTTAAGCCAGACAATTACAGCCTTCAATAATGAGAGTCTAGTTCATTTTTGCAAGTGCTGTATCTATTTTTGTCTTCCTTTATCTGTGATATTACCTAAGGCTAACTAGAAAAGCATAACTAGTGTTTTTATTGAAAAAGTAATTTTCACAATTTACACAACGGAATAATTTGGATTCTTTGCTGCTACCTCCCCTTTCTTGTTGTCATACTTCGTGTTTCTTTAAAATAATGAATTCAACAGAAAATAAAGTTTGACCAGGTAGATAAAACATTTGAGTAATTTTTTTTTTTTGCCCCAAAAGTTCCTTTCAACCAATTGATTATCAAGTACAGCCTTGCGTGAGAACAAGGCTGCATCTTGTCCCCAGGCAGATGCATGGCACAGAGTGAAGCAGGGCAGGAATGTGTGATACTTCCTCTGATATCCCTGCATTTCCATCTATTTTCAGATTAGATTTGCTGTGATAGATTTGGCTTCTTTCTGCTTAGTAACATGTAATTTTCCCAAGTACCTTATAAGTCTCCCCTTTGGCAACAAGCTGCCTGTTGTGCGAGAGCTCTCCTGGCTTCCAAAAGAGCTGAAAATTCAGGGAAGTGTTGAAAACCAGCTGTAAATCACTTGATGCTTGCAAGGCTGGCATGGGGAAGCCTTTCTTATTGTGAAAACATGCTGATTCAACAGACCTGTATACTATATGGTAGTAAGAGTGTGTTACAAACTGGGAAGGAAAGCAGGCAGCTCAATTTTGTCATGTGTCCACATGTTCAATTATATACATATAATATATATGTGATTGAGCCGCTGCTAAAAACACCGCTGTCCTTTTTTGATGGAAAAATAGTTTCAACAGGCTGTAATTGAGCAAGTTTTCATTATGAAATGAGACAGTACACAGTCTTCAAACATCAGACTACACGGGAAGAAGTAGTACTGAGCTAAGAACTCAAAGGGTTAAAATCTTTCTCTGGAATCTGTGTGTGTTTTCAGAGCAGATTGAAAGACATTTCTGTAACTATAATTGATGCAATTCCAAAGCAGAATTTAGATTACAACTTTGAAGTGTCTGCTACAAAGAAATGTGATGGTAAGAACCTCAGTTATTAATCTGGGCTCTTGCACACCAGACAAGAGTTTTGATTGTAATGGGATTTTCCTTCTTTAAGATATAAGAAAAAAGTGACCTGTAAGGATTTATGTACTAGACCACAGTATCCTTAGACATTGCTGGGTTTTAAGATTGGTTCTTTCATTAATGCCTTTTTCTTCCACTTTCCATCCAAGTTACATCTCTGGCTCTGGAAGTAAGGTTTTTCCTGCCAGTGTAGTTGTCTTGCTTTGTTTGGTTGGGTTTTTTTAAATGTCACCCACACTTCTTGTTGGTCTTTTGACTATTAACTAGCTTTATGGTTTTGTCAAAATTGAGGTATATTACTGAAGAATGAGAGGAATGGAGACGAAAAAGAAATGGACTCAGAACCGACCAAAATAAAATATTTTAATTCTTTTGTTTGTGAAAGTGCTATTATGTTCCATTGATCCTCTTAGAAGGAAATGTATTTGATTGAGTCACATTGCTACAAACCTGTACAACAGAGGTTTTTCTGAAATATGATCTTGGGATTCAAATGGAAATACATCACCATCTCCCTTATATGCCCATGGTTTTGTTATTGGCATGGGAAGGGCATGTTGGAGAGCAGTAGTTCAGACAGTGTGTCTGGAAATAACCCGACAGAGTTCCTCCCTGGGAGGCTGAAGGGAGGTCTCCAGGCGGATGCTAAGATGGAAGCAGCTGCCCTGGGCATTCCTGATGTAGGCAGGCAGACAGGTCTTGGAATAATCCAAGTAAGACAAAGCCTTTTACAACCTATAATAATGCTGCATTAAAATTGCCAGGAATATCATTTTACAGTTCCTTCAAACCTGTCAGACAGTGAATCCAAAGAAGTGTCCCTGAGCCATTTTTGCAGCTCTGCTGATAGAATGACAAAGGAGATGTGGCAGCAGCCTGTGACAGCCATCTCCAGGGTTTGTCCTGGGATGTGAGCTCTGTACCAAGGTGGACCTTCATCACCTGAAGCTAGACTAGTCTGGCTCTGCAAAACCAAAAAGCAGATCCAAAGCCTTTAAATAGGCTTAACCTGAGCTTTGAGCTGAGCCTCCAAAGGCAATTTAAATTGTAACAGCTCTTACTGACATTAAGCTCAGCCTAAATGGAAACCCATTTCACTGCACTTTAATGGGGTGAGCGGTACAGCTGGGAGCTTGTCACCTCTCGGTGTCATTTATTAAGAGCTCAGTTTATGGTGCAGTTACTTGTGAGTGAAGACAAAAACTAACAGCCCTTAATTACCTGGCACTGCTTTCAGTAGGAGAACCCTTAAAGAGATGCTATTCAACAGGATTTATTGCACTGTTTTTCTTGTACAGGGCCCTTTCTACAAACAATATTCACTGCACTACTTCTAATTTCTGCTCTAAGCCATTCTGTTATTTATTAGTGAATCACAAAATGCGTATATATGCAATGAAGTGTTAATATTAATGTACAATTCTATACGAAAATATTGCATCTGAATGTACAGAAAATTTCCTCACAAGGAAATTTCCTCAGAAGGAAATTTAGGCATGTATAATAGTTTCACAGTTATAATTCTAAACTTGTTATACTTATTTTTGGTAATATAGAAGTTGCTTGTCTTTGTTATGATATAATGATATTCAAAAGTTCGTTTTGGAAAATGGAATGATGTAAAAAATGATGTGACAAAGTCTTAATGTCAGTATCAAGCCTTGTTTACTGCTTGGGCACAAGAAACGTGGTCACGCTAGCATCGGACTCTTTTAAAAATATGCTTAAGCATTGTTTAAGCAGGTCAAGTGTTACATGATATTGAATGGTATATTCTGAATATCATGGCAGAATTTGAAGTGCACAGCACTTAAGGAATGGTGTGTTAAACACTACATGAATTGCTAGAAGCTTTGTTTTTATTGCATTAGAAGATGTCCAAATGTGAAAATGAAGCAGCTGTAGACTTGTGCAGTGCTATTTGCTGCTTGAGAACTGGAAATTAAGCAGAAAAAAGTTTAGTTGTATATTTTCAGCCCAAGATTTGGTACTGACTTGCTCCAATTCTAGTTCTAGGCAGTCTAATCCTTTAAATTCATATACTAGAAGAGATCTGGTGAGAAAAGTTGCTTTTTAAGGCATTTAAAAACATTATTTGCATTATAAAATTTTAGCTTCTCCACCAGCGTATTTGATGTACTGTGGGTCTCAATATAACCTAGAGGGAGGTGTCATCTCTTCAGCTATGTGAGCAAGTTAACGAAGGAATTGAGGCCCACCTCAATGACACGCAAGATTTTAGGCCTCTTACTTGAGATTCACACCTTTAGTATGCAAACACATCTCCCAGGGAAGCTCTGATTAAAAGTAAATTAAATAAATGTATGTGCCATTTAAAGTCAACAGTATGCATGAAACTGTAAAATTACATGGTAATTAGGACACTGTGTCTGTCTGTCAGGAATGATGCTTCTCACTGAAATCATGAACTGATGGAAGAGCAGATTTTTATGTAAGAGTGAGCTATCACTGGAATACCCTTCCTGCCACATTGATAATTAAGAAAACCTCTGGCTGTTTTCAAACAGATTTTTTTTTTTGGGGGGTGGGGGGAATTGTTCAGCTTTTCTACTCGGGAAAAGCACTGTTCAGGGCTGTGCTGGAAGTGTTACCCGAGTCTGACCACAGAGTTTCTATGAGGAGGCAATTTCCAAACTGCCACTTTCCCTTTCCGTCTTTGCCTTTCATTTTTGCTACAAAACTTTCCCTTCATTTCCTTGTTATTCTTCTCCTCCAAAGTGTCTCTCCCCTTATCCAATGTTGTGTGCAAAGGAGGATTTTTGTGTTTAATAAAAGAAATGCTACTTGGCCATTCATTTTTGGAAATTGGTATGCAACTCTGACATAATCTAAAAAGGTCCAGCTGGATAATCAGAAGCAGCTTTGCAAAAGAGCTTATCTGAACAGCCAGCCTGTTCTCTCAGTTATGTCCCCTGCGTAGTACAGAGGTGGCCCAACACTGCAATTGTTTGTTTAGCTCTTGTCTACTTCCTCCCTTCGATTTTTTTTGTATTGTATTTGCTGCCTCTAAAACCTTCTGTTGGGTGAGACTATTGTAGGATGAGTTGTTTCCATTTGTTACTGGATGAGATTTAGCCGAGTGTGAAATAAAAAAAATAAGAGTTTGCAGAATAAGAGTTTTAGAGAAGTATTTGTAATCTCTTGCAATTGATGATGACTGTTCTTATGTGGTGGGTGGGGAGGGGTTAGGGACAGAATTATTTACTTCAGGACTTGCTTGCTGATGCTGTTTCCAGCCTGGCTGAATGCTGTCACACTTTCTAAACATGCAGTAAATTAGTATTTTTAAGAATTACTATGTAACCGAATTTACTCTATGATGACTAGTTTGAGGAAAACAGAAAAAAAAGCAGTGCTTTTAACTGATTTACTGATGAGTAAAAATGGCTTTAACTGATTTACTGATCAGTAAAAATAGTTTCAAAGCTTTGCTTTAAGTATTTCTTGGTATTTGGGAATCATCTTCCAGCAATTTACACATTTTAGCCTCAGTCTAGTTTTCCTCTGCAGGTTTTTGTATGTGTGTCTCCTGTAACATTTATTTTAGCTTTCCTTTGTTAAAGGAAGGTAAGACTCTACTCATACAACCGTGACCTTTCCATGCCTTCCTAACAGAGTAACGGGGTCACTCCTAATCTTCTTTGTATTTTCTTTGCTTTTTTATTATTTACTCTTAAAATAGATACAAAATCAGACAGATGTTCCAAAAATAGTTTCTGGCTTAATCACCACTATCAATTCAGCCCAAGTCTTTGTGACTGTAGGACCCCTTAATTTCTCAATGTAATGAAGGCTGACATACAGTTTTAACATGTTGCAAAAACTGTAGCAATTACACAGTTTTCACTTCTTCTAATGGCATTGATTTTACACATCAGCTTTATGTATAAGTGGGTTTTTTAATCTTACAAAAGTTGTCATTCTTATACATAAATGCCAGATTGACAAGATGCATCTTGAAACTGTGTGAATTCTTTACCATCAGGATGTTTAAAATTGAGATTAGTCTCTACTGCAGTAGACTGCAATCATTTCCACATGCACAGATCATGGGTAACTGGAAGTAGTCAAGAGTTTACAGCTTTGAAGAAGCCGGTGTCATTTGTTTTCTCTATTTGTTAACAAGTTTTCTTGAGAGGATGTACTGAGAACATTACAAGACAAATAATTGGAAGAGGAGAGTGAAATTCTTGAATGGAAAAATGGCCAAGGCAATCTCTAAGGGAAGATGTCAAGGGACTCAAGATAGCAGGAATAAAAATGATCTGCCTGATACTCATAATTTCAAAAGTATTTAAGATAGCTATACAAGCTTTTAATATGCTGAATATCAGGTCAAAGATGAAGTGTTGGGCTTCGGGTGATAAAACTAATTCAGTTATAATTAATGACACTTTGATTAAAATGGACCGGAAGAGCCGGTGCCTATTCCTTAGTAGCAATCACTATTAGTAGTTTTGTTATTTTTTTAGAACTAATGACTATGATACTGAGAAGCATTATCAAAAGATCTGCAGTCTAAATTAGACTACTTTGCTATATTTTAAATTAGGTGTGCCAAAACGTGAAAAATTGCTTTTTAATTTCCAGATAACATCCGCAGAAATGCAAGAACTCATAGTTAAGGCAATGCAGTATTCCAGTGGTATGTAACTTGCTGTTAGTACAGATAAGCTGTGCTGGGGCAGAGACTGCTTCCAGACCTATTTACTGAGCTGAAAATGGGGCTCAGACAGCAGGTGAAAGATGACTGCCACATGGGTGAAAGAATTGGTGCCCCTCATACTGGCTGCCCTTTCCATCTTGTAATCCAAAACAAAAATCTGCACCCCACAATTAGAAATTTGACCCCTAATTCTTTGGAAAAACCAATGGAATGGATTGTGTAAGCAGATGAGTATGTATAAGTTTTGTAAAAACTAATATAAATGTCAAGGCCCTGGAATGTGACAGACTGCAAAAGTGGTTGTAAGCCACTCTTATTAATAATGTGACCATTGTGGGGGAAGTCACTCTGATTTCCATGCAGCAGAATCAGACCTGTCCTGGAAATGATAGGGATGTTTTTAGCTCTCAATGGGTGGATGCAGGGGAAAGGAAATTCTTGTTCATTTTTATAGTAATCCTTTACTTGCCCTCTGTGAGACAATCCAGCTCAGAACATACATTTACCCTTGGGAAGAAGGAATGCACCATTTGTTAGAAACTCAGTGTTTCAGAACACATTCTTATTGGGAATTTTTGACAGTTTCATGGGACTCTGAGCTTCTGGTCATAATGAATCCCTGACAGCAAATGGGATTTTCTCAAAGCGCTGCAGTGGAGAGAAGCTTGGCCTTAGATAGTCTGCGAATCTGGGCAGTCCTTTGGGAAAAGGCGATTCCTACTGAAGTTCAATTAGGTACATTCGGCTTTCCAAACTGCTGGAGCTTAGCTAGAGAGCAGAACAATATCGCTTGCGCTTTTCTCTCTCCCACCCTCTTTTTTTTTTGTTTCCTGACTAGAAGAGCTCCTTTATGAAACATGCGATTAGGACTTGTGAGATTTTAGGTTTGTGATAACAGTCTTGGATCTTCAGTCTTACTCATGGGAGGATTAACCACAACCATCCCAACTCAGAGGAGAGATATTCTTGAAAAGAGTTTATTCACCCTTTTATGTCTGTCATTCCACAACTTCAGCAGGAGAAACGAACCTAAGGAGATTAGGAATTGCATGCTATCCATATTTTCAGTATTTTTGGTAGCAGTATTGGTCTGTTCCCTGTAAATTCTAATGACTAAGATTTGAATAATAGTTCTTTGCTGTTTATGTTCTTTTGAAGTTGCCACGTTGGAATAATTTAGGGGTTTAAAGAACTGTGTTGCTGCTTACTTAATACCTGCTTCTTATCAGGAGCAGAGTAATTTATTGTTGCTTGGATGAGACCGGCCTAGACCAATAAACCTCCATTTCTGCCTGTGTGTTTCTGTACTTGTTCAGTGGTAATGCATGCAAATCCCTGATGATGCTCCTGGAAACTGGTTGGGGTTTTTTTTAATTAATTACTTTATCTTTTGTACCGAAAACTGGTTTTCTCCCCTCTTGTATACAGAATATTTAATTCTAAGGTGTTTCTTAGACACTTTAAACTGAAATGGGCACTTATCTCCTTCACAAAAGTGGAATTTTCTGGAATTATTCCAAAAGTAACAGAGAGCAATAAGAGCAATTTTAATTACAAATCCTATTTCATCAGTTGATTTTTGTTGGGGGGGGGGGGGGCATATCAGTGTTAGTTTGCGCTAGACTTACTTTTCCTGTAGTGCAGAACAACCTGAAATGCTCTCAGGGCATCTTAATAGGTAGAGGTGTATCAACAGAATTTGTATTTCCATCCCTGTTAATACTCTCAGCTACCTGAACACAGGCACTGCAGATATTTGCATCTCTTTTCTCCAAGGTGTTTTAGTCTCATGATCTTTGGGTATGAACATATGTTTACTCAGATCTTTGTTTTCCTGTTTGACCTTCCTGTTTCCAAGTAGAGATTCCTGTTTGAGACTTACAGCCTTACAATCAGGAAGAACCAAACCAGCCTGGGATGGATGGAGGGAACTGGGAGTTCAGAATTACATCCGAGTTATGATAAAATTTTAATAGCTAAATTCCTAAATTAAGTGTTAATTGAGCCCCTCCTCTTTGAATAAGCATAAATAGTTTCTTTCCCACCTACTTGCCACTTCTTTAGTGGATTTAATTATCACCTAGCCAGAAGGCAGGGACACTATTACACCTAGAGAGAGGGGATGAGAGGGGGAAGGAGTCACTTTAATGAGGTGGAAGAGAAGTCAGCCAATGAAGAGTACATGTATAATTGGCTAGAGTGCTTCTACGTATGTGTGTATATATATACACACATCTATATTTATTAGTGTACTAAAGGTGACATTGATTGTTGAAGCTTAAAACATCCAACTTCAGTGAGCTGAGTGATGCTTTGTTTCCTTCTCACATTTTCCGTAGTGTCTTCACTCTTTCCTGATTTAAACACGTAGCTTTCCTTAGTAGTTATTACTTCTTTTACTATAATGTCTTATTGAAAAAAAAACCCCAAACAGTGTTGTAAGTGGATTTCAATTTATTAGGTCTCTTTGTAATACATTGCTACTGCAGCCATTTGCTTTTGTTAAAATGACTGATTTGAATTAACACTGTTTTTTTTAATTACAGGGTATCTCTACGACACATACTCTTTTATTTCATAAATAAATAGCTGTTCAGGTTAAAAGGGAAAAGAATTCTCAATTTCTTGGAATCCTTGGTAGTGCAATGGAATGACAGAATGGAAAGAAGATAGTTGGTGTAGCAAGGCAGTTCTGCTCCTGAGTGGCCCCACTCTAAATGGGATTACATTGTAATCTGCATTGCTCTGTTCCAGTTTACTGGTTCCTATAGAAAAAAAAATTCCCATTGCAGGCTGATTGTTAACTTTAATTCCCTAACATTTGGCTTCTTGAGACTGTATACCTTTGTACTGCTGTATTGCATTGATGGATTGATTCCCTGCAGTACTAAATCCAACTAGTTCCTGATCTCTGGTCTTCTGAATTCCTGCTTAAGTTCTTTATAGCTGTTCCCTGCAGGTCAAAGGAATAATTTCTCCTCCAACTTCACAGGCTAACCAGCATAAGCAGAGAGAAAAAGAATGTTAGATGATAAGTAACTTCTAAATGCCATTTTCCATAAATTCAATACGTTGTTCTTTCAACTACATGGAAGAAAAGATTATGCAAAATGGTTGGTTTGGCTTTTTTCAGTATCTGTTCAGTGAACTACAGTCATTCTCCTTGTTTTTTACCATCCTTAGGCTGGAAAGCTTATTTTTTTTCCCTTATCAAAATCGGAAGACTCCACACTGCAGCAAACAATCATTCAAAATATTGAAAGATGTTCTAGACTTTCCACAATTTCCTCTATTTTACAGCAGCAGTGAAAGGACAGCTGTTAGTAACCAATTTGCTTGAGGTTTAGGAAAAGCTGGGGTATCCAGTGGGCCCTTTCATGGGAGCCTTTCTGTATCCTGAATAACCCTCACTGCGAGGGAAGGACTAAAACTGCATCCAGTTTTAAAGATGCAGCAGTGTGGTGGATTTGCACAAGGAGCTAATGATATTTTGGTTTGCTTTTTTTGCTCCTTTCTTAGTAATTGCTAATGTTCATGTCTGGTTTTGCACTCCTGGGAACTGGATTTATGTTTTCACAGCACTATCTACCCTGACCTTAACATCCTGTTCCTATGTATTAGTGGCTGGCTTATCACTGTGGAGCTAAAATTATTTTTTCCCTTGTGCATCATTTTACAACTATCCTTCCTGAATTTCATCTGCCAGTATCTCACTCCATCCCTTGGCTGCAAGGTTTTTCTGCACTTCTTCACAGTCAATTCCTATCTTTACCACCATGAATAACAGTAGCATCCTGAAAGTTTGTCATCACACTCTCCACTCCTTTTTCCAGATAACTTAAAAACATGCTGAACACCAGGGTCTCTCATAAATCCTGTAAGACTCTGCTGAGTATCTTTCTTTGGAGAGAGAAATGGCTTTTACGCTGACCTTCAATATCTTCCTTTTTTAATCAGCAATTTTACTCATGTGAGGACCTTCCTTCTCATGACTGCTCAGCCTGTTTGGAAATGCTTTTAAAAGATTCCTGTCAGAGGCCTTTTGGCAATCCATGCATGTTGTATTAACCTCACCTCTCTTACACATACTGCTCTTGGTGACACAGGTAACCACTATGTTTTTGATACGTGCCTTGCATTTATATAAGCTGTGCTGATTCCTGTGTAATAGAGCCTATTTATTGTGGCTTTGCTAATTCTGGGGGTGGTGTTTTATAGCTTCCAATAATTTCCCTGGACCAGATTTCAGAACAATTGGGAGTAATAATAATAACTAATACTAATTTGGGAGAAATTTTCCATAAAGTTATATTTAAGTCTTTCTAGTCATCTCCTAGTGCTCTGCCAGCAAGGTGGTTTAGCATGATATTGCATACCATGCCTAAATAACTATTATTTCATTTTTAATCCCCAAGTGCAAACCCCCTGAATTTGGTGTCTTGATTGATGCTGCCATAAACTTTGGATCTGGCATGTTGATGTACTGCAGGTCCTGACACACTGCATGTGGAAGGGAGCTTTATCTTCTGTGAGTGTTTCTTCTCTGTTGTGGCTCCCTAGCAAATTTTACTTAAAAGAAAATGAAGCATTCCAAGATTTGCTTCCCAGCACAGCAAAAAAAAAAAAAAATCCTGTTCAGTTTCCACTTCAAAGCAGATGTGACCTTGCTGGGTTTTGGACAGATCAGTAAACAGCCACAGTGTTCCTCAGTCACTTAAATTGCTTTCACAACAGTTTTCTGGGGAGTTTATAAAATACGAAGTCACAGCCTTAGAATTATCTTACTTTATTTATTCTTTCCGTGTTACTAACCAAGAAATAAAAGTGATGCAGTTACACATCTCAGATTAAATAAGAGTCACTCCTTGGAAGTTAATTTCTGACAGGAGCTTGTTGCCTTACTGTATCATGTCATGTTTTTGAAGTACCAGACCCTTTGGAATACGATGCAGCCTTTGGGTCAGCTCCCACTGCACAGTACTGGAAACCAGCTACTCTGAATCCTCAGTCTAATGGGCTTCACTGGTTTTCTCCTTTCTGGCGTTCTGAAAGGAAGCTGGTAGTGAAACTAGAGCTGTTCAACTACCTGATCCTCAGCAGCTGATAGAATGATACAGTATGAGATTACAACTTTTCATTTGGCCTCTGTTGAGTCAAACTGAATTAGATGAATCAAGTAACACACTGTCCAAATGGCCATTTTTTTAAATTAAAAAAAGGCTTTTAAAACTGATGTATTATTTCATATTCAAGCAAGTTTTATCTCCCACCTCCCACAAGGATAAACAAACTACTAGAACCAAGATGTGTACATGACAATTTAAAGATGATTACATCAAAAATAACAGAAAACCCTTTCATCTTAAGAGAAATTAAAGACTCAAATAAGCTTTCTCTAGTACTTCTATAGAGGAAAAACTTAAGAGCTCCAAAGGATTGATGCATTCTGTTTTGAGAGCCTTATACCTGGTAGCAAATTGTAGTTCCCAGATATTTGTTTGCACTGCTTCACCTTTTTATAAAGCATATGTAACATGTAACTAAATCTGCGATGACACCCCTGGTTGCAAATGCATTTTGCAAAACCAGAGCTGTGCAGTGGGAAATTAAGTAAACAGTCATTCCAGCTATATAGCAAAGTAAGAGGAAATGTTCTTCCTGCTAATTTACACATGCAAATTAGATCAGGTTCTTGTATTAATAAATCAATACAGCTTAATGAATTCCTTGGGTGGAATTCAAATATGGTAAGCGGAGTTTGTTCGGAAGAAAGCAGTCTGTACCTTACTTGTGATGGTGTTTTCAAACCATGTCCTGAAACATCGTGGTAATTTTGTCAATGGGGGGGTTACCATCACCAGACTCACTTAGCTTTATGGTAAACACTTCATTTCTAGTAATCCCAGCATCCTTATTTTTCCCTACTCCTTTGACCTGAGCACTGCCATCATTTTCCCTTGGTGTGGCTGTCTCGGCCAGCACCGGTGGCATTTTCTGCAGATGCCTGTACATTGTAATTCACTTTGCTACTTCACCCTTCCCTTCCTTCAGCACATGCTCACCGCTGGACAGCCGCAGGCAATGTGGAGTTGTCACTCGTATCCTTTCCTTTTTTCTGCCTCCAGTGAACTCAGGTTTACAAACCTGAATAATCATTCCTGTCAAAAGTCATCCTAATGACAAAGACTCAATGGAGGTAGAATTTTCAGGACTATAAGAGAAATATTCACTCAACTAATTTTAATCATCTTAGTTAACACTCATCACCTGCCACCCTCCTTAGTGATCTACAGGAAAATATTATACATATTTTAAATACAGATATGGAGGCTTAAAGTTAAGTTGGTGCTTCAAAAAGTGTTGTAATGATCATGCCAAATATAGAGTGACACACTCCTTGCTTTGTGAGAGTCATATTGACATTTTATGTGGTTTATATAATAGAGTGCACTTAGAACAAATGGAGGAAATTTGTTCCTTTAGTGGGCAATAGTGCTTTCCTTGTCTAGCTACTTTTAGTGACACAAAGTTCAGGTCATCTCAGCCACTATCCTTACCCAATAATGCATAACACATTGATCTACTTGTATAAAAAACATTATCTGCAAAGAGATGTTTTAGATGACAGATTTTGTGGGGGGAAATAGTGATCATATATTTTTTGAACTCTTAGAATTTTTCTCTGCTGAAAATTGAAACTTACCCAAAGGATACTACCCCAAATGTTTTCCAGGTATGTGGTTGTAGAGATATATGATTTGGATTGCCTGTCTGCTTTTTCATGGCTTTCAAGTTACCACACAGGACCAGTAATCAAAGTAACACAAACTGCATATGGCCACAAGGTGATCACAGAAATGTATGGTCATCTGAAATGGTTGGGTAAGGATTGTTGCTAAATAATCACTTGCTGAGGGTTTTGAGGTGCTTTTTAAAATTCAGCAGTTAATGCTATTTACCTGCCTTGGTTAAGTTTTTAAGTACGGCATCACCATTCACCCTTGAAACCACCTTCACAGCTGTTCAAAAGTGCAAATTTCATCAGCATAATGCTAAAATTAATTTTACAGTCTGGTATTCATTAAGGTTTTTTTTTAATTGCTTGCAGAGACAGACAGCATTCTTTCCCAGGCTGAAAGATGAGGAAAGATAATAATAGCACTTGGCCCACAAATAAGAACACCAAACAAAGATCACAATGGTTTCTATAAAATCTCAAGTGAAAGCTTAGCTTAACTAGCAACTGATCTTGTGAAAAATGAGCAGTTTTATAGTGTGGTCTTTGAGTTCAAAGGAATGGGGTTCCTTTGTTGGTACCTGATGATCAGCGTGGTCAAGGATGAGGGATTGTTTTACTGAAAAGAGCTGTTCACAATTAACACTTCTAAATCACCCAAAGTGAAAAGCATAATGGGAAGGGAAGCACCAAGTTAGAAATGGTATGATAAAACATGGTAAAAACAGCTGGATCTATGGAGGGGAATAAAAAGTTCTGAATGACAAACATAGCAGAAAACTTTTGTCTGTGTTACGATACAAATGTTGCAGCTCTGAAAATTACATATTTTGTATCTTTTGAAGTGTTCCCGTGAAGGATTTTGGAGTGAATTTAAAAAACGACACGAAGACTACTACCAAAGTTTTCCAGGCACTATTACAGGTTGCCCAGAGAACTCGTGGATGCCCCATCCCTGGAAATGTCAAAGGCTAGGTTAGATGGGGCTTGGAGCAGCCTAGTCCAGTGAAAGGTGTCCCTGCCCATGGCAGGGGGGCGGAACAAGATGGTGTTTAAGGTCCCTTCCAACCCTAGACATTCCACGATTTGAAGTTTCTTGGTAAGCAGCTGATTCCTCTCCTTTTGGAAATACATACTTTCCTTTTATTGAGATACTGGAAGGGATGCAGCTTTAAAAGAAACAAGCACACACACATCCCACCTCTCCTCAATATATGTATCATCCAGAGAAAAGCAGCAGGAGTTTATGTCTCTTTAGAAAAATATCAGTCTCCAGTGAAAAGCATTTAAACCACAGAACAGCTCTGGAGATACTTGACCTCTCATCAGATGATGCGTCCTGTCTTTAACCTACTGGCAGTATTCCAGGGAATTTTTGAAAGTTCTTAGGCATTACATAGGAGTATAAAGATTAACTGTGTGAAGCATAGGCAGAATAACCCCAGTTTTAACAGAAAAATCTTGCACCTGTCAGCCACCTGAGAGCAGAACTAGTTCAGAGCTCTAAATCATCATCCAGGAGGGGAAGGGCATAACAAACATGTTATGTGCTAAACGTGTTTACTGCAAGTAAGGAGTATGGCAAGAGACTTTGCATGAGGACGGGTAACTATGGTACGCCACATTTCTACCTGAGTCAGTGCTGCTGTGTTCTCAGGATCCCTCTCTGCTCATTTTTAATAGGCCTATTTGTATTGCTGTGAAATAGCTGTAAGGTTTTTTGTGCTGTGTTGGGACAGGGAAATCTGGCCCTTAAATCTCAGAAGTGAAAGAAATATGCTAACTTATATTGGTTGAACAGAAATTTTTGCTGCATGTGAGACTTGTATGGTTCACATAATTCTTTCTTGTCCTCTAAATGCTTTGGAGACATAAAGAAAGGATGCATCAGTGCTCATACTTCCTTAAAATCAGATGTATCGAGTCTAATTCATGCAATAGTACACCATCATCTTCTATGTGGTTCGAGTATAGTGCTTTGTCTTTTATGGTGACATCCTTCACAACATGTGCAAAGAATTTAGTGAGCTGTTTTGAAGTGCTCATTCTGGGCTTTTTGCAAGGATGGGTTTCAACAGAGACACTCTTGATGAGTAAAATCTCTGCTCAGGATTATTATTATTAAATTCCTGGAAGATGAGGCAGACAGTTGTCCATCCATTGCTGCCACCTATGGAAAAATGCAGCTGGATGCTGTTTGAAATGTGTACTGGTTGGCAGGTTAAATTATGCTTAATTACATTCAAATAAGTGCCTCAAGAGCAAGATGAGAAAGGAGAGGGATAGTCAAGGTGCAGAGGGAAACAGCCTCAACTGTTACAAATCATCTCGATGCCATTGCCTGCCCCTGCAGTCTGTCAGAATTTTGTTTACGAGAAGAAAAAGGCAGTGCAAGGGGCATTCAGAAATGTCTGTGAAGCATCCTGGTGAAACAGCCATGTGTTTTCACAACCTTTATGGTATCTATGAGATTTTAAACTATTTCCCAAAGTAATTTCAGCTCTAAGTTAATGTTGAGACGGATTCTGGGAGGGGGGATGGAACTGAAGGTTGTGCTGTGTCTTTACAGTCTCGAACAAGGCTTAGGTTGTTTTTCTCCTCTATTCCCAGCTGGCTCCATGTGCATTCTCAGTTGAGTAGCCTGCTTGATTATAGACTTTATGACTAAATGGCTGAGCCTTACTGTGAAGGTTATTTTGTATTTTTGTGGCTGTTTGAACTCGGCAGTAGCAAGCAGTCTGTCCCCTGCAGTGGCACTGAAGGCTGGAGTATCATTTTAAACGCCTGAGGACAAATCCTGCAGTGTAATTCCATTGCACAGAGAGTAGCAAAGCCGTGGAAAGTCCGGTGCACTGCGGCACAGGGGCAGCTCAGGCTTATTCCTAACTTTTCCACGGGGAAGAATGTGGAAAACAGAGCAAAATGTCAGTGTGCTGATGCACAGTGCTTTACCAGGATGCATTTCCAGACTCCTGGGAGTTTTTCCATGGGCAGTGCTGAAAGCAGTCATTTATTAAATGGTTTCTTTTGGGGGGCGTGCCCAAGCCCTTCTTGTTGATACCTCTGTAAGCCTTGGTGTGTAACCAAGCAGTGTATCTATTTCAGCTGAAATCTTTCGGAGGATGGAATCACAACGGAGAGGAATGTACTGTGGACAAAGAGTGAGGTTAGATATTTACAAAGTATGGTTGTGAGGAAGCAAGTGGCTGAAATCTGCTGAGATTTCCTTGTGAATAACTAAGTATTAGGGAAGTGTTCTGGACAAAAAACAATAGAAATTACAGTAGGACAGAAGGGCCACCTGGGATTCTTTTAACAGGGACTGAAAGGACTTGAGGCACCTGAAGTGTTACAGCAGGCTCTTCTCTATAGGTTTTCTTAATTGCAATTCATTGCCACTCTGTGGAGCTTTAGGTGTGTGGAGACACACAAAAAGATCATAATCCAGTTGATTTACTGAATCTTTCAAAGCATTAATTTTAATCATTTCACCCTAACAGAAGCACTCTAGCCCACATGTTAAATTGGTTAGTCTTTTATTTCAGCTCTCTCCTTATACATGAAGAGCGTTTACATACCATTTTAAACAAAACTGTACCGCTGAGTTCTAGCAAAACCCACAGATTAACTCTGCAGATGCTGCTGATTAAGACTTGTGTTCTTTGGGTGTTATTTCAGTTCCTGCTCCTGAACAGAAGTAACACAAAAATCCCTTTTGAATGTGCACCTAACAGGAAGTTGTTCATTTGAATCTCTATTTTCTTCATTTTGACTTGGTCCTTCAGCAGTACTTTGATAGCTTAGATCCTCTGTAGAATACCCCTCCCCAAAAATATCAGATTAAGTAACAGGAAAGAGATTTTTAAGGGAAGAATGGAGTTTTAAGTGGATTCCCACTGATTGACCTGCTGTCAGAATCAAGGAGCGGTGATGTGGGTGGGAGGAAATGGGAAAAACCCTCTCTGAGACAAGAGTGGGGGGGACAGGAGAAACTGTATGGGAGTGTATAAAACATATTTCCACTGAAATAATAATAGGAAGTTTGCAGGAATAGTAATAAGATTGTGGCTGATATCAGGGTCAGGCTTCTTTTCATTGGTCTGGAAGTCAGTGTTTTTCATTATGTCAGACAAGGATTAAGGGTATGGGGGATGTACATTTTCACACTGGTTTTATGGCTTCATCTAAATATTGTGTGTTTTGTTGTGTTCCTTTTTTTATAACTAGTATTTTTAAACAAGTGCATGAATGAAAAATAAAATTCCCAAGAACAAAATAAATATTTCAAAATTCAAAATATAAAAATCATGTTTTAAGCAGATCAAAAAAACATCTAAAAGATATTTTCAAGTACATATTATAAAAGGAACACAGGTGACATTTGGAGACAACACATTGGAGGGACGTAATTCTGAACTGTGAGTGATTTTTGGATGCTGGTAACATCCACCCTTTCATTGTACCAATAAATACAAAATATAATTTTTTATTGTATTTCAGAGATTTCTTATTTTTTTCCACTGCTGTCTGCTATCTTTTCTCATACTTGTTAAAACACAGATGACATTAAGTATTGTAGCTATTTTTGGTTGCTTGCCTGGCTGGCCAAAACTTCAATTTTATGCCAATTCCCTGTTCTGGGAAGTATGGGACCAGTAGCATTGAATTGTTCTCTTTTGATCCAACCATATCCAAGCATACCTTTCTTTATTAAAACTGTAAGTATTTCTTATAATGTAAGGGAAGTCTGTCACCTTCCTTGTACAGCCTAGATTCTCCTGCAAATAAAACAATTGCTACAGATACTGATTATCCTTTTCAGTCTTAAAAGAAAAAAAAAATTAAGCCAGTGATGCTTTGCTATTGCTGCTGGTAGAATAAAAACAGCTGGGTGATGTGAAGTACAATCTCCATGATGTAACCAAATATACTGGGGTGAGAGGAAGACCAGCCAAGAAAAAAATAGTTACCATGAGGGAGAATAGCACTGGATGAAAATCTAGATAAAAGGAAAAAAACCCACTAAAAACGCTAAGGTTTGCCATTTTATTTCCATTTATAAAATACAGCCCCCGAATGTTTGTTTTTACCACAGCACAACAGATTTTTATCTTTTCTCAACCCGCAGTAAAATATAGAGGTTAAAAAAAATAGAAGTTGTGCTTTTGTCCTTGAGAACTTTCATGAGCACAGATAATAGTTGCTTGTTTACATTGGGCATAAACTTTACATTGCATGTTATTTTTTCTTCTTTCTCTGGGCACTGGACTTAAGTCTATATACATGGATTTCTAGTTTGACCCCACATTTTAATGTTTTATGCTGAGGACAGCAAGTACAAAGAGAATGTAAAAGAAGCAGACATAGGAAATTAATTTAATAGCAGAAAGACATATTCCATTGAAGAAGCTGTGCTAATCATGGAGCATGTGCTACATGATTTGCATAATGAAGTGCTGAAAAGTCATGAACTATGAAATCCAACATCTCAGACAATTTTTATTCTTTCTTCATGTATCTGTTACTGTTAGGTCTTTAATTGTACAATTTTAAATGTTAAAAATGCACAAGTTTTAATTAGAATTTTAGCTGCGTGTACATATATAGACTTCAGAGATCAAGCTACTATCAGAGCAACAAGGCAAAAGAGAAAAATAGAGTGTGAGTACAAAGCACCTTGTCTGCTTATTTTAAATATATTCATGTGTTTTAACCACAGATTCATTCAGGTAGCTATAGAAAACAGAGCCCTCAGGAAATAGTGGCACTAAAAATTCATGGATTTAATGCCCAGCTCATCTACTTGTTCTGCTCTAGCCATCATCACTTCTTTTCTGAAATCTCCCTATGACTCTTAGATGTAGTGCTGGCTGTGTCTGTCTTCATTTGGAGCTGCTCCAGCTTTACTGTCATTGTCTGACTGACACCCTCTTTCAAACCTGCCTTCAAACCATTTGGACTTTCTCATCTGCTGATGCCCCAGCGTGACAGTCCTGGCTACTGTCACAAAGCCCGAAACCCAGAGAACAGCTCTTAAAATTTTTCTTGATGTTTATAGTTGGAATAAAATTGTTTTTTTGCCTTTTTTCCTGCAGGATGGGTGGGTGCATAGCAGCCATGGCTGTTCATTGTGGGTTTTTATTTCAAACAGCTGATCGCCTAAGCACTTTTTACAGCATTGCAGTGAGCTTGACCTACAAAGTAGCTGCTTTGTTCTGAAGGAGCATCCAGCCCTTAGCCATTCTTATTTGTTTTTCCTCAGATCTTCTTCTATGCTTTGTTTTGTTCTTATCTGAGCCATGTATTTCTGAGCCTATCTAGGAGCATTTGCCTGACATTCCTTGATGAAACGGTCACTGAATGCACAGTCCTTGGAGAAGAGACCCACCATGAACAGGACTGCTCTTTTCTGCTGTGGTCCCAGCAATTTTGCTTTTCTTTTTTGAGCGAAGCAGCCTACAGGAAAAAAAAAAATGCTGAAAGTGAAGCTATTTTACCGTGGAGCACAGAGCAGTGGTGGAAGCACTTTTCTGGAGAAAGAGGTACTGTGGCTGAAATTATTTAATGACTAATCAGTCTTTAGTTCTGGGAAACGGTCTGAGCCATCTCAGAATTCTGGACTTCAATCTACTGCCAGAGTAGCACAGCAGCTCCTTTTCCTGGGGGAAGCTGTGGGCAATCCAGCCAGCTCACTTCCAGGTGTAAGCACCGCAGCTCTCTAGTTGCTACGTCAGCCAAGGAGGGTTTTGTCCTGCGATGCTCTTCAGCGTTACTGCCTTGTGCCCTCTCTCAACAGATCAGCCTGGACAGGGGCCCAGCAGCAGGCCTTATGAATTCAGTGGGGCACAAGAAATCCACTGCCATGGCTGACAATTCTATTCTGGCTGACAATTCTATCAGCTGGTCTAAGAAAGCATAGGACTCTTCCCTGCAAATCTTGTTTCGTTTGGAAAAGCAGCTGTTAAAAAAAGTAATGGAAGCAGAGAGGATTTTGTAGGACCCTTAATGGTCACAGCCAGAATTCTTTCTGAGATATTCTGCCTATTTTTCTTTTAGCCGTTGAACAATATATCTTGACAATAACAAGTTTGTGCACAGGAATACATATTTATCTGCAAATTTAACAAGATGTGAATGTATACCTCTTGCTGCAGGCCAAAGTAAAGTTGTAAGTTATGTGAGATTTTGGTTGTGTGTGTATAAAATGATTGTTATTAGCTACTAGGCAATTTTCTTTCTTTTCCTGGCTGTAAAATCTCTTAACAGGAAAAAATGCAACATTAATAATACTACAACAAAGGGAATCATATTTATGACTAGAGGAGAACACTGGCTAACTCCCTGGAAGGTAACATTTCACAGTTTATGTTGACAAGTAAACATTTGACTGGGATCACAGAACCAGCAAAGTCATCAATAAGGGATCCTATAATGGTGTGAAAGAAAAATTCTTCATAAACAACATTTTGCAAACTTAGTTTAACTGGATGATGCCTTGTTAATTTTTGTAATGGATGGTGACAGTGGCATGAATAAGATATATTATGTTAGTCAAATGGAATGCATGTGCAGAATGTGCAAGTTTAACTATCCGTACCTGCACAATAAACCTAATTAAATGGTGTGTCATCAAAGATGATTTAAATGAGAAGTTAATGAAGCAAATCACATGAAAAGTGTTCAACAAAATTTATTCTGAAAGAATAGGGAAGGTTTTTATAATTAGAGGAGTAGTTCTTCATGTTGATCACTTTTTTAAATGTCTCATTAAAATCACAAACTTTAGAAAAATCATGGAAACTCAATTTTTGGCTTGGGGCAAAAGACAGGATTTTTGTCACCTCTTTTTGCAGAAAGGGATATGTATTTTTACTGACCAATGTTGAGGGAAAGTTTCAGGTCTTCATAGAAATTCATGGCTTATGGCTCTTTCTGTTTGTGCATGAACAGGATCCTGGTTCTCTCCCCTGTGGAGCCTTCCAATAGAATTTAGGGCACGTACTTTGCAGATGATAACATAATTTCTACCACTGATGAGAAAAATGGCATTTTTATTGAGACACGTGTCAATACCTTGTTCAGAGTAGCAACAAGCTGTGAAAGTGAAGGAAAGAAAAGGAAGAGACCTGGAGAGCTCTTCTGAGCCAAGAAGTCTTGTTTTTCACCCTTCAACATGTTGTTTGCTCAGTGAAGGAGACATTTGGCAGTGAAGGGACTCTCACCAGGCTCTGTATTGCAGGTGTTTAATTGTCCAGGACAATTGCTTGTCTGTGAAAGATGATGCTAAATGGCACTGGAGCTTCAGTCAGTTTCTCCAAAAGCAGAATAAAATGTATTATTAGTCTCCATGGTAGCTAAAAGTGCTTTCTTCAGGAAAGTTTTAGTGACCTTCCCCTAATAGAAGGTTACAAGTCACCCATTCCTTTATGCTGTGGGAGGAGAACAGAGTGACAGCCTATTGTGTGTTTGTTACCCTGGTTAAACTGAAGTGACAGACACAGTACTGAGCCACAAATTTCGGGACCAGGGTTTGATGGCATCCCCCTCTACTCTGCATGTGTTGGAGGGATTTCCAGTTTCTTCATTCCATGTTTTCAAATAATCATTGTACCTTTTTTCTTGGAGCTCATTCTCACAATTATCTGCTTTCTCCCCAGCCAAATTGCTCGCCAGTTCTGCCTTCCCCAACACAAGCGCATATTTAGGCCACTTGTCCAGTTCAAATTTATTAAGCTTAGGTTTTTATTTCAGGCCTATCTCAACCTCTTTGGTGTTCTGAGATGCTGCTGCAATGCTGGTCTTTGTCATTGCTGCTCTGCAGTGGCTCCCAGCAGACAGCACAGCCAGACTGCCTTTATAGCCTTATGTGCAAGTCGTGTCGGGGGTGAGACCAAAGTAACCGCAGTGAAGAAAACCTACACAGATACTTTAATCATCATCAACCAGATTAAGGTAACAATTCTTCAACAGCTCTAGCATGTACAGCAGGATCTTGCAATTAATATCAACTATTGATGGATACTTCCTGAAATATCCATCAATAGTTAAAAACACCATGATTTGTAAAAAAAGATTTCTATCGTGTTTATCCCTTCAGTGCTTTCCTGGCTGAAGTGAGGCAGTGCAGTGGTGTTTAATGAGATCACAGCCGTGTCTGAAGTGTGACCTGCTGGCTGGCAGGAGGCAGATACTTAAGAACAAATCCCAGTAGGGGGGTTAGCTTTTAAAATAAGGTTTCATTTCCACAAATATTCGGAGATCTATCGGCAAAAAAGGCAGGAGAGAGAGATTGCAGTGCACCCATCTGAAATTTAATCAAGAAGTTAAGCTTACTGTAACAAACATAAAGCTTTAGAGAAAGTACTGCTTTATATGTATTTGGTGAAAAATAATAGGGAATGGCAAACCCTACACTCTTAACAATTTTGTGTCAAACTTTTGTTAACATATCTAACTTAATACATTAATATGTAGTCAATAATTATTCCATCAGAAGTGCTATAATGTATGATTATTTCCAAGCAGAACTTCAAACTGAATGCTTAATAACTTTCTTTTTTTGACTCATTTCATAATCACAAACAATAAAGCAAAAACTGAAAAGTTTCTTTGTGAGCAAAGCATCTGAAGTAACAGCAGCTTCTAGGTCTGATCTTTGCAGAAATACTGCCACATTTCTATGAAAGCCTCTTTCTTTCTGATCAGATGTGAGCACTGAAAATTTTAAAACTTGGCTCTACTTAGAGTATTTTTCCCCCTTTAAAATGTTGTAGCTGTTTTTTGTTGGCTAGTTTGGCTTTTTTTTAAGGCTGTCTTCTCAGAGAGTTGCATTAATTCCAAGTGATGTCTTCTGCCCAAGATACGCTTGAATGCTCCTAATGACATCTCCTTAGGTCTTAGTTTCCCAAACACGACCTTTAACAGGTGACAGAGTAAGAACAGCAGAATCTTAGAATCTGTTTCTTTGCCGTTTCACTTCACTGGTAGCTGGCTCGGTATCAGAAGATGCAAGTGTAGTGTCCCTCTGTTTACTGAGGTGCCCAAATATTCCTGCATCAGAAATACTTACAGAAAAAAATTGTGCACAAAAAACTAGGTGTCCATTGGCTTTGTGACAGCACCTGTAAAAGGTCAAGTCACTGTGCTATGAATTCCCTGTGCCTGTGGGCAAATCTCATGGCATTTTTTAGTGAACAGTACAGGCTTCTGGGGTCTGTCCTCTCCTTGTTGCAATCAGTCTCCTTGTATTTGTTATCTTTTCCTGAGATGCAATCAGGCACATAAAACATGTTGCATCTTTTGTTCTGCAGTGTAAAGACAGATTTTACTGCAGTCAATATGCTTTCAGATTTGAAACTACTTGGGGTACCAATTTTTTGCTATGTCTTTTGGAAAATGAAATTGCACACAAAACTGCTGAATTTGCACACATTACACGTGCGACCTCTTCTGCAGACAAATCTCCCTGGAGTCATGTGCTCTGACCAAAAGAAAATGACATTGTTATATTCCTTTGATATAGCTTTTAGATTTATGGCTAGAAACCAGTATTTTTACTAAAGAAATATTGACAAGATCTTGTGTTACGCCTCTGAGGAGCTGGACAAAGTGTCAACATAAAGCTCAATGAATGGGTCTAACTGTGTGAGGTGAATCTGCTGAAGAGCACAACTTTGTGGTCTGTGGTTAAAGGAAAGAAGAGCTGAATCCAAGGGGGGATGTGAATAACTGTGTAAGCAAAGTGACATGATTCCATCTGCCCGGTTTGGGTGACTCCCAAGCTGAGGCAATATTTCTCTTGCTTGTCTTTTACAAACAAAACATGGACATTTCCAAGGACACAAGTGGCTGAAACAGTTTGTCCTTGTTCAGGCTGTTCGAGAGCTGGCGAGTCCTTCTGCCCAAATGCTGCCCCAAACCACAGCCCGGGAGCCCTGGTTCAGCCCCGGACTCAGGATGGAAGATGCCATCTGCTGAAGTACGGAGTCCAGTTTTCCTCCTCTTTAATATCAGTCCTGGTAGGACTAAAAATGATAAGGTCAAGCTGGAACGTGGTGTGCTACAGGAAACAGTAGCTCAGCCAGCAGATAAATCTGGCTAATCCAAGGAGACATGAACTGGGTGTTTTTAGTATTGCTCTGCTGCTACTTTTCACGGCTGTTAATGTTGGAAAATGTTACTTTGTGTTGTTTCATCTATGCCTATGAGAGTAGGTAGGAAATTTGGTAGAGCACATTCCAGTTTGTCCTTAATATACAGCAGATTAAGAGAAAATAATGCATCCATGCATAAAAATCACTTTATGCCAGGATTCCATTTGAGAGCATCTGGGAAACTTTGAAAGCTTTATTAGAGAGCGATGAGGTATGTTACCTGGAACACAAAGAACAGATAGTAAATTACCTTGTCAATCTTGCTTCTTCTCCTTCCCTCATCTCTGTTGCTTTTTCCTTTCTGTTATTTAAGCTGCCTGGTACAAACTCACACTTATCCTTCAGAGGAAATGTGAGTCCATCTGTCCTTTCCTCTTGGCACTGAGATTAATACTGTACTGTCAACATGTTGTTTGCCTCCCCAGGCTGGCCCAGCCATTTCTGCGAGGAAGGAGACTCGCCTTGAGTGGTTTGTCAGTGCTTTCAAAAGGCGATTGATGTGCTCTGGTACAGGAGAGAGGAACTGTGTTACTGCCATGGTTACAATTCCCCCGTGGCTGACAGACAGAGTGGTCTTTTCCCACTAAAAGAGTGTGTCTTGTAGCCAAAATGGTGCTTAAAAACCCCAAATGCCTCCTCTTTTCTCTTCTTTGTTACAAAGCAGCCTCCTCAGGATGCAAGGTAACCGCATTGCTGGTCACTTGGATTAACTTGTGGCCTATGTGTTTCCTACCTTTTTTTTTAAGTGACTTCATGGGAGAAGACTAATCTTATGGCTTGCCTTTACTGTTTTTACATTTTTTCAGTGTCCACATGGAAGCTTTGTTGAGGGGTATTTACTATGAGAGATGTGTTTATTGGTTATTTAGATGGAAATGGGGAGTGGTCCTGGGCCTCCAGGAGTGAACTCCTTGGGTGTCAGAACTGTGTCATGAGGGGAAAAAAATCCCACCCCGTGCCTCAGGCTCTCAGGCATGGTGTTGGGGAACTACTTAGGGATTTTCCCCAATTTCGCGTCGGGCAAAAGTGGCGCCAAGCGTGGGCTCTTGCCCCCCGTCCCCTCACAGGGGCGCTGCAGCCGCCATTTTGTAACAGCCCCGCCGGCGCCACCCTGTGGCGTCCGCGCGTGAGGCGGCGCGATGGCGGAGCGGGCACCTCCGGGCGCTGAGAGAGGGGATTAAAAGGGCTCTTCAGCTCAGGGGATTATTCAGGTTTTTTGTCTTGACTTTGCAAAGAGAGCAGAAATAGCGGAGAGGTGGGTCCCGGTTGGCCAGAGGTGAGCTGAGAGAAGGTGGTGAGTTTTCCTTCCCGCCCCTGAACTGTGAGGGGAGGCTGCAGCAACAGGGTGGGTTTTGGCTACTGCAGCTTCGAAAACGCAAGGTTAGTGCCTGATCTTCCTGAAAAAACCCAGTGCAAATGCTGGGAGGTGGCAGAGACAAGATGCCTGTTTATTTAAGAAATAATGCTCCTGAGAGACTGTCGGTCACGAAAGGGACATAAAGGCCGTGAGGGCTGCAGAGGGAGAAGCACTTACTGGGGAATACCTGATTAAGGGAAGGCAGTAAAACACGATGGCTTTGGTGGTGTTGCTTCCGAGGAGAAGATGGAGCTGCTTTTCCCACTCCGTGTGCTGTGGAAGGACAGGACAGAACAGGAGATGTTGGTGAAGGCAGCAGTACAGTGAGCAGATCCCAAACGCATTCCTGTGGAAAAAAATGAAGGTTAGTGACGATGACAGGCACTTTACTGAGGGATTTGTTGCTCCACACCACCATGGCTGAGTCATAAATATGTTTGGTTAATTTTACAATTTTTAATACGTAAGAGTTGATTAGGTCAAGAAAAATAAAAAAAAAAAGTTGAGACTTTCAGCTAGTTTATAAGAATATAGAAGGTGTCCAGGAGAGAAGAAACGTTCTCATCTCTGAGTCTGGTGAAACTTGTGAAACTCAACCAGGTTTGTAACCAGTGAGAGATGGTTTTGGTTTTCCTTTGAAGTATCAAGTGAGGTTTTTTTTTGTCTATATTCATTGTCTGGGGTTTTCTAAAGCATGAATAGCCTTCAATGTTCAATTAAGAACTAAAGTCAGGAATTTCACTTTCCCTCTGGAACAGCAACAACAAAGAATTTTGTTCTGACTTAAAATTTATTCTGTTAGTTTTGAAGGAGCATGCAGCAGAATTCCAAACCTAGATGTGCTAGAATACTGCACTGGGTACTCTAAATATTTGAGGTAGGGTAGCAAAAATACTTCCTGCCAGCTAAGTGCTCTGTTAGTTATTCTGACAATATATGGGAAGATCAGAAATGTGAAACATCTTTTGAAGAGCAAATAACATGAATTTTTAATGGAATTTTCTTTTTGTGTGTGACAATCTCTAGTAAGATATGAACTACCACTGTTTTCTTGGGCAGCCCATGAGGCACATCATGTGCAGTCACTACTGTTTTGAGTTATATTTATTTAAACACTGAGAAATGCTATCAGGTTTGCCATCAGTATTCAAGAATTCTTTAAAATAATTGTAGGAATATGCATAGAACCTACAAACAACAGGAAGAAAGAAGGTGAATTCAGTTACCTAAAAAAAATGTGAGGGTCAGTATGTGCTATAGAATGAGGTAAACATTGAATAAAGTCTTGTCCTGTCCACAAATAAACTCATTGTGTTTTTAAATGTCTCATGCCTTTTGGTTTTGACAAGATTTGACAGCTTTGTACAAAGAGAAAAAATGGAAAATGAAACATATTTCAGGAAGCATTGGAATGGTAAGTATTTAGTTCATCTTTATTGCCGAATCCTACAGGCAGCGTCACACAAGATACTGGTCTCTAAAGGTGAGTAATTGTCTGTCATTGACTATAAGTAGGCACATAAATATTTTGACTCAAGCAGACCTTGTTAACCTGTGGCCCAGACACTGAACAATGGAAGTTTGTTTTTTGTTTTCCAAGACAAATTATGTTTCAGAGAAGCTGGACATTTTTTTTTAAAATTGTTGCAGCTGAGATGATAAGATCTTTAATTGAATTACTGTATATTCATTTTACTTATGTGTATTTTACACAATATTATTTTACTTTATAAAGCTCATTTACTTCTGTGGTGGCTATTGCTGTGTTTGGGAAGTATTAGATGAGGAGAGCAGTAAGCACAGTGTGAGTGTACTGACCTCTTATAGCAAGGGCCTGACTGGAGTATCAGATTGACACACTTATACAAATTGTGGGGATTTTCGTGCATTTATATTTTTAAACAAAAGGTTGATCATCACTAGATGGTTCTTATGCACAGCTAACCCTGAATTGCACTGCCAAGGAGTTGGGAGCAGGCTGCTTTCCTTCAGTGGGTCTTAAATGTCTAGTGGAAAGGACTGTATTGAGTGTTTCTTCTGCTCAAAAACTTTAAATGGGTATGGTTTGTGCTTTTAGTTGTGTAGTTTGTGAGGGGCTTTGTGTTTTTAAGCTGATTCAATACTGCTCACAATTTAATACCGTGGTTCTTGTGTTTCATGCCACTGTAATCATTACCTGCTGGGCACTAATCTCTTAAATTTTAGTGCCAAAGCTCTTTCCTTGGAGAGTGGGAGGATGAAGAGTTCAGTGTGCTTTAGAATTAAAAGTATTTCAGCAATGCAGGATTCCTTCCATTAAAACATTATAGAGAAAAAAGGTGCAACCCTGAATTATTTTTTCCTATTTTTCCCAGTTTGAGGAAGAATGGCTTTATTCTTTATTGTAATGTTAGGGACATAGGGATAAATGGCTGGTTATTACATATTTTTGTGTTTACTGCCAGATTTCTTCAGATATACAGTATTAGCACCTCTGACAGGCTGGTATTTGTTAAAATGGGTAACATGAATCTTTAATGTCTTCCTTGCTTATTTATCTAATTGTTGGTCAAGCAGCATGACTTCTAGGACAGTTTAAAAATCCATTTTGTCACACAAGTAATCATTTGAAAGCACTTTTCTTCATTTCTTGAGAAAACTCATGTGTCAGTTCTGTCAAAGCAGTTTGTCTGTCACGGAGGAAGTGAGCAGAAAGGACTTTTACTTAGACCCAGTGTAAAATCTTGGTGTTATTTTTTTTTCAGCTTGTGAAGTTTAGCGAGCTGTGTGCTGTGATTATGATTTGAAATGAGGTGTTCCCTTTCCCCTCTGTGACAGCACATTTGCTGCCTGTTGTGACCTCAGTGAGCAGTCACAGGTTTGGAATGATTGTCCTTCCACCCACAGTCCCTGAGCACTGCTCAGGCAGCAGAGCTTGTCTTACTCAGTGCGCAGTAACACGCTGAAGGGAGCGAGAAGGTCATGGAAGGAACAAAGGATTTAAGGATGATAGATGAAACACCAAAAAAAGAGATTGCAGCTATTGGAGAAATTGTCAATTGTCCACAACCTAGATCCTGTTTAAATCATGTTTGCTCATTGCGCTAAAGAGAAGGAAATCTGGCATCAGTGTTGAGAACAAATTGGTAAATCCATTTCTAAAACCAACAAAACTGTATCCAGAAATTTAGTCTCAAGATCTCCTAGAAATAACAGCAGAAGTAAGAGAGAATCTCCTTACTGTGAATTCAGATGTTTCTACTAGTGATAGTCACTGTTGATGATGGTTGAGATACTGTGAAAGAAATAGTCTTCTGTCTTCTGAAAAATACATTGGAAATGGTTATTTTTCTGCAAAATGTTTTTCCAGTGAAGGAGGTGGGAAACTGTTTGGAGAGTCATACAAAAGGTAGGGGAGAGAACTTCGCTCTTATCAGTGGTGTTTGCAGGTTGTTCTCTTTTTGTTTTCCACTTTATTTTCCCATGTTTCTACACTATTTGAGGTAAAATTCATATCTGCATTTTTTTCATATAAAATTACTGGTTTTGAATCATAAGTTGAAATTTTTATCTTGAAATTTTAAAAGAGAAATTACGGGTAAGCTTGAGCTTCTTGTTATACTGCTGGGGTTTATCATGGAATAAACTGAAACCTAAATGACAGGTGGTTCTTGAGCTACTCAGAGGTTGAGAGCTTTGAAAGGGATTGAGTTGATGCTGCAAAATCCATGAAGTTCAGGATTGGTCCTGGTTTATTTTGGTCAAAGAAAAGCAGAACTTCCTCTGAGTTCCTCTGTGTGGAGCTGGAACAGTGTGTGCAGCTGTTGTCTGTTACCAGCACGTTTTCTTTTTCAGTACTGTAGAGCTTTTACTGTTGCTGAAGCTTAGAAGACCGAGCCAAATCTGTCAGTCAAGAGCCTTTTTCCTCCTCACTAGGATAAGGAAATTTTATTCTAGTATTTTAACTATTATAAGCAGTATTATACTTAAATTGTAAATTAATACATTGTATCTGTGGCTGGAGGAAATACCAGCCGCAGTCTGGCAGCCAAGGAGTGTTACATTGTGGCAGGTTTCCAGTACATCCTGTGCTTCCATGTCTAATTAGTAGCGTCCCTGCTGCAGCCAGTGGCTGCTGAAGTGTCTAACCCAGTTCACTTGCAGTTGTTGATCATTTTTTGTCTGGCACTGCACTCTCATCTGACTGTCATAGCTTGGGAATTGTCACCTAGAGTAATTGCTTAGGATGCTGCCTCATGTCTTTTTTCCTGAAATCCTGGTGGTTTTCCCTAAGCTGAGCTGTGAGGTTGCTAATGACATTCCCATTGACTGCTCATAAAAAGCCCCATCACAACATGTCAGTACTGACAGGAGTGCACGGAGCAGAGCACAAAATAGAAACGTACTTGGCTGATGTTTGCTTCTGTGATGGATATTGGAGAAAAAGGGAGTCTGCGAGAGAAGGACTGGCAGGCTGTCCTGCCACAGGATGTGTGGGCCAGCTGCTCTGCACAGTGCTGACCTTGCTGCAGGATTAAATGTCACACCTTCTCTTCCCCAGCTGAGACCCACACAGTATTTTGGTATCTCCATAATGCTCACTGCTTCAAACACTGTCCTTGCTGAAGTACATTCTCTCTAAATTGTTCCTCCTCCTCCTTTTCTAACGTCTGGTGTTTTTTATGACCAGTACACATAAAATGAGCTCATAACATCTGTTCCTGCAGGAGCTGCTGTAGGGGAATAGAGTGCCAGAGATGGACAGTTCTGCAGGTGTCACCCTGTGGAAGTAGAGGAAAAGTTGGTCATCAGCTCCTGATGAACCATGCAGCTGCTGTTGATCTGTGGGTCAGAGACCATCCTACCTTTGGTATCACTTTCATAGTTTCTGGAATTCTTTGGTGTGTTTTGAGGGGTTTTGTTGGGTTTTTAAAATTATTTTTTAACCTGAGCTGAAAGCAGTTGGATAGTGTGTGCAATGCTGAAGGAATTCAAGATTGTTGGGTTGTTTAAATTCTTTTTTTCCCCTCCTTTAGAAAAGTGGCCGAACAAAAGGGGTGAAAATGTGGGCAGGACTGTCTCATTAAAAATAATGCTATCTCAAGCATCGTTTGTTTTTTGACCTAAAGTAGGGGAAGCTTGTGTCAGCAGACACAAAGCTGTTGGTGAAGCAGTAGTGTCCTAGTGACTAGTAATTTAACTTCTCTTTCAGAGCCTCTGAGTCTTGAGACCTGTTTGGATTGATTGGAGTTCAGAGGTGGACTTCTCCCATGGCCCTCCTCTTTAGGAGTATGTGCCTTCAGTGTATTGGAAGTTTGTCCCCCTGTGGTATTTCTTGTGTTCTAGACATACACTGAAAAGGAAATGTTCCTGCTCCTAATAGAAGAAGGGTGATTGTATGATGATTATAATAGTGAGGAATGAAGAGAGATGGGAAAAACACAGTAGCCTGGTGCCTTCAGAAGTGTGAGAGTAGATGTGAGCTCTGTGTTGGTTTTGAGTCTTGCCCCTGCATCCTAATTCTCACAAATCTAACCTGTTTGTAAATGGTGAGGTTAGCTAATTTTGACAAGGCAAACTGTGTTAAGAGTCTGTCATCCTTGGAAATGTTGGGGTTGACATGATACATTTCTTGTAAGACATTAAAGTTCCAAAGTTTGGATACTTAAGAGCTGTATCTAACATGATAACAGCATGAAAGAGTACGAGTTAGAGGCTAATGAATGTACTTTTTTCAGTGCATCATGATTATAAGATCAGCTGTTTTGAGCATTGATGTGCTGACCAACTGTGAAAATTCTATGTTCAGTAGCTCTTGACGCTTCTCATTTCTCCTGATGTGGAAGACTGAGGGAGTGGCTGAAAACAGAGCTGTGGTTTAAAGTACAGATGGACAGGGATTTGATAGCTTGGGGTGAGGGGCTTGTAATGCTGCCTGCAGTTAGGCAGATCTGTATGGTTATAAGTGTGGTGACTTTTGTTTGTGGCTCTGTGTTTCACATGGAAACAAGGGTTTGTCGGTAAATCCATGTGACCAAGACACATTAAACCAAATTGTTTGAACAATGCTCTAGTTCCTTATTAAACTTGATTATAATGGTCTAGCTTCACATATAGCCTGTTTTATTTAGAAATATGTGACTCTTAGTCCAAAACGAATTAATAGGAATAGCAAAAACCCCCCCTCTGATTAAAGTTAACTTTGAATAAAATTTTAGAAAAAAAGTTAACATGAAGCACAACTTCAAAATGAAAGGATTTATTTTTCATGTTAAGAAAGGTTATTAATAATCTGTTACAATAATATTTCTGGATAGAATGAAAAAGGCAGTGTTTTTCTTCTTTGGCTTGTTTTCAGAGGAAAATGACCATGTTCTCATGGTACTGGACAATTATGACTTGAGACTGTCTGTTTAACGTCAGAATTTTTAAAGTTGAAACTTACTGCGATAGTAATACTATCTGCAAGAGAATATATTCATTAAGAGATTAATTATATAGAGTACACAGGTATTTTTCCGAGCTCCCTCCAGAGGTTTTTGCCTTTTCTGTGAACAAGCATTGCGTTTTGAGTGTGGGCCAAGTGAGCCACGTTAGCTCTCCATAAATTCAAATTAATTGATCACGCAGTAGTTGCAGTGGTGTCAAGGAGAAGACGCACCAGATGAAATAGCATCTTTTTCAGTGGTTGTATTATGTCATCGTATGAACAGGCCACAATAATGTTATTTGAGTTCCTTCTGGCACAGCAAGTTTATGGTTGTGTGGGGCACTGTAGGGTGTGAACTGCTGTGCCTTTGAATCACTCCTGGTTTGAGCAGAGGGAGGGACTGTATTTGTATGGATGCCATTCTTTGTGCTGGTTGCCTTTTGACTGGATAGATTCCCCAGGAAAGCAAGAGGTCATCGATTCGTATCCTGGCTATGCATATGGAAGGGAGTGGTAATTGTGCTGTGTTCATCCCTGTAAGCATGGAACAGTTTAGCCCAGAGCATTTTCAGTATCTTCAGTGATATCGAAGACTCTTGCAGTGGTTCTTTTTGTCCAAGTCTCTTCCAACTAGATAACTTATTTCATTTTTCACCTGTGTTTTCCCAAAGCATCTTTAGATTTTTATTTTAATTTCCTCAGCATTTTATCCATGGGACACTGTTTATTGATTAGTTCCATTAAGCATGAGGTGAGTACTATTTTCTGAGCCTATTGTTGTTTAATTTCAGTAAATATTTCTTTTTTTCTGTCCCCCCCCACCCTCAGTGTAAAGCGCTTGATATCATGTCTCCTTTGAATATTTTCAGGGACTGCCAGATGGCCTGATAACCTTGCTGTGTCCTCTGTCAGTACTTTCTGAGCCAAAATCCCCATCAGGTATTTCGCAGAATTCTGGCAGTCCGTGTTCCAGGCTCTTTGCTTTTTCATACAACATAACCCAGAAATGCTTGACAAGATCCTGATGCAGCTGATGTGTATCAAAGTCCCTCTAGGCTCTAAAGCTCATTTTAGATAGTATGGTAATCTGGATCTAAAGGATTTGCGCAAGTTCATTTTTAAGAAGTCATCATTTGCATTTCTGTTGTTATACTAATCAGTAAAATATAGCCCAATATCTTTAATTTTGGTATTAATTTTAAAATGGGCCTTAGTTTCTTGTCTAATCCCAGATTCACGAGGAAAAGGATGTTATATGTAATCCACTGGTCATCGTTCCTATGCTTTTTCCTTCATGATTTGTGGTGATGTTCACCTTAAAACCTGCTATTTACTGTCAGCTATTTTGGGTTGCTTTTTAAAATATAGGAGGTACCTGTACAAACGCTTTTGATGTTTACTGATGTTTTCTGTGACTTCACTGTGTGTTGATGTATTCCATGCTTGAGTTGCAAAGCAATAACTGGTTGTGAACTGTGACATGAGCAGTCTTAGGATGTTGTTGCTTGTATAGTGTGCAAGGGAGCTTAATGAATTGTTTCTGCCCAGCTTATTTAATTATAAAAGGATGCCAGAGTTCTTAACTTTCTTGTCACTATCCAGCAGCTCAAGAGATAAAACAACTCCATTCTCGAGGGGTAGAGTTTTACAGCAGTAATACGACTTTGTTTCCTCCACTGATCTCTAGTGTTTGCCTATGGGAAAGCAGTCATAGGGGCTGCCAGGACAGAGAACAAGGTGTTCTATACTTGGTATTGTATAATGAAGATATGTGCAGCTATGCGTGAATGCAGCCATGTGTGAATTAAGATGGAAGAAGAGAAATAATAAACTATGGAGAAATAGAAATCCCTATATTTTTGGGAAAATGTGGGGTCATGTGGTGGATCCCAGCTAATATGTGATAATAATGGCCATAGTATGCTTAACATTTTGGAACCTATTGTATTTCCCATTTGGATTAAATTAAATACATACATCATTCTAACAAACCTCTCCCAGCAGATTGTGAACTTTGGAAGTGGGGAAGGGAATTAATGGCAATGTATTTCATGTTGGTGTTCTTCTGTCTAGTGATTCACTTATTTCCCCATAAAGAATTTACGGTTTCTACACGACAAATGTTGGTCAGCTTGTGAACAGACACTGCTGAAGGTGGAATGAAAAATGATCTTCAAATATAATAAACTCAACAGCTATTATTTGTCTCATTGTTTAAGAGATGGGCCTAATAACCCATTCCTAAATAAGAGGGAAAGAGAACTAGGACACAGCTGAATTGCAGTGCCAAAATGCTACAATCCCAGGCTGATCTCGAATACAAAAGAAATGTGAGATAACAAATCACAGTAGTTCATCACTTGGATGTGTGATTAAGGGAAGCAGTGGTGAAAGACAGCTGTCTTTAAACAAATAATCTGAATATAGGAAGGCAATTGTGACAAATCCACCCCTGCTTGATTTTTGAATATGAAGTAAACTTCTATAAAATTATCTAGTTGAATAGCTTAGGAAATGAGCTCACAGAAGGGTCTTGTTTAAATAATTGCAAGTTAAACCAATTATGACTAGAAGTACGATTTCTGTGCTAAGGAATACATTTCTGAAAATACACTGGCTAAGTAACAGCTATTCACAGCCTTTTGTCTTTTTTTTAATCATTTGTGAGAGAAAATAAGTAAATCCTTTTCTAGCAGCTAAGTACAAAGGGGTTTGTTGTGTAGGTTTTTGGAGTGTTTTTTGGAGGGCTTTAATTTCTCTCAAATACAGAAAGCTGTATTTGTTTTTTCATGTATAAATAGTATGTAAGCAGGCTTGAGTGCACTTGCCCAGAATGTTTGGGGAGGGGCCATGACTGTTTTTTTACATTCTAAAAATCTTCTACTGAAGTTTGATAAAAAATTATAAAGTAGTGATACAGGCTTCATGTCTGCCAAGTCCACATAAAGCAGAGAGCCAAAATAAATATACTGTGTAAATCAATATTGAAATTAATCCTTAAGTGCTTAAGTATTTGGCTTGCACAGATTCATGCATGTAATTCCTAAGCTTTGCATGCACCGGTGTAACACCTATGTTTCAGATGGAACTGGGAGTGTAAGGATTGCTGCTTACTGAAGAGCTCTGCATCCCGTCTATTTATAGAGGGGGCAAGCCAGGGGGGAATTACCTTGTTTTTATTTAGAAAGCATGTATATAAAGCAAGTGTTGTTTCAGTGTTGTTAACAAACTTTCTGTCCTATGCTTGGTTGAAAATGTTGTTAATCAAGTATTGCAAGTGATATTTACAGGGTAATAAATGAGGGCAAGTATTGTAACAGTAGCAGCTGGACAATGGGGCTTTTTCCAAGTTTTTCTGTAGTGCCTTTTAGTAAGTATTAAAAACAGTTTCCAAACTGAATCTAACCTTGCAAACTGGGGGGAAAGGTAGCTTAGAAGTAACTGTTTTGTTTATTTCTGGCTTAGGCAGAGATTCCGTAGCATGGTGGGTAAGGACCAGACTCCACAGCTGCTTCAGGCTACATAACTTGGACTGCAACCCCTGCTGTCACCCTGGGAGAAGAGAAAATGGTTTCTGTTGATGTTAGATCTTCCACCAACTGAGGGAACAGGGGGTTCGGTGTTCCTTTGGAGCAGTTCTCTGAGCTTAGTGGAATTCAGTCTGTAGCCCAAGAGGTGTTGAAGTAGCAAAGATACAGCAAGCCCCTGGTAATTGAGTAGGCTGAGGTAGGGTGGGAAACAATAACTGTGTAACAAGAACAGCAGCAGAGGACTGGGTAGGGAAAATCCTCCCATGTCTGCGTATTTTCCTCTACTTAAATCTCTTTTGACTTGGATTTCAGACCTATCTTCTTGCCAGATGTTTTACAGTTTAATGCAATTATGAGCAGGCAATAGAAACGGCATCCTTAGTGAAAAGCGAAGCAGCACTTTGGAGTGTTTTGGTGTTAACAGATAGTGGAAGTTTATAAATGTAACAATTTACATAAATTTTCATGAGTACAGTAAATATTCAATTGTGTTTATTTTCCTCTTGGTAATTATGTCAGATAAGGAAATGTGTAATCTTAGGGCTAGAATATGCACAGTAATGTCAAAGATGTGGCTTAAAGTGTTCCTGTATGTGGAGCTGCACCTCTGTAGGACCGTTTGTGTGGCTGAGTTCTGGTCTTGTCCTTCACTAGTGGACTGGAAAACTGTGTCCTGTACATGTTTAAATAGGTATGGCCACCAAGCTTTTCGCTTTACACTCCTGGTGGTTCTCATCCTCCATCTTCCTTACGTACCACTTCATGATGCAGCAATGTGTAAGAATTTCATAGTGCCAGTCCCTTAATGAAATGCAGATACGCTTTTCTCAAATTCATGTTTTCCGACTGTCAGCTACCAGACGAAATTTTGTTGATTATTACTTGGCCAGGCTCTGCTGTCTTGAAAGCTTCATGCTGTTAAGTTGAGCTAAGACTTTTACTTACATCGGTGTAGTAATATTGACTTGGAATCTTGCTTTTTCTAAATTAGAACCTACCTAATAATCAAATAATCAGCAGTATTCTTCCAGACCTGCTCTGAGGGAATAGCTGTTTTCCCACATTTAAGCAGCAAACAGAAGAAGGGACTGTAATGATGAATGTCAAGGACTTTTGTCATTCCTTTTGACAACCTGTGAGTTCTTGTGCTTAGAGTTTTTTTGTGAATAATGTTTGAAAGGAGACTCTTACCATTTGGAGTTTGTTGCATATCAGAGCAAAGGAATACTACTCTTGTTACTTGTAAATTATTCCTCTGTCAGGAGGAGTGAGGAAAAAGGCAGGATTCAGTTGTCTACCTGCTGTGCTGTGTGATTGATAGGCCTCTAAATTGATAGAAGGTGTTGTGTTTTCTGAGTGCCAGCAGTTGGATTTCAGAGGAAGAGAAGTGTATTTATTTTGCAAGACCGTGCTTGGGAGTACTGAAAAATCTTGAAACTTACTAAGGAAATTTTATTAAAGTTGATTATGGATGACAAGCTTACTAGGAGCTGTCTTCATCAACTATCAGTTGCTTTTCTTTCCCTCTGTAGCTTGCAGCTCACTTGTTGACAGCCTGGGTTGTAACAATGCCCTGTATTTGATTATAAAAATATATACTGCTGATCTTTACTATTGAAGCTTCCTCATTCAGCTGGCTTGGTGCACTATGAGGGAATAAGGACTGGAATGCATTTGGATGTTACCCTAGAAGTTTGGAGGGTGGCAGGGTGGGGCAGACCCCGCGCTGTTCTGGGATTAAGTTGTTTTCAAGGCATTAGGGAAATAACTCAGTAGTCTAACTTGGAAAATATGTTGGGATGAGGGCTGTATATTTACATCCAGGAACATAGGCTTGCGCTTGAGTTACGCAAGTGGGAATGCAGTGTAACAATTCCTTTTCCTGTCAGTGCTGTGTTTTTTCTTTTAAAAGGTAATAGTAATTACTCTGAGTTTAAAAAAATAATGTTTGCAACATATCAGAGGAGTTTAACTCCTTGTGACACATTTTTCACTTGGCTGTGAATTCCTTTGTTGCAGCCAAATGGTCCTACCAGTAGAACCAAGAAAAGGAGGAGAGGCTGAGCTGGCAATTTTTAATTGTACTTGAAGTTACATTTTTCTTGTTCTTGAATTTACTTCTTTGATTAAAGAATCTTTTCTTTAGGTAGTATGTGTTTCCAAAGTTCCCTACTGTGATTTTATCATTGCTTTCTACATAAGGGAGGTTTGAGCTAATCAGTGTGTTGTGCAGTTCCAAAATATCCTACATGTAGTTTGTAGACATACTCTCTTCCTGTGGTGATTTTGGCCTGCCTGTCCATGTGTGAACCAAAGTTTCAGGATGTGGTTTGATATCCCTTCTAGCTTCTTTAGTTTGGGTCATTGAGCTAGGAAGTAAGAACAGCAGGTGAGGGAAGCTGACTTAGTATTAAAGACAGAAGTTTGAAATTTGCTAAATTCAATTTGTTGCAGAGAGAGCCATAATTTTCTGATGTAATTGTAGCAAGTTACCTGGTATATTTTTGCTCAGTCTTTGAAAGAGGAAGATGATAATGATGTCCTATTTCTTTTAGGACCCAATGGAAGAAACGGGGTCACACAAACACTTGGGGAAATGTGGTATCAGTGAACAAAGCTGAAATTTTGTATGTCAAATGCTGTAGGAAATAATCATAACATACAGGTTGAGTGATCTTCAAACGTCTCTTCTGACCCGCTGAATCATTCTTGGGGAGAGAAATAAGGGGTTTTTTAAAGTAATGAAAATGTCTTTAAGCGGCAGGGAACTAAAATGTAAAAAACCACCGGTATTTGTAATGGATCGCTAGAAGTGTCTTACCCAGCCTGAAAGGGAGGGTGTTGCAAAGCCAATAGGTCTCAATCGTCTCTTCGCTGACAACTGCTACAGTGTTCCCAGAGTTCAGCTCAGGTGTCAGTTCTGGGTGAAGCTGCACTGGATGATTTCTGCAGCAATATAACAACCAAGAGGGTTGACAGCTTCTGCCATGTCAGTGACACATATTGATTAATGGCCTTGGTAGAAAGAAATTTGTGAGGAAAGTGGCATAGGGACACTAAAGTCATTCTTCTTGTCAGCAGTAAATACTGCATGGTCTTCTGTGGCCTTGCCAATGTTTTGTAGTCTCTGGTTCTTGTAATCAACCCAGTTGTCTTTCATTTCAGTGGTGTAGGGGCATAGAAAGGGCATTCATTGTGACAGGAAACGTGAGAAATAAAGCAAAGCTAGATTGCGAAACTCAAATTCAGCAGGCTAAAATTTTAACAGCCATTACTGTTTATATTCTGGATGAAGTGAGGTGTCTGTGGCTTTTGGTTTGTTTGTCTTGCTCAATTAAAAAACCGGGGAGAAGTTTGGGGAGGATTTTCTGTGGAGGGTGTTCTTTTTGTTTGGGGGTTTGGTGTTGTTTTTTGAGAGAGAAGGGCTTAAAGGGGGAGTATGTTTTGCCAGAATAGGGTTATTTTATAGATACCTTCTGTGAACTGGTTAGGTTTTACATCATTGTTTTTATATGGCAGATACATAACTTTGTATCATGTTCATGTGTATTTGCAAATCTTGATAGGTATGGTTTCTGTAATGATATTAATTGCGTTGGAACAAACAAGATATATGAACAGAATTTGGTTTGCTTTTTCTGTTTATCAGATATTAGTTAATTAGTTTGCTATTTATTAGAAAAGGAATACTAGGAAGAGGATGCTGTTTCAATGTCCCAGATTGCAGAGTTTATGAAAACTAATTTGAATTGATGGCATTTCAGTAAGTGCTACCAGGGGACTAAAATGAACAGCCCAGCAATTACAGCAGAGTATGTTCTGCTTATTACGGTAAAAAGACTTCAGAGTTCTTTTCAGCTAGTGAGTGCACTGGCAAGTGAGATCACTTTCTGTTGTTCTCTTAAAATCATTCTTTGTAGCCACAATAATAGTGAGTATGAAGTGGGTTTGGGGTGATGTGAGTTATGGGACAGCAATTTACCTCAGAGGCTATCTTTTAGACAGAGGACAAACTCTGGCTTGAAGAGTAGTTCTACTAAATAGATATTGTGTATGCATTTCTGTATTTTATATGAATGTTTCTTCTGAAATTTGGTTCTGCATTTTCTTACTGTCCAAGTCTGCCCAAACTCTGTTCAGTATCTTTGTGTGAAAGTGTCCTTTTAGAAGCTTGAAGTACATTGCCGATCACAAACAGATTGTGTAAGGGTTGGCGTGAGCAGTGGATGTAGATGAGCACATCCTGTGAAGGATGTAGACTCCTTCACAGTCCCTTTACTCAAATATTTGTCAGTTTACTTGTTGGTGGGGTTTCATCATAGTGATAAGCCCCTAGCTGAGCATCTCATTATTTTCCATGAATGTGGTAAATAGCTTTGTCTGTGACTGTGAAGCAAAGATAAACAAGTTTTTACTGCTCTTCATTCTCAGTGATGCCTGATACAACCAAGAGAACTTGTTGCCTGGTAGTCGTGTAGAAGAGTTTATAGTGGATTAGGTATCACAGTATATATTCCATCTCTGCAGACGTGATGAAGGCAGTGTCTATGCCAGGATCCTTCACAGCTCTGGGGGCTCTGTAACTGTGGCCATACAGAAGGCAGCGTAGAGATAGCAGGTTGAAAGGCCATGTTGTCTTTTCTTAAACAGTTAGTCCTCTGAGTATGGGATTTAGATTCTATTAATTGGTTAAGCTTGTCCTCTTCCAAAAAGCATTGGATAGGGCAGAGACAATTTGTTTAAGGATGGTTTACACTTGCATATCATATTCCTATCTGAGATGAATCTTCAGAGACACAGAGAAGTGCTCTCTCCTGTCTTTCAGGATGCTGTCTTAGACGCAAATATTGCTTATTCTAGTCCAGCCATATTGAAAATGTAAGGAGGGAATTAATTTTATTAAAGCAACCCCTTAAACAGCAGAATGTAACTTATAATACACAGGTTAGTTGTGTGGTACAATACTAATCAGGTTAACTATATGCAAGCAAAAAATACATTGCTGTATGTCAGACAGGGGTATTCGTAAAGTCTTATTGTTCTTTGTGCTTATTAAAGCATCTGCACCTTTAGGAAACTTGCCAGTACAGTTCCAGCCTCTGGTAAGCATGAGGACAAGTTTTCATACCTTAAAAAGTCACCAGGCAACCACAAAGGTGTAAATTCTGTATATCAGAGTGTAGTGTAGCTGCAGCTACTGTCACAACTACTGGCAGTTCAGTGAGCTGATGGAAGAAGCTGGTTATTTCTGTCTGTGGTCCAGCTGGTCAACTACACACAAGAAGCAAATGAACTTTTCAGTAAGTTTTCAGTTGTTACAGGTTAGTCAGATGGCACTTAGTGTGAGTGTGTAGTAGGCTTTGTTATATCCATTCAGTGGATCCTTTGTGTATGAGATTGCTCATGCTTTGTGATGTATTTCCAAGTATATGGCCTTAGTCTCGTTCTAGGCTGTCCCTCATCCCGATTTTAACTCTTACTGTGAAACTGCCTCTCTGCCCTTTCTCTGAGATTTAGCTCTTGCATCTACCCAGTGACCAATTTATTAGTTTAGCCTCTAAGAGTACTTAATCCTGAAGTAATTAGTGCTTCAATTGATACTGTGAAAGGAATATCAGAAAATAAAAATAATGTAATTTGGAATATTTATGTGCTTACAACTAAATGTTAAAAAGATACAAGTTGTGTGTAACCCTAGAGTTTCATCTGGATGGATTGGAGAGCGCTCTATTAAAAGAAAATCCTTTGTGCTTTGTTTGGTTTAGTAATGTATGTAGAATAAAGTTCATTTTAATCACATATTTTCTGCATAAACAGAGAAGCCAAGCTGTGATAAAATCACCCACTTCCAATTGCTATCAGTGACCATTACCTGTGAATTGTTTTAGACAGCTGGTGTTGTAATGTGCTATAAGCCCCCTTTTGTATTGTCTTTATTTATGCAACATAATAAACTGTTGCTGGCTTGGAGGGTATTTGTCAGTTCTGAATTTTAGTATATCTGTGGAGAATTGATTATCTGTGCAAGAGAAAAATATTTGTTTACCCAAATCTGACTATTATTAGCAATAAGTTTATTCTCAGCAAATGCAGTTTTGCCCAACTTGGCTTTTTTCAGTTAGTTTTTGACAAATGGCCTTTGTGCATTAATTTCTTCAAGCTGTAGCAAAAGTAAAACTGCAGGGACTTATGTTAAAAATCTCAGCCATCTGCTGTGCTAATGACCGGGAGGTTGAGAGCTCTGATAGAGCTGTCAGCCATTAGGGACAGGGCCCTTATCTTGATGTTGTTCTATGCCTTAATGAGTCTCTCATTTCAGATGAGATAGGAACTCTGCATGCAGTGTTCTCTGCTAAAAATCAGAACAAGTTTTGTCTGCAAGCTCTGAATCTAACTTGAAGTCTCTCTGGAGGCACGTTTTTGGAGGAGGTGGGAAGCAGGGAGAGAGGCCCTATAGGTGGAAAGCAAGCTTAGCTGGGTTACTCTGGCAAGCCAGAATTCACATCCTGTTCCTTGAGCCTCATGCGTAGCAGTTATGATTGCAGAATGTCTGGGTTTTGGAACTGTCTTGATACAGAGCATAATGTGTGTCAGAAATAAATCCCACCCAAAACTACTCTTTTGTTGCATTCCACTGTGCAGATGACTCGCTGTAGTAGGTGCTGGTACACTGTAGAAAGGAAGGAGGACTGGGAAGTGCTCACTGCATAATCTTGGATATTCTTCACCAGAAAAGACAGCAAAATGTAGACCTGATCACTAAGCTGCAAAGTGTCTTTACTTGTTGCGTTTTTGGGGCCATGCGATAACAGATTCTAAGACTTAGAGGTAACTACAGCAAAGAAGACATTAGCTGCAGGTCATTCACTTGTCATTTTTATGATAATTTGTTTACTTAATTTTTTTGTCATGTGGGCGGTTGAGCAGAGGAATTAGTTTTGGCAGAGATGATTAGCAGGAGTATTTTGCTGAGTTTTAACCCTGCACTGCTGTTGCTGCTCTTAAGCAGTGAATGGTTTTGTCTTTTTGTCTTTTTGTCTTTGTGCTTCTGAATAACCATACTGTGTTATATTAAGTTATTTTGGAACAATAGGACTGTTGTGAAATACAGATTGCTTCTGAAAGAATGTAGTTAAATATACAAAGATACCACGTTTGGACAGCTAAACAGAAAATACTTCCTAAATTTCAATGGTATCAAGTCTTTAAAATTGTCAGTTTCTTCAGGAAAACACACAATAGTTTTAATTTCTGGTTTTCTCTTTGAATGAAAGTCTAAATGACAAACTATTGAAATATTGACAAGAGATATTTGAGAAATCAAAGCAGCCTTTTACAGGCAACTGGGTGGTACTTAGGAGCATGTCAGATTACATCAATTCTTAGTGTCACATACTCCTAAGAACAGGCTTGTTTTTTACTGGGTACCTTATGTCATTGGATAGTTAACACCAGAGCTGGCTGTCTGCTTTTGAATTCAGGGCAGAAAAGCCTCATACTCAATCTTGTGTGAGCTTTAGTTGTTTGATTAATGGAAATTTGAAGGGTTTTTTGGCCAGAACAACTGTATATTGTGTATAACAGTGTTGTGGAACAGTTTAGGTTTTCATGGGGTATCTGGCCCCGTATATTTAGGTATATAAAATGTTTAAAGCCTTCAGTTGCTTACGTTGTCCATGGTGGTTGTTTCTTACTAAGTATAAGAGAAAGAAGAGACTTTTTTTTCTTGGCTGTTGTCTAACTGATAGTCCATGGTTTAGTTCTTCATAATAATTATAATCCTGTTAGTAGCAAGGGATGATATAAAGTAATTCTATGCGGCATTAGGGTTTGTACTTAACAAAATCACAAGATAATGGGGAATCTTTAGAAAGAAGCTAATGAGTATGAGAGAACCTTGGAACTAGTTTTATTCCCTGCCAAGGTCTTTTTGCTAAGAGCATTAATGCATTAATTTTTAAAAAGAATGACATCAAAGTTGGCTGATGAAAGGAGTTCAGGGGAAAGCTGTAGAGAATGACTCGAATTCATGCTGGTGTGGGTCTTCCTCGAGTGTTGGCAAAAAGCAAAGCATGTGTAGCCACTTGCCATTCTAGCACCAGCAGCAAGGTAAGGTCAGCTGATCTTCAGGAGGCACCAGGCAGTGATGTATCTGGGCCAAAAGCAGGTGGGGAGGTGACCCAAATGGCATCATCACAACAGCAGAGGGCGTTTTTGCAGCCAGCTGCCTCAGCTTACAGCTCCCATTTAAAAATGAATAGAAGATGCTTGTAAGAATTGCTGTCCATATATAGAGACTTCACAGTGTGTATGTAATATGTACTATACTAATGCATGCTATGACTGCCGTACTATTAGCTGCTAATATACTGTGTAGTCACACACATATTAAATATTGCATATAAAAAAGGAAGAGCTGAGCAGTAATGATCTAGCAGAGATGTTTATATTCCTAATTTTTTAAATCAAGAATGCTCAGTCCGTAAATCCAAGGTGAGCATCAGCAAAAATTTTTTGGAGCAAATGTGTTGAAGAAGTTTATCCCCATGTGCCACATGTTACTCTGGAACCTTAACAAATGTAGCTTCCTTACCCACCTGTAAGAAAGAAACTTACAGTAAGTCATTAAGCAAGCATCTGGCATCAAGGGGACTGAAATTCTCACACAAGCTGCTGGTGCCACATTGCAGTGCCTGACAGAGCAGCATGGTGTTCAGTATGCGTTGGAGGCCCGCCTGTGCCCTGCAGTTGTGGCATGCATGGCTGACACTGCTTTAGACTGCGTGGTTTGAAATCCTCTTGCCCAAATGAGAGAAGTCTGTGCAGTTTTATGTGAATGAAGGTATCTACTTGCTGGTGTCTTTTCTTTTATGTGGCTTCTTATGATCTTAAGTTTCGGGATACAGTTACAAGCAGGAGGGTTTTGTGGATCTGCGCTGACATGTGCTAGTATTCTGTGCTGATTTCTTACTCATTTGGAATGTACTCATTGCTGTATTTTGCTTTGATTGATAGAGGTAGAGAATCTCAGTTTTTATTGATAACTTATAGCCTGGAGTTTTGGGAATATTATGTATTTATCTTTCTCCTCAAGACTGCATGTTATGTCCTGATTCCTGCTCAGGGCTGTTAGGAGCTGACTCAAGGCTTGAGCAGCCAGTTCAGTGTGAAGTTCTACATTGAGGGTACGTTGATACTTGCTAGCAGAATACTGAAAGAACATGTTTTTCACAGATCATAGCTTGTACATTCTTTTAAAAGTGGATGAGGGCTTGATGTTGGCTTCCACCTGCAAATCCCAGCTGTACCTGTCTTCTTGTTGTCTAATAGGGTATGGCTTAAGCTCAGAAAGTTGAGGAAGCTGAACAGTGACCAAACTGAGAATTGATGACATTAACTAAAAGGCTTAATTGTTTCTGCTTATAATAAGATCATGGAATATAATTATTATGCATGTTATAGTTTTTAAATTGAGAACTTATCAACTAGTTACTGTTTCGGCCTGATTTTTGACATGAGAATCCTTTCATGGGGTTGTGCAGTGTTGTAACTGCCCTATTGTCCTTTACCAGCTTTTGAGCTGAACAGACATTATAGTAAACCCAGCTGTTTCACCTTTGTCTTGATCTTTTATTTCTTGGTACTTTAGCTTTGTTTAAGAAAAGTTGACTGCTCCTTAAAGGCAAAAATCTTGCTGATTTTTAAATCATTTGAGGGCAAGGAGCAACTAAATCCAGTCTCCAATGGCACCAGGGTTCAACTGATGTAGGTTGTTACAATATGTGTACTTTCTACGTAGGCTCAATCCCTTAATTTGGGACATGATAGATAACCTTAATAGAGAAGACCACAGAACAGTCCTCAATAATAGTTCATAAGATAGATGACTGGTTTAAAGGAGGCACTCATATTTTGCAGATGAATTTTACTTACCAGAATGAAATAATGTTTTAGCCATTTAGAAATAGATATATATTTCCAGCCTAACCTTTATTTTAGTAACTGTAATATATCAGAAGGAAAAAACATCAAGGTCGTACTCAAAATTCCTGGTGTTCCTTCATTGTGAGTAACCCTGATCATTTTTTAGGCAAAATTGGCTGTTACTTAGGTGGCAGTAGTGGTGCTTAGCATATTGGAAACACCCTATGCTGCAGGTGCAATCTTTAAACATCTAAGTCTGTAGAATAAAATGGATGCTGCTGTATCTGTTTCACTAACAAGCAAGCAAAGACCAATTTCAAACAAGTTTTGACAGTCCTCGATGTGAATCCTGGAGAGCCAACATCAGATACTTTATTTCACAGGAAAAACAGTTTTTCATGTCACTCACCCAGGGAATATACAGGTCACATTGCCAGGCAATAAGATAGGAAATGAAACAAAACCTGTCATCAGAATCTCTGTGAAGAGATTCTAATTGTATCAATAATGCTTTTAAAAACATTAGTTACTTATTGATTTTTGAAAGCCTATGAACATACAGCTAGCTTTGATTTCTCTAACACTTTGTTATTGACTCTCTGCTGCAGAAGACTGGAGCAGGTTTGAAGGGTGATGCATATAGAGGAATGCAATGATTCCCAGAAATAGAGCAAAGAGAGTGAAGTGGAAACAGTGATGGTTTGTGATTCCCAATGCTTTGAAAAGGAATCACTGTATTTTCAGAATTTTAAGTACAGGGCTTGTGGGGGAAAAAAATATTTCTCTACTAAAATAGTCCAAAGGTTGATTTATTGATCAATGTGCTTCACAAGTACTGTGGCCAAGTCTGCCAGTGTTCCTCTCTACTATGCAGAGATTGACCTGTCAATGAAAAAGATGGGAGAGACAGAAACATTTAATTTGCCCCAAGTCCACCAGTTAATGGCAGAGCAGGAATGGGATTAGTATCTAATTTCAGATCTCTCTATCTTGATAGTGTAGACACAAAGGAATTTTGGTGATGTGATGCCTCTGATTTTTAGAATTTTTGCCTCATCAGAAGCTGATGCACCTATTTCTGAAGGGATTTTAGGAAAACCACTTTTGGCACAAGTCCTTCCATTTGGGCAGAGGAGTGACATCATTTAGGCTTTAAGTAGCAGTTACGGGACATGAGCAGATCTCCTGGAAGCAACTGCAGTAGAGTGCTGCCACCTAATTGCTGAACACTTAGGATACCTATTAACAAATATTCTCTCTCCTTTGAACTGCAAAGTAAGGGTATTTCTTGGAAATACAAGGGTAATAAATATTCACATACTTAATTTCTGTGGGGGTCTCCAGCTAATCTTTTCTTCTGACCGTTTTGCGGTATGCTATACATTTAGGTTTTCAGGATGTGGTGGGGAAGTACTCTTACTCTGTACTTAGAATCTCAGTGTAGAAAAAGTGTATTTCTGTTCTGGCTGTCTTCCGTAACGCTTCTTTGCTGAGACCCTTTCTCTGCTCCTGTGTTTACTGTCTAGCCTAACCACAGTAATTTTGCCATTAGGAAGAGCTGTTGTAGATGAAGTACTACTGATTCATATATTTTGAGGTGCGTTCACAGATGTTGCCACAAGATTATAGTTTCCTCTAGTAAGAAGAGTGGTGTTAGTTCTCAAAGCATTGTGCAAGATTTTAGATGCTATTTGAAAAATTCCATGTTCTGATGGTATTCCTTGTGTTATAAGTCTTTTAATGATCCAGTTGTCTTCAGAACTGACAACTTGGTAATTTGAAGACTTGATGCACAGATGTTCTGTTACTGCTGTGGGTACAGATGATTTTCCTACATTTATTCCTAGTTGCTATAGTTACTGTTAATGCAGAAAATTATACAGTTCAATAGGAGATGGGTTTTTTGAAAGCACAGAAAAGGGTTTTCTTCCATTTCTACCATGTGCAGTCTTGGATATAAACCCTAGTGGAATTTTGTCAGTCCTGGTCTACAACTTGAGATTTTTCTTCCAGTTCCATTTAGTACTTTCATACCACCTTTCACACTCTACCCAATTTTCCCTTTGTTTCCATATCATCAGGCTGCTTTTCTTTGTACTTTTTCCCCCCTGTTTTGAGGAGATAGGTGGTAATGTTTTATCAGACAAGAATGACTCCCACCTGTGGATTAGTTTACTTGCTTAAGTACCAACAGGTGCCTCTGCGTTCTCTAGGGGGGGGGGATAAACATTTCCTTTCCTCTGGAATCTTTGTATGCTGACCCACTATCCAAATTCTCTGCTAGCAAATTCCGCTTTCCTTCCTTTCAGTTTAATAATTCCCTCAGCTTCAAAGTAATGAGCTTTCTGTTGTCTGCCTTTTCGTCTTTTCATGTGTCTTCTTAGACATGGTCATGTTCTTAAATTGTTCTTTGATATTTACCATTACAAATACCATGATCAAATTTTGGCACTAGATATTGTTGAAACTGGGCTGTTTTACAAACTTGTGAAAAATTAACTCCTGCACTTCAGATTTGTATTTCTTAAGTTGAGTGTCATATATTTAAAATGCAAATATTGTAAGAACTTCACTCATGCTTTCCTTGCATTTTTTATCCTGAACTACCTTAAGTTTGGATTTTCTAATTAAAACAAGCCAAATTATCCCGCAGTTTATCCACTAGAACAAATGAACTACAACATTTGCATTTCTTCTGTGTTAAGATACCCTGCAGCCTCAAAGTATCAGAACCAAAGATACAAGTTTGAACCAGGTCTCCTAGAAAGACTCCTGAGGATCTTTCCCTCTCACAGTTTTTTTTCAGAAGGAATGCTACTGAGTGTCAAGTCAGCTGCTGTGATGGCATGTGAGGGCTTCTCATTCAGTTGTGTTTAATCCACAACAATTCCTTCCGGATGAGACTCATCAGGAGAGAAATACTGAGGGTGTCAGTCACGTCCTGTGCTATTCCAGTTAAGCAGCTGACTCTGTAAGGATCATAAAACCACTTATGAGAAAGTCTAAATTACTCTCCACCTAGCTTCTTTCTCAAAGGCTGTTTTGGTTTATAGCAAGGAATCAGGTGTGTGCAGCACAATAAGGAACCAATGAGCAGGGACTCCTTCAGCAGCTGCCTCCAGAGTCTGGTCTGAACAAAGTACATTGCTGTAATGGCTGAAAACTTAGAGAAGAACAAAGTTGATGGAAGAACATTTATTTAGCCACAGCACCAAGAAAACAGTGTTGAACTTAATTTGACTTGCAATAATTAAGGGGCTGAGTGATTATGGATTAATACCATTCATTGCAATATGGGCTGCGAGGTTAAAATTTAATGAACTAATATACGCATTTAACATTTGTTAGTTTTCCATAACGCCCTTTTAGAAATTTTGTGGCTTTTGATTAGGAGAATATTGTAGTAAGTTTAAATGCAGTTCAACCAAGAATAGGAGTGTTATTTTTAAACAAAGCATTTTGTTCCAAAAATCTTGCTATTCATTGCCAGTCTTCTTGTAATGGAAGTATGATACTTTTCTGTGATAGCTAATACATGTTCATAAGTGTGAAAAATCCTTCTGTGATTTCGTACAACATAAAAAAACTAAACCAGGGAGCATCCTTGGAGAGAGGCCCTTTGTTTCTCAGATATTAACAATCCTGTGAGTACCTGAAGCTTCCTTTCTGACATGACTCAAAAGGATGAAGATGAGTGGAAAATTGCACTTTCTTACTCCATCTGCAATGCATACGTTCAGTTCAGAGGGAAAGGAAAATACAAAACATCCCCCCCCTGCCCCCACCAGACTGAGAGAAACAAGGTAAGTTCTGGTTATGTCTGGTAGACAGACATGGGTCTCAGTAATGGTGTTTCCTGAAATGATGCTGGGAGTGCAGGATTTTGTGAGATGATTGACAGGGAGGTGGTCAGATGGCAGAGTTTCTGAAATATGGATAGGTTTACTGATGTCCAGGATGTTACCATTTTAAATGTGCATACTGTGTTACTTAGGTTATCAGTAGATTAAAATAAACACTGGGTATTCAGTTTTGGGGGTTTTTTTCCATCCAGTATGATAATTTTATTTCTCCAAGTACTCAAGTGAACTAGAGAAGTGAAATCTTGGAAACTTTAGTCCTTTGCTAAATGGGACATGAAAGGGAGGCTTCTGTAAAGATTAGACCTTACTTAGAGGGGAAGAACGAATGTTACCAGATGCTAGTTTTTTTTTGGTGACATCTTTTATACCGATTCTAAAAATCTGTGTTTCAGGCTCATTGAGCCTGATTTGCTGTTGCAAATACCTTTACTGTGGTATTAATAGCCCTTTCTAAAATCCAACTAAGTTAAGTGAAGTTAAAGGTTGCATAAATATAATGAGTGCATAGAATAACAATCCTTTAATAATAAGTGGAGTTGCAGCTGATGCTAACTGGAAGTATATCTGCGTGTAGATGACTGTTTTCCACCAATCTGTCTTTATTCTATAAGATGTTTTAAGAAGCTCCTGGATGAGGAGACCACTTGTCTATATCCTATTTCACAATACTGCTCAAACTGATACTCAATTCATTGACTAGCCACTAAGAAAGCACGTTTTAAATCATTACTGTCACAATATTTCAAATGCCCAGTTTGACTTTGAGAGCTTGGAAATGTGAACTGTTTATGCAAATTCAAACCAGCATAACTGTTGAGTTTGAGTTACACCCTGCAACATTTGAACATCCATAAGCAAAGCCCAAATGAATTTTCTGCTTAGCAGCCACTGAATCCTTACATTTTAAGTTAAAAACTAGCATCAGTATTTTCTGAAATACCATTATATGCTAAACTTGTGGAAAAATTTAGGTATTCTCAGGAAAATACTTAAATGATATCTTGGTGGTGTGAGTCAACCAACAGTTCTTGCAAATCAAAACTTGTTCTAATGAATGAGAGAAGTGCCTTTATATTCTTGAGGATCAATATTTCATTAATGTTCTTTCGATGAACAGTAATCTTTACTCTATTAAGTTTGTAGATGCCAGGTTAAGATAACACGATTTAATGTATCATATTTTCTGTCTTTGAGAAACCTTTTCTAATTGTCAAAACAGACTATTAGTATTAATCTGGTTAAATAAAATTTAAATTAATGCAGACAGCTCATCATATGAAGTGATTCATATGCAGAGCACAGTATCTGTGTGTAATTTGGTAAAGTACAGAAGTTAATATCAAGAGTTGTAGGAAAAAGGAATTACATCAAGTTTAATTTAAACTAATTGAGATTGATTCCAAAAAGTTTTGAACAGAGACCTGATTTTTTCACTGTACAGACTTCTCAGCATTATGAAATTATTTTTTAATTTACCTGGTGTGCAGCTAGGTAGGTTACTTTCAATACTGCCCAAAGTAGATCAGTTGTCTCATGCTTTCAGTCATTTGCTGCAGTTCCTCCATATTTTTCTTTTCTTAGAGTAAATCTCATCCATACAGATTTTAGGACACAAGAAAATGCAGTATTACTGCTAATCAAATCTTTAATTTTTGTGTAGTAAGACATGGTTTTGACCAGGGGCTGTGGGACTGTTCTGTTTTGTGCTACTCCTGTGTCTTCTGCAGAGTTGGTTTTTTTTTAGTTTCAGTAGGCTTAATTCTTTGCTTCGTTCCATCAATGCCAATAAAATTGGTGTTCTTAATGGAATGTAAAACACTTACATCCATAGCGGTACTTTGGTGTAATACTATGGATAAGCCAAGCAAATAACAGTAAAATTGTTGTCTAGTTAGCTTTGTTGTTGTTCATTAATTTTTTTGGCAATTGATTGATCAACTACCACAAAAATGATTAATAATCCAATGAAGACTAAGAAGATTTCTGTAAATTGCATTACATATCTGAAAAGCATTCTTAGTCTTTCAGGCTATAAATAGGTCATATCCTGGTCATTTCAGAGTCATACAGTTGCTACTATTTCTTCAGAGTTTTAGGGAAACTCCCATTATTTTCAGTATCTATTTTAATTCAGGAAAAATACATGTTTGTCACAAATGGTGCTAAAACTGTGCAAGTGAAACATAATTTACATTGTCCATCGCAGGAGTTAAATGGGCAGAGCGTAACAAGTATGAAAAAGACCTGGAGAAGGGTGTTAAAAGTGACATGTAAACTTGTTTGTACTATTTGTTGAGTAGTTGAACAATTACGGAAAATTCTAGAGGTTTGTGGGTTTTTTCATTTAACATGGAAAAGAGTAGTTACTGTAGATTGTAGTTGCCAGGCAATTCTGGTGTTCTTGGAAAAGCTGAGGAAGAGTTAAAAGTTACTGTTCTGAAAGCTGTAGCCAGCATATGTAGAACTTACTATTAGAGAAGAATGTATTGAGAAATAACATGTTTGTGTTGGTACTCTTAAGATAAATCCTTTGTGTCTCTTAGGTGGTCCCTGCTTCGTTGGTGTAGTGTGGATGTGGTTGTTTTTTGGAATCTTGCATGGTGCGGATTTTTGTTACCTCTTTTACTCCCTTCAGTTCCTTATCTTTGCTTGGTTTTTATCCCACTTCAATTAAAAGAAAGCTTTCAAACATGTCAAGGTTTATTTTTCATTTAATCTAATCACAATTCAAAGATTTTTGTTGATCTATAAGAACTGTTCAGTCACAGACTACTTGAGACATATGGAATTGAACAGCTGTTACTGGGTATGTTCCATGCAAAACAGAATCTAGAAAATCTTATACCAAAACACACAAAGATTTCCAGCTTTTTATCCAAGAGAAAACAGGGATAGTATTCAATTTCAGCTTCACATCTCTAGTAACATTTAGTTGCCTACGTTAAAGGCAGTAATCATGAGCTTTGTATTCAGTAAGAAGAACTAGATTCTTCTGGGATACAATTTTTCCAAATTATTTTATTCTCTGCTTTTAAAAAATGGTGTTTTAGAAATGTGTGTTTCTCTCTGATGTTAAAAGACATCTGTATAGTTGAGATTTCCACTTGAGAGAGAAGAGTCCTGCTCTGAATGAGCTGCGGGCAGGGCAGCACACAACAAATGGGAGTGGGGAGCATGTAAAGAAAAGACTGCAGCTACCCTCAGCAAGGCTCTGTTCCAGCCCCTTGACAGCTCTGTCTGCAGGTGGTACTGTTATTTACAGTATTCCTTTTAAACATATTGAACACAGCTCAAGTATAACACAACCTTCTGAGGTGGTCAGGAAGAATTCAATCATCTGACAAATTAGGTTAGTCTGGTGTAACTTTTAAGTGTACTTAACTTTTAAGACACTGAGGAAAGGAGCCAAACAAGACAGATGGAGGCAGATAAAGGGAAGAGGGAATAATATAATACAAATAATGGAGGTTTGTTGGGAGAGGGCTTTGAAGTGTTGTTCTGGACTGCTACTTTGAGATGGATTATTAAATTACATTTGTATTCTATGGTTGCTGGCATTTGCTTCACACACCTAAATATCTCTGTTTGTTTTGCACGGGTTGTACTTGATGGATCTGATACTTTGATCACCTTACAAATTACTGACATTTCAAGCTGCTTGTTTCTTGTAGTAAAGCTGAATTTGAGATTATGGACCAAATAATAAGGTCATGGATCACAACAGTGATGTAGAATCACAAGGCTGTCATGTTAACAAAACCCAAGTACTGTATTTTAATGAGTGATAATCATAGTGAAACAGGGAAGTATATGGTACATTAAGAGAAGATATGGTTTAAAACAGAAATGGAAGAGTTGAGTTAATTAAATATTGAGAGATTCCTAATGCATTGTATACTAGTTCTTTAATGGCAGTTGTTAACAAGGTGATCAGTGCTGCAGCAGAAGGATGGTTGGCATGCTGTGCATTCAGTCAGCAACAAGTGAGCTGGAAAAGATCAATTCCAAGAAGCACAGAGCACTGTAGCTCAAACACAGAAAATTTAATTAATATCAGTGGAATTTGGCCTGGCATGGGTTAGTGCTGCTTAAGCTTTTACTTTAGATACTACTTTGATTTGTGTTTTCCTTAGTTTGCTTGTGATATAGCAATAATGTTGTTGTAATTATAAGAAACAAGAAGTGAGGCATGATAGTTCTACAAAAATGTAGAAAAAGATGAAAATAGGAAGAAAGTAATGAAGACTAATTTATGGTAGCAGTAAAGATGTGAACGATGAATGAGCTGAGAGCTTAGTCGGGTCAGAATTGTGTAGTCCAGGATCCTCCAAGCTTTTGTGTAAGAGCACAAGCACTGATGTGATGTTGTACAGTTGTGTTCTTGTGTTTCATAGTTTGGTAAGTGCTAGTTTGGCATTCAGCACAACCAAGAGCAGTATTAACCCCCTGTGACCATTCTTTACTGCCATTTGAAGCAGTCCCAAAATAAACGTGCTTTGGAATGGTGTTTCCTGCAATTTTCAAGGCTAATCATGGAGCAAGTGGCCCTGCAGGTTGTCAAGGGAGGCGTTGCTCAGACACCTCTGTCTGTGAGCAACTGAGGCCACAATGTCAGTACTTCAGTTATGTCAACCAACAAGCAGCACAACTAAGACAAAGGGGGCTAGTATGATTTTACGAACAGCAGTGGCTGGGTGGAGTGGGGAATTTTTCTTTTAGTCAGAATTCCAAAATGTGAAAAAGAAGGGTCTGATGCAGTAAAAAAAAAGTAGTAAACTACCCTGCTACATGAATTCTGAAATAACACCATTCTTAAGATACTGAGATAATTCATTTACATAGGCTTTTGAACAACTCCTTAATTTTGTTCCTCAACTTTCTTTAATTTAACTTTGTTTTTGCATTTTATTTTCATTGTGAGCCTGGAAATATTGGCTGAGAAGGTGGGAAGATGAGCAGACATGAGACTGGACAAGGTTCCAGTTAATGTCATTGGAATTTTGACACAATCAATGTGTTTCTCCAGTGTGCTAGGATTCTTTCAAATTGGCATTTGCTTTCCTAAAGCTATTCTGTCAGAAAAGGTTTGACCAACTCTGATATCTGCACGATAAAGCAAACTTTCCTGCAAGAGGGTTTATTCTGCTTACATGTGCAGCCTGAAAGCCTTGAAAGCAAGCTACTGTGGAGAGGACTGAAAATTCATTTGTGCATTTTCATTCTTCAGCAAAGAGGACAGCATGCAGTGATTTTTTTCTGTGGGGAAAGCTGAAAAACTCTTCTGTTTTGCGTAGCAGAATTATTCCTACTTAATAAGCAGGAAGAGAGAGACAGAGGAAGTGGTCATTTTATCTGCTTCTCACTGGCCATTTTCTGTGATGTCCATTGCTTCCCAGAGATAAATTTCCATTCTCTGTTCTCTTTGCTGTCTTCTTTCCCCTTACAAAGACCTGAATATGAGAACAGAGAAGTGGAGGATTTCTTGCGTAAGGATATTGTCCTGTTTTTCAACTTAGATCTAAAAGTTCATACTTTGGGCCATTACAGTTGGATGAATAAAAATCTATATGTCCGTAGAGAAAATGTACAGTAAGTACATTTTTATAGAGACAACCTTACAGAAGAGAACAGTAGTCTGGGCAGGGAAAGGCAGAAATAATGCATATAGATGTAGTAAAGCACTGACAAATGGTATTTCTCAACAAATGGGCTCATTTTATGAGAAAAAGCTCTGAACAGTAACCCCCAAGGAAGTCAATTCCCAAATGGCTGTATAATCCTCCGAGACCAGCTCCAGTCCTCCTTTGTCTCTAATTGTACTGACAGCTGGTACTCCCAACTTTCTGGCAATTTATCTCCCCACTGCATATTCATTGAGAGATTACTTGTCATAGTATTGACCATACATTAACAAGGAAGTGGTGGATAATAGTAAAATCCCTATGGTCCTGACAGATGTTTTCTTGGTACGAGAGCTTATGCTGACAGCATATGCACAACAGAGTGAAACTTTAACATTTTTGAATCAAAATAAAGCATTAGTTAAATGGAAGAATTGAGTCAATGATCTATATTCAGTTCCCGATTCAAAACCAGATTGTCATGGTAATTTTTTTTACAGAGGCACATGAAAAATTATATGGAGATAAACATGCAAAGCTAAACTAAATGTAAAGTGGATGCTGAGATGATTATGGTGATTTCAGTTTCTTCGTAAGAAAATTATTCAGAAGAGAAATTATGGTAAAATAGGACTTACAGATCCAGTTATATACTTTTTGGTGTGTGGAAGTCTTTACCAAAATTTTAAGTGATTTATTTATGGCGTGATCAAAAAGTCCAAATAGATAAACCAGCTTAGTAACCTTTATCTTTGATTCTTTTATGTGCATATTAACATTTCATAATTTGGTCAGGCTGTCCATTCACCTTTTGTCAGGTACTAGGAACTAATACCCCTTTACAAAGTCAGCTTGGCAATAGTCCTCTATTCATTGAAACTAAGGTGCTTTCTAAAGTGCTTTGCGTTTTCTTGACTTATGTGTGTCGTTAACGTTGTCTACAGACCTCCAAGTGAATCAAAAGAACTCCTCACAATGACCACAGCATTAGGTCATTTAGGTTTTTCCAGCTCGGTTACCCTGAAGTCCCACAGGGAAAACTCATCCCTCACTTGCTGAACACGTTTGAAAATGTTAGAGCCTTATAAGGCTCTTTCACTTTCATTAAAACTCTGCCTTAATGGTGCTTTCTGTGTCTCGGGTCCTCTGGCTCTCAGTTCCCCTGCTCCCAAGTTCAGCCCGTGTTCCATAAGTAGTTCTGGTTTTACTTGCACAAACTGCAGTGTTTGGCAAGGCTCTTATGCCTGCAGACTTGACTCTGAAACTTCAGCAGTTGAGGAGGTAATGAACCCAGTAATGACAGAGCTCATTAGGAGCATTACAGCTAAGTGCTATCAAAAGCCAAGGAATACAATTTAAGTTAAACACTAGCATAGAATTCAAACCTAGCATCCTCCTTCTGAGGTTCAGCAGCATAGTTCAACAAAGCACAGCAGCAAAATTCCTAACCCATTACAGGGACTAGGATATTGTTTAGATGGAACGGAAACCAGGAACAGTAAGGAGTTATTAAGGCAGGTTTTGCAGTAAGGATGTCGTTAGGGTGGTCATTCAGATAGAAGTGATTCCCCTAGAGATTGTATCTGCCTCTCTGCCCTGTGGGTTTAATTCAAGTATCATAAAAAACGAATCTTTGGATTTTGCACAGCCCTAGATAAGAACAGGGTCTTTTTTCTAGTGGGGCTTCCTGCTGAGCTTGGTCTAATACCTCAGAGCATATGTGGCCTCTTGAAGAAATTGCATAAGAATGGAGCAAAAAAAAAAAAAAAAAAAGGCTGTCATAAATGAGAGGGTTCTTTTTCTTTAGGTGTTCATGTTCTCGATGGTTTAAGAGAAATGAAGTATTACGCAAGAGTCCTAGAAAGTTCATGAAGCAACCAAAGGGCAGAAGTGAGGACAGGGAGGAATTTGCCAAACAAGGGGAGAATTGATTACTGAACAAGGCAAGGGTCTGTCCTGTGGACGGTTAGACATCACATTACTGGGTTTGGTAATGAAGGTCATTGTCCTGTGCCCATCTACGGTAGCATCTGTTTGTTTGCCTGTAGATTTTATGAAAATAGCAAAATATTCTAGATGCATAAACAGACCCTATCAATAACTGGTTTTCTGCTTCACCTCTAAGTGAATAAACTGTTCTTTCTGCACATCATTTTACAAATTTTACTGTCTTACCATGGCAATTTGTTTGCCTGAGACAACCTATTGCAGGCCTTCCCCATAAAGCACCTTTACTCTCTATTTCTCCAACATTTATCATTAAGTACATTTTGCCTGTGCTTCAGAAGAAAATCAGATTAGAAGGAGACAAGTTGTTCTTAACAGCATCTTTTACTTTGAGAGAGATATTAGCGTTGATTTGATTTTTAGTCTGTTGTGTTTTATGGTTTGCATTTTGATTACATTTGATTAACTTAAGGGGAGGCTATGAGAGATGAAAGATTAAGTCATGCTATTTTGAGGGAGATAAAGGATGATATATGACAAGAACTAAATAACCCACTTGACCAAGCTAATGTGCTCAGTAATCATTAGTCACCTGTGTGATGCTCATGGTGCTTCATCATCTACAAATGAGCATTGCAAACCTGATTTATAGTAGTTTTTAAAATAAGAGCACTGATCTCTGTCTACCTTGATTTCAAATTACATTTAATTTGATTATTTTGATAAAGAAGAGGTATTTTGGGGGATAATAGTGAGCCTCCAAAGCTTTTTAAGTTAAAGCACAAATACTAATTTTTTCCAAAAATTTGGAATGCTTGTTTATGATGTGACCATTTCTGTTCTGACTGTGCAGAATTAGAAATTTGCCAGTGTCAGAATCAAAAGGCTGAGAATTACATGGGAGAAGTAACTGTAATCTTATAATTAAGAATTAAGTTGCCTGCAACTTTTATGAGTTATGTTTGTCCTGGGAAAAAATCTCCACGTGGAACTTGTCTCACAAATGCAAGTGATTTATAGCTATGAGATTGTATAACCTGACTTCTTAAATCCCACGGGTGCTGACAAGTAGATGGGGGTTGAGTACGTTGCTTCTTGAGAGTGCTTTTGGCAATCGTCTCCAGGGTTTCTGTGTTACAAATAAATTTTTTGCTGTTTTTGGTGGGGATATGGCTGGATTAGAAGAGAGCAGGATCAAAGGTTAGCCTTACCTGGGCCATATTTATAGAATCTAAGTTGGCAGCTTTCCAGTGTTCATATTTGTTTGAATATTTAAAGTGTATTTAGCATTCCAGTCCTCTGAATGAATAGAAATTGTTGCTTTAATTGCGTTATTTTTAGAATAACAGTGTTGATGGTTTGTGATTTTATTTACTCTGGATTCAAGAATCAACAGCAATAAAAAGTAAAGTTTGTTGATCAAATAATGCTATTTTGGAAGTTTCAGGGGTCTGGCAAATGGCATAAGGTTTCCTTTCAACTGTGAAGTAACCTGGGCTCTAAATGAGCCTCTTTAATGACTAGGGCAGCTTTTGAATGTGGTCCCTAAGGGTAATTATCATTTTCTGTACTCTTATTAGCATGCCAAGTGGCAGAGTTGAATAGCAATATGAGCCTTGGGAGCCAAGTGAGGGGACAGTAATGCATATATTATTGTAGCTTGTGCAGTGATATTTAGCTGCATCAAGGGATACATTGGAAGGATGTCTCTGGCTTATCCAAAATAAATTTCCCAAGCCCAACAGAAGTTTTCAGGCCTGGATTTTACTTCTATTATAATGGAGGATTTGCATTTTCCTATTCTTATAAGCTTTTTTGGACTCATTAATCTTTTAAAAGAACAGAGATTAAACCAAGATTGTAAATTAGTTGTGAGTTTGAATTTACAGCTTACAAACGTATTATATGTGTGGCCTGAAACTTGCAGAAGTTACAGCAGGGAAAGAACAACAAATTTTCAAGACTAATGCTTTTATTGTACTATGGGATTTACTCAGATCAGCTGTACATTGGATACATTATATTTGGGTGTGTATTTTATTAGTCTTGATGTATTGGTCTGGCTGTAAAACTTGGTTGAAGACAGCAGTATATTTAAACATTTGTGAGTGGGGTGTTTTTCTTCCTAAAATAATGTTTCCTTTTGTTACTTAATTTCAGATATTTTCATGACACACTCTTATGTCTTACTCCTTTTGACATTAGTGGATTTTATTGACTCATTCTTCTATCTGCTTTGGGAAATGTCCTTATATTTTCTGTGTTCCATAATTTCGAATTTTTACAGTAATGGCAACCACATTGCTGTATGTCAAAAAAAACCCCAAACCAAACCCAGATGAATAGACAGGCTATCCCAGCATATCTGTACGGATACTTGGAATTTTAAAGCAACTTCTTCACAATATCTGGAAAAAGAACCTGAACCTTTGATCACAAGGTCACTCTGGTTTTATGCAAATTTTGTTACTGCAGATGAGATAATGAAAGTCAATAGGTTAGAGTTTTTAATGAGAAAATGCCCATAAGCATGGCATGTGGAGATTGAAAACTTGAGCCTTAACGGTTTATGGTCATTTTGTTCTGTTATAATCCTGGAAGTATAAATGTACTGGATTGAGCAGATTTATTCATGAAGTTATTTACAAGCCTTTAAAACATAACTTAGAATCTCTTGATAAGGATCAAGAGGGACAGATCCTTGTCACAGGCTTGAATACAGATTTATTGATATCCATATTCTCCACAAAAATATTCTACCCAGATTTTGAAGCCATCTCTTCTGTTACTTCTATTATTCTCATTCTTTCTCCTGGAGTCACGGTTCAGCTCAAAGGGAGTGACAGGCTTGCATATAGTTCGAAATCTGTATGAAAACCTTTCACCCTCTGTCTCTTCTGTGTGTCTTAATTGTGCTCTGTACAGAGTGGGTCTAAGACAGGAAAATGCTGTGTGACAGATGTGATGCTTCTTGGAAATCCTGGAGAGGAAATCTTAGGGGTGTTATTGGTAACACAGATGTAGCCAGCTGTAGATGGGGTGGCAGGAGCCCAGATGTTGACATCCAGTGGCTCATCAGACATCCTTGTTTCTCGAGGCTCTGCAATACAGACACACAAGTGACAGGCAGAGAAGATGAAACTCTGTTCTGTTGTAGGTATTTGTTTTGTAGAGAATCAAAATACTGGGATGGCGGACTGTAATTATATAAAATGATGGTAAATACTCAAACTTTCCTGTGTATCGATTCATCAGTATTCTTTAAAGCTTTATGGGAAATAGTCCCATATAAATGGTAGGCCATGTAATTATGGGAGACATTTATCTTTGAAAACATGGCAATGGTTTCATATAAACCAAAACCTGATTTGCTTGTATTTTCTTACCTCTATGTGTAATTTAATAAATGTATTCCTACTTCAATGTAAGTGCACAGCAAAAACTTGGCAATGACCTGTGTTGCTTGTTTCTATTTGTATCTACAATTACAAGATACTGCGCTCCAAATTGAAATTGAATATAGTAATAGTTAGGGAGGAAGAGCAGGTTGTTATTTCAGATGATTATTTTGGACTTCTGCTAAGCAAAGAGGATCCTTCCTTAAGATCAGGTCAGCAAAACTGCTCGGAAATATCCTGAGATAATGCTACCAGTGGAAGTTTTACCAGGAAGGAATTTAATATTGTGAGACATTTGCTATTTATCTTCTGTAGAATAAAATAAAGCTGATAAAATAGCTAATGGGAATCAAAGTCTCAGGAGTGCATTGTGCTTACACAAGGGAGCATTTCTGTTAGAATGTCAAATGAAAGATGGTCAAGTTTTGTTATTTTTGGACTATTTTGTGTTACATCGGTTTTCTGTCCTTATAGGAATTGGCAATGAGACGTTGGAATATGTTAAGCAAGCACTCAAGGAGCTGTTTTCAGATATGTGAGAATGCCAGTTTGCATCTGCTTTGCTGTAAGCACGAGAAAGGATTAGGACTGTATGGTGCAGAGTGCCTTTGTGGGTTTGTTTTGGTGTGTGTGCTTCACCCTTAACTCAAGAAGTTGGGAGTGGTTGGCACATCTCATAAAGTCAGAGTTTTTACTTTCTCAGACTGTCTCCTAATGCTTTCCTACATTCACTTTAAAAGCAGTGACATTTCATTTGGAAATCTCCCTGGAAAATTTCTCCAGAGTCTGTCAAAATATTTTTCTTTGATATGACACTATATGGTTCCTTTTCTTATTTTTGCTATTACTGCATGTAGAACACTAAATTCTTTATCCTCATCTATCTGTGAGTTTTCAGACTCGTGTCCTCCCTCTGCTTAGCCATCATTTGCCAGATATGTCCCTATACTCATGGCTGTGGAGCAATATTTTATTTGTGTGGCCAGACACGGACTATTAGAGGAGCCCTGACGTTCAGAGAGTGTTTATGACAGTCTGCCATGCCAGATACAGATCTGTAGTGGGTGGGCATGCAGTAAGCAGTCTCCCATCCCAAAAATATGAAGGATTAAATGGCATATTGTACTAGGAATGCCTCTTATTGATAGTCACTTTAAATGAAAACACTTGGTATTTTAAATGCAAAAATTTCAACTTGAAATGTTCTTGGCTATCTTATAAACAAAACTGTTATACCTCATACTAGGTCCAGTGACAGAGGTGGTTCTAGTTCTGCTTTTTAGTCTCACACACAGTCTTAGGGTTTTTCTACCCTTTTGCTCCTTTTTCTGGTATTTGCTTAAAGGCAAATGCTAATGATGTCAGGAGCAGTGCTTATGCAGGATGGCTTCATCATCCTCATACATCATGCTTTGTGATATTTATGTTTAAAAAATTAATCTCTTGTTTCATGGAGTTGGACTTAGAAAAGACCCACAAGGATCATCAAAGTCAGGATATTCTATGATTTAGTTGATGAAAATGGGGCTCACAGGCAATTCTTTTGCTATTAAATCTGATCATGTGTTAAAGCCACAGGGAAGGCCTGAGATTAGCATGAAAGTGCACAATTCACCTTCATACATTAGCATCTCATGGCCGGTAATCAAAGATAGCTATTTAGTATTTTATTCCAAGTCTTAAGATAATGAGCTTGCTAATAAATGCAGTTGGAGACAATATTGGTGCATTGTCTGCACCTGAGAACCTGTTCCTAAGTTTCAAGAGACCTAAGTACCTTGTGTGAATACTCCAGTAAAGTGTGTCTTGTAAAATTCCACTGTTAGTTATGTTTTGAAAAAGTAAGAATAAAAAAGTTAATGGCAGTATTAGCACTCTAAGATTTGGATCCACAAGTAGTTTGAAGAAATGCTGAAAAGAACCTGACATCTTGGAGAGTAAGAAAAATTTCTCCTGAGTGCTGCCTTGCAAATACAAGTCAGGAACTCACAGCTTTGTCTAAAATTTGAAATTTAATTTAGTCCCGCTGCTCATGTCCAAATTCACATCCAATCAGTTACCCATAGTAGACAAACCTCACTTGCAGAATAAGAAACTGTTTCTGTTAGAGGGTAGAGTTACCACCATCAAAGCATAATACCTCTGGAATAATCCTAGAAATGGTCTATCACTCTCCTACTCGAAATGAGTCCTGATCCAGAAATTCAGAGGGTGACAGAAAATAACTGTCCCCTTGAATGAATAAACCCTTCAAGAAAAGCCCTTCACTACCATGAAAAAGTCTATTGAAAACAGCAATGCTTCCATAAAAAAAGCCAGAACATGTATTGTAAGGCTCTGCTGAAATGGGAATGCTCTTTCAAGTGCTGTTGGCTTTGGCGAGGAGGAGAGGCATGAAGTCTTCCAGGGACATTTGCTTGCCTTCTCTCATCTTTTGTGCAGTGTTTGAAATATTCTCTCAGACACTGAAAACCTCTCTGTTCTGTCTCTGAAAACACATGGTTTTCTTCTCAGTTCTGGGCAGCGCACTTCAGAATGGATCAGGGCAGCATTTGAAAGCACGAGATGTGCAGTGACAAGGCTGAAAGCATTCTATCTTCCACTGCTCACAGACTGTAAGCAAACTATTGTTGTTTTAGTCTTGATCCTCATTCTCTCTTTACCATGGGAATTGCTTGAAAACATTTATTTAAAAAGTGAAATCCAGGAGCCATCTTGTTAACAGCTGTAAGTCCCGGGGGACCTGCGGGTCACTTAGGCAACAGAAATTAAACAGGTAGTATCCTGCAGTAACTGAAAAACAGTGGGTGGATAATCACAGCTTAATAGCTACAAAAATTGCGTAGCATTTATTTAAGATTCTTTTTGAAATCCTGGAAATAAAAGCTTTATCCCCAGTCCTTCAAGGAGTTTCATGTTTTCTTATCTCAATACAGTTATTTTTATTGAACTCAAAACTAGCACCTACAAATAGCCAGCCAGCCATTTTTTCATCATGGTGTGCTGAATCCATTCTGGGTGCATATGTGAAAACTCGTCTATACAGTATTTTTAAAAAACTGCTGTGGCTTAATATTACCAGGGTCTGAGATTAAATCTGAAGAAATCTAACAATTTTTGTTAAGTCCATAGCAAAAACCAACCAACCAAAAAAATCCTAACCTCAAAATGAAAAAAGTCATTACATTTTACTGGAGAACTTTCCCATTGTCCCCTTGTGTTTGAGCTAGGGGGAAGAAATTCCCTGTACAAAAACAGAATAAAATGAGAGGGAAGTGGAGGGAGAAATACAATAGGACTAATTCAGATTTGGAAAATACCTTTTATATGGAAAATTTAAAATGAGAGGGGAAGAGTCAATATGTTATTGGAATAAGTACTTTGTAACAAAATTTGAAATGAGAGCTAAAAGCACTCAATGTTGTAGATTGGATGCTCAGATGTACATGGCCAGGCTGCTTTTCCTCATTTTTTCTATATTGATAATAAGTACATACAGAAAATAAATACAATTATTTGCTTTGAAATCTGGGAGAGGAATATTTAATTTGTAACTTCTGTGTAAGGACAGAAAAAGGTTCAAAGGTGGTTGCAGGTAAATCCTTGAATTCAATCTGAAGCAGCACCACTCACGGTGGATTGGTCTAATGCGTGTTTTTTGAATGAGCTGGTACTTTGTCTTGTGTGTTCCAGTACTCCAGCCCACTGCAGGATTTCACGTCTGCTGAGAGGACACGAGGGGTGCAGAGGAGCTGCCTGAGAACATCAGGTTCTCACTCCTGGCCTAAACCCACGGCTCAGAGGCAGTGTACTTGTTTAGAGAAAACTCCCCACACTGCACCACTTCTGTAACAGCAAGGAATGTTTCCTTACCAATATTTGAAGGGTAGCCTGGGTAATTTTATTTATGCAATGCAAGAGTGGCTGCTGGGAATGCTCAAGATGATGTGTGCCCTAACAACAGAATACATTTGACCTGAATGTGGACTGCAACATGAGGCGCAGTATTTATGGCAGGTGATTTCTTCTGCTTTTGATGTTATGCCCTCTTTTTTAAAATATGTCTAGCACAGTCAATGGCATGCTCAGTGTGACATTGGGGTTTTTTGAAGCTTTTAAAAGCTACAACTCTCCTTCTCAGCATCTCGGAGTACAGGCTGTCAGCATATGTAAATGTCCTGCAGGTATGATTTTAATGCCAAACAGCATGGAAGCTTTCCATTACTTCAGAGGTTGCTGGATTTTTTGAGAAATGCCAAGTCCGGATGTAGATGTCTGCATTCCTTCATAAGTTTGATTCTTTCTCAGTAAATGTGCAGGAGTGATTGGTGTGGTGAGCTAGCTGGGGTTATTCGTGTTAAAACATGAATCTGTTATTTGTCATGCGGACATTTTCTGAAATAATTGTCACTCATTTTTCATGTACATATGTTGTCTGCGCATGTTAAAGACATTTGTGAGGGCAGATGAATTACAGGGAGAATACAATTTGGCAATATCTACATCTTAATTTTTGCCAGCTTCGTCAGGGTAGAAAACTTGGTGTTTGTTAGAGGGACAAAGAGGTTGCAGATTAGAAAATTACGTATCTAATGCAAAGAATAACCAGCTGTCTTCTATGTTTATTTCTTCATTGTCAATCTGAACTTGGAAGAAAAACAAGTTACTGTGAATGTAAATGAAAAGTATGTGAGATTTTCTGTTTTTTCAACACATGGCTTATGATCAGCAGAACACACAAAATTGAGGTAAATATTTGAAAACAACAGTTGGAGTATTAGACCTAAAGTAGACTGCTGCTGTTGTAAGACGTGTTGCCTATTGTGGTGTTATGTCCGCTCAGTGCCGGAGAAGTCAGGTGTTTAAATGAAGTTTGAATTGAAATTTGAAGACTAATTAAGTAATTGTAAGGTATGAAAATGCCCTCACCTTTGTGTTCTTCATGAGCACAGTGAGCTTCCTTGGGCAGGGCTGGCTAGTCATGGTATTGTGTAAATTACATCTATATTCAGTAGTTCCTACATTAAAATGGGTGTTACCATGCCATGCATGGAATTTAACTCTGGATCTAAATGAACCCTCATTCAGAGTAGGTTCTGGAATGGGCAATTTCAGTCCATTTTCTGAGGCAGAGATGCTTGCTTTTTCTTGACTTTTTAATGTTGAGTAAATGTATGCATCTGTATATACTTAGCCCACTTTAGAAGTTCTTCTCATGTTTAACAGTTTTCCTGTCCTGTAGTTCATCTGAAATTTGTTTCTTGAATGTTATTTTGAATTGTGAACTTTAATTCAGATATTACTTTAATTTATTCTTTTAAATAATGCATTACTGGAGTATTAATACTGCTGAGTTATTTCCCCTTCCCAATAAAACTAAAAGAATTAAACTGCTATTTTGAATATTTTTGAATGTTCCTTTCAAAGTAGCATACCCACATCTTAATGGAGAAAGTTCCAGTAACAACTTGCAAATGCTACAAACTCCACTTTTGTATCAGTTACACTGGTATTTATCCTGGTCTTTGGTGACCACCTCTGTTCAAAGCTAGAGCTTAAGGACAAATTTGTATGGCCTAGTTACAAATGGATCTTAAAGCAAGCTTATCTTCTGTTATGTCTGCTCTTCTGTTGCATGTACAATGTGCTATGACATACTCTTGTGCATAATGCAGGATTTTTCTCTTTATGGTAAATTTACGGTGCTTAAAGTGGTCTTAACTAGCTCAGCACATGTGAAGAAGCTCGTGGTGAATTAGACTCCATTCTCCTCTCACATAAGCTGTCCCTGTTGTGTTTCTCTTATTCATGTTAAACCCTTCAAAGATGCCTTCCCTGAGCCATAAGCTGTGATGTGAGATTATTAAAGGGTCTTCACTTAATCCTGGCTTCTGGTCTTTGGCAGGGAGAAACAGCCAGTTTTAAAAGAGAGGTGTTAAACCTTAATATGTTCTGGCAGAAAGATCTATAGCCAAGTGGAGACAGGCTGTACTGATATTGATACAACATGCAGCTGTTTCAATAATCCGTTCAGGATAGCTCCTGTTACTGCAAAATGGAGCTGGGACCAACTTTTCTTCTGGTCTCCAGGTTAGTTATATGATTTCTGTAAGCACTGTGGGAGAGGGTGTAGAACTCTGATCGGAGCAGTAGATAAATTAGACAAAGGGAAAAGTTCAAGCAGACAATTAAGGTCTTACACTAGCAAAACTAATCAAATTCAGTGCATGTGTGCAGCTAGGAATGAGTTTAAGTACCTGGATCCTAAGGCAGTTAAGGTGTTGGTGCAAAACAATAACCATTTAGCTCAATGAAAGCTGAGACTTAATGAAGCTAAGTGATTTCCTTGAGGCTGTGCAGTGGAGTCAGTAGTTTTTAAGAAAACCAGGAACACTAGCTTTTAAAACCTTCTTCTGTCTACTAGGCCACCAGAGTGTAGAAATGTCACTTCAAGGAAGAGCAGGATTTGGTTTAAATATAGCTCAGCTAATAGTGAAAATTGGTTGAAGAGTGGCAGATGTGAAGGTATTTGCTCTTTGTGCCTTTGCCCGAAAGCTAAGCAATATTTTACATTTATTGTAATTTAGTGGCATAGAAAATTCCCCAAATACCCTCAAGTACTTTGGGAACTGCAACTCCAAAACATAGGTGGTCTTTTTTTGTGCCCTGCGTTTTGTATTATTGAGCCATGCACAGAATGAAACCTTGCCAAATGGTGATCCATAGCCCAAACTAATCTCTGTAGAGCAGATGGGAGTTTGACAGGGGAAGAGACAAGCTGACAGCTTTTCCTCAAATAAGTCATACAGTGTGTTTCCAGTGCCAAGCTGGATTTGACATTTAATTAAAAATTTACCTCAGGAAAAAAAAAAGGGACCAAAAAAACTCCACCTCCACAGCCCCCCCAAAACAGCCTTTCACACTCATGCCCTGGTACAGATGGAGAATCTGTTTGGTCTTATTTAAACCGGAAACCTCAGTGCCCAGAAGGCCATCACTGGGAAGAGGGCAAACACTGAGATACTGTGGGGAATAGAGTCAGCTATCCTCAGCTTGGCTTGAGGATATAGTGGTGCTTAATAAGCAAAATGAATTACTACAAATATTCAGCCTGAGCTACTGTAGTTAGAATATAATATGGATGGTGTATATTCTGATAGGTTTGAGTACAATTTTGTGTCTCTTTTTTTGTGGGTTTGTGAAGTCAAGAATATTGAAGATATAAAAAGCTTAGTACCATTGCAGGAAATACTTGTAGTCATAAAGATGTTTCCACATTTCAGTTTTCTGTTCAGGGTCGCCCCACGATGCAAACCAAAGGCACCCCTAGCTGGCTCTGGTGTCCTTTTGATACCCCACAGATTTTTAGGGTATATTCCTGTCCATGAGCTGGTCTTGTGTTGCTCTCAGCTCTCCCCTGTTGCTGTTCTCTTCCTTGGCAGCAGCAGCTAATGGCACTTGGTTCCTTTCAGAAAGCTTCTCACATTCTAAGGGGAGAAAGAAACACAGGAATGGGTGTTAGAAAAGGCATGAGATTGTAGGGAGGATGCCCTGAATTCTCCCTGACAAAACACATTAGTTTTCTTCAGCTTCTTTTTTGTTGCCTGCTTATGTGGAGAACCGGAAGGTGATGAACACAATGATGGCTATATGAAAAAGGAACACAAATTAAGAAGACTGATTTGCTCCCTCTGCAGTTTGGCCTGGCTTATTATAATGATATGGAGATTTTGTGCTATTTTCTTAGGGTCAGATTCTGTGTCAAAAAACCTGATGATTGGGGAGGGTGGAGAAACACAACACAAAGGTCCTTGATGTTTCTAGGTGAGTTGGCACATAAATACATTATGAATTTTATTCTTTATATGTGTACCTCATACTTACTGTTCTGGGAAGGAAAGGTGGTTAGTTCATTGTCCAAAGGGTTTTTCAATGTGGGTGACAGATAAAGAGATGACAAGACAAACTATCAAGCTCCAACTTGGATGGGTTTTGCTGTTCATTTTTGGAGTAATTCCATGCAACCTCTTCACCATAGTAAGTTTAATAAGAGATAGGTACATAATTTATTATTACAGTGGTAATGTAAACTACTGAAGTCCTACACTAATTGCTTCAGTCTGGATTGGGATGTAGAACCGGTGGTTGTTCTTATTTCATAAAGGGATTTAGTAACTTTGAGTAAGATTTTTAAAGGTGGTGAGGTAGGTGCTTAATAATGCTGAGATTTTGTAAAGTGCTCAACAAAAGCTGCGTCAGTATTTCCTAATGGAAATACCTGGAATTATCTGACTGATATTTTTGGTGGCTTCTTAAAATCCTGGTAGCTGTTTATTGCTGCTTTTAGACATGATGTTCTTTCAGATTTTGTCTGTGTGGTGCTTACCTGTCACTCAGGGCTACCTTCAAAGTGTGTGAGTGTCTGGGGTTCCTACTGACTTGGAAAGTCTGAGTAATTGAGCCCTTGGGCATCTCTGAGTATGAAGCGGGTGTTCCTCTGGCTGGAGCTGAGCGGGGTTTGCTGGAGGGATGGCTGAGTACTGCAGGGCAGGGATAGGCTCTGTACAGAGCACAGAGGGACCGTGGGCCTTGATGGGAAGGCAAACTGCTCCCAGTGCTGACTGATCACAGCATTCCAGTGGGGGACTCAGGATCGGTCCCAGCATCTTCATTCTTCTTCTTGTGCATTGAGCCCAGATCCTGAACTCAGGCCCCTGAGATTCCCCCTGGGGACGGAAGTCCCAAAATGAGTTCAGTTGGTGTGATGCTCCAAGGAATCAGAATCCTTCCCTGGCATTCTTTCCCTGGCTGCTTTTAATAGTCTTTGGAGTCCTCCCTAATTTAGACTCTTGAAAACAAGTTACACTTGTATTATTTGAGATAGCTATTTCATACATTAGTACCAGATTTCAGCCATTTTGGTAATTGTCTTAGTAGAAAGAAGCTTTTGAAAATATAGTTTCTACTTTCGTTCAATCCAGGATGATACCATTTCATACTAAGGAGGATTGCTACTGGTTCTGGGTTTGTTGTCTTAAAGCACTAGCTGTATTGACATTTAAAAAACCAACCAGCAGCAACAATAACAACTAAAAATCTGCCATTTCTCTGGAGCGTCGAGATGAAACATCAATGTAATGTGCCCCTGTAAAACATTTAAGTCCCATTGACAATATATCATGGGCTTTTTACAACACCTTTGACAAGAGCCACTTAAGGCAGTTTTTACAGATAATTTTTTTTCTCATTTTATTGAGTATTGAATTTAATCCCTGTGGAATTTTAATAATTTTAGCTGCAGCAGGAAAAGATACTTGTAGCCAAGCAAAGGATAGGTTGTCTGCAATTCAGTGAGTCTTAGATTTATTAAAAGTTGAAATACTTTATAATGCTAGTAAAATTATATGGAAACATAATTTATTGGCGTAGGGTTGGAGACTGTGAACACATTGCTGGATGTTTGGCAAACTAGAATATCACAGCCTGTGCCCAAAGTAGGTATATACTTATGTATAGACAATAACTTGAATTGCTTTAAAGGAAAGCAATTTTCTTGGAAATCTGAAAGTTGCATAAAATGCATTGGTAGGGTCTTTTCTGTGAAATAATTCGCGCACTTTAGTGTTCACTGATGCTTCTTGGTGTGATAGCACAGTGGTTGAATCAATGCTGGTCTATAGTCAAAGCTCTTCAACTGGCCTAGGTGACCGTGTGTCACAGCAGGATGTCACCAGGAAGGAAATTTCTACAACTGAAAAAGCACAGCTTCATTATATTTTGTCCAGTGTTTATATTCCCTGTGAATTAGTTGAAATAAGTTCCTTTCATCCGAGCTTGTATGAGACTTTAATTGGTAGCTTTATTTGTAAAGCATTGAGAAGTTTCTGGTTTTTTTAATCTATCCAAGAGACCATAGCAAGGAAGAGTTCACAAAGGACCTTGAAAATTCATATCAAAGACAGCAAGTCATTATCACTAAAACTGAAAATGAAAAGCAATACTGAAGTCATAAATAAAATAAGGACTGTCCTAAAATTCAGCAATAACCTCTCTCTCTTTGCACGCATGCTGTAAAGAATTGAAATTATACAGTTCAGGGCATTTCTCGTATCTAAGCAGTAGGTAGGAAAAGTACATCTTCCCAAAACCAAATGATGCTTGGATAATTGACAGCATTAGTGCAACCTCGTGTAAATAGAAGATGAAAGGTGAGAAGAAGGAAGCAAATACCAGAATTTTTATGACTTTTATCACTTCTCCTTGAGAACCTGGAGACATAACACTCATAAAACATTAGACACCAAGAGTTCTAATGAACACACATATAGCATCATAAAGAGATGATATTTGCATTAAAGGGGACTTTATCTGTTGCATAATTGCACCTCAGCTAATATAGAAAGCTGAACATACGAGCTGCCAGCCTGACTCACTAAATCAGAGGGAGGTTATACTGCAGGAACCCAATAATCGTGCCACGGTTACGTTCTCATGGTGTCAGGACGTGGATCTGGCAGCAGCAGCTGCTGAGATGGTGCAGCCTGGGGAGCCTGGCTTACAGTAAACTCTAGAGCTGTTCATCATCTTCAAGGAAGAGCAAAAGGAGTAGCAAAACAAGTTAATATGTGACAATAATCAATGCCTTCAAGGCAACAATATAAAAATAATTACCTATTTACCAGGTAGCTTTACATGACAGTCACAAATTGAAGAGCAAATGATTAATTCTTCTGTGGAGGCGTGATCTGTATTGTGCAGTCCTGTTTTACAGTAATGCTGGAATTGCTGCTCCTGGTTTTTCTGTTCTGAAGGAAAGCGGTTCTTGTTAGTGCTTAGAGATGACATCAGTGATGTGATGGGATTGTGCACCTCAGCAAACTGCACTGGCAGCCCCGAAATGTGAGACCGTGCTGTTGGCTGGAGTCAATAATGTGCCGGAACTGGGCATTACTCACAATCCTGCCTACAGAAAATGTCAGGGAGCCTCAGATACGGCACCATTTATCACACTGTAGAGTTTATAGCAGCTCTGGCATCTGCTGAGCAACAGTGCCCATTCTGTGCACTTAGAACTAACACTTAAATATTCATTCTTAACAAGGCAATAATTTGTGTCTGTCCGTAGCTGCAGCTGACCTAGAGTGTAGCAGCAAATGGACTCCCTGGTGTGAAGGACCACACTTGTATGCTGCTTGTCTTCTAGGGCTGTCTGCTTGTATCCAGGTCATTTTTAAGATCTTGTTTTACTTAATTCAGATCTTTCTCAGGCCTTGTCCTTGTCTCTGCTCAAATACATTGGTGATCTTGCCAATACACTGCAGGCTGTTAATCAGATTCCCCCTACTGTGACCTTGCAGTCTGCTTTTCTGAAGGAAAACCACCAAAGATTATTATTCAGTCACTTCCTTTGCTGCTTACTTTGTCTTCAGGTCCTTCTCCTTTTCTTCTTCTCTTCCCTGTGCATTTCCCCACCTGGGTGAATTGGTCAGTAAATCTTTCTACGTTTGGAGCTTGTGACTTCACTTGGGATTTCAGAAGGGAGAACATCTTGCTGCCCCCTAAAATTTTTACTGGGGGTAGTTTAAAGTAAAAATTTTTCTTTGTATTTATCTACTTTGTCATGTGATATTTGCATTATATCCTTGTGTTTTCCAGTTTCTCTTTCAAGTGTATATTTTGCTTTTCTATGGAGGTCTAGACTGGACCTCACGAAGTTCAGGTTTAGAATGAGTGAAAACTGAGAAGGAATTTACAGAAAAGCTTTGCTTTGCACTGAAAACATTCCTGGCTTTGTTTTGATTTCTCAAAGAAACGTATTTATTTAAATAAGCAATATTCAAATCCTGGCATACTATCATGCCAGAAGCTGTCTCTTTTCCTTGTTTTAATATTCAATGGGTTCCCCCACTGACTTTCCATTTTCCATGTTACAGTTTCTTGCCATGTGCTGAGCCTTCTCCCCAAAGGGGCAATTCCCTTAATGTTGTCAGAGATGTGAAAACCAACAGCGAGCTTTGCTCTCAGGGGCTACTGCAGGATATTTTGTGGGTATATAGTTGTTTTCAACAATTTCTCTTTGTGCTTGCCAAACAAAGCTTCTGTGGGGAAAAAAAAAATAAGTGGAAAGTTCGTTGACACTTCATATTATCTTTATATGCTTTTATTTTTAATAATTTCTTTAGAATTTAAGCTTACATGTGGGCAGAGAAACCCAGCTTTACAAGCCGATGAACACCTGTAAAATTGGAAAAGTGAGAAAATTCCCTTGCGTTTTGCTGAGCTTTTGGGCCGTGCCCGCTCCCATGCGGTGGCAGCAGCGAGCAGCAGCTGCCCGTTAACCATGGCTACCGGGCTATAATTCAGATTTTACTCAAGGCTGCAATAAAACTAACTGAAATCCCTCACGCACACCTTGGAGTTGGAAGTATGGGGAAGACATAGGGAGATAATAATCCAAAAACTTTTTAAGCATTGCCATCTGAACTGTTTTTTCCAACTGAAAGAGCAGTTGTATGAATGTAAGCTGTGCCAAGAGTCCAAGCACTACAAACAACAGTTCTGATGTTAGTAACTGCAGTAACAATACTGATATTTGGCCCTGGCAGGTTTTCTCATTTCAATCCCGTGTCATGATTTTTGAAATGGCGGGGGTTTTTGAACTCCTTTTTCCTCTCCTTTTTTATTTAACCCTTTCTATATTCCAGGAAGCATTTACTACCTGGAATATGTATAAAATAGCAGGGAAGGGAAGAAGAGGTCAAGAGACAATATCTCTGTGCAAGTTCAATAACTCCTGCAGTTATTGCTTCCTTGGAATACCTCTACAGGTTTCACTATGCTTGGGATTTTAGTGCTTCAGATTATTGTAGTTAGAAAAAAGAAGGATCAGAGTTCTTTGTAGTCTTATCAGCAGGTGACGGAGCTGGTCCTGTAAGCTCCAGGGGAGATCTGCCTTGTGATATCCTCACAGCAGGAAAAAGAGAGCTTTGGAAGTTTAAAGTTTTGTTCTATTTGTGAACTTCTCTGAGTTGTTTTCAAGTAATTTTGAAAGAGATTCTGTACCAAATGCTTAGAAAACACAAGAACAGCAAAAAGATATTCTTTCTGTGTGGTTTTCTTCCTTTGCAGAAAGAATATATTTGAAGCTTGCTGTTCTCACATTCCAAAAGGACTTGGTAGGGATCACATTGGGGTGACTTGCTGGGTTTGGTTAGAGAAATGGCAGAATCCAGGCAAAGGATCCACCTCCAGTAGTGCTGGCTGGCATGTGAGGACCTCTGTCGGTGGGACACCACTGTCACTGGTTGTATCCCAATCAAGAAGGGAAAGCTGATGTTAGCGAAGAGGATTTAACATTTTAGTTATCAAGGTGCATAATAAAATTGGGTATTGGGCAGCTTCACTCGTTCCACTTGTCCCAAAGGACTTCCAGGTCAATCATGGTTGTTTTTAAATAATATTCTCCCTTGAGGAACATTGGAGACCCAAATCTACCTTTGCTGTTACTTGGTTCACCCTGATTTGAGGATAAATTGAGTAACCACAGGAAATAGTCCTTCAAATGATTTTTTTTTTCTTTTAGTAGTATTATATACCACTGTAGAATAGACAGATAAGGGTGAGTAGAAACATGCAAAGCTCACACAGGGAGTTACTCAGGTAAATAACTCCACAGTAAATGTATTTGCTAGATTACATCTCTGTTGGAGTTCAGTTAATCACTGAAGAGCCTCTGACTTGCGTTGGCTTCATAACACACTCACAGAAGCGCTTCTCATTGTTTTGTGGTGCTAAGTTTGTATGACCAGGAGATGTTATTTTTTTTAACCTGGCAGGGAAGGATATCTGTTTGCTCTTAGTGTAGTTCAAATACAACAGGACCTGAATTTTGTTTGGTTTTTTCTTTACTTTGGGTTTTTTGCCAGTAGCATAAGAAATAAGCATTTGAAATTTTGTACTTCATATTTATGGCTGTATTCTCTCCTAAAATAAAATGAAAATAAGTATTTTCTGCCTCATATCCCATACTGTAATAGTTTACTGCATAACCACTGAGGTGTTTTAGTTTCAGATTATGTGCTTCTTAAAGAGGAATTTGTTGTTAGGTCTCTAACATTCCAGAGATATTTCCGAGACATTGATTCAGTGGATGATGCATCATGTAATGTGTAAAACAACCTTGAAAATGAAAATCCAGCTCTGATGGCAAAGTTCTGTGACTGTCATAGGACCACTCTACATCTCTTAAGAGTTGTTTCCAGACAGTTTGTCCAGGTCTTTGCCCAGGCTTTCCAACGACTGAGGTCTGGATAAATTGCTAGAAAGCAATTAAGAAAACATTAAATGGAAAATAATCTTTGATGTAGCCTTGGTTTCCCTGTGCAGACATTGTGGGCAGGGTTTGTAGTGTATTTCCTACTACTGAAAAAAACCCAAAACCCCAAACTAAAACCTAGAGACTTCTGCCTAAAAGATAGTTGCTTGTAATTCTACCACACAAGTCAGTTGTTTTTAAATTTTTCCTTTTAAGGTTTAGTTCAAGCTTTTGTGTCTTACTCTGCCCCTTGCCCACGTGTACCCAGTGCTGAGGTTAGTTAAGTAATTAGCTCTTGCTGAGTGTTTTTACCGCTGGGTATGGCCACTAGGTAACTCCCTCTCCAATCACCTTCAGCAGTATTAATTTTGTACAGCAACATGCAAGAAGTAGACAGTCACCTCCAGGAATACGAGAGCAGCAGTAGCTCCCTGCTTCAGTGCAGTCACATTGAGTCTGTTCAGCAACTTCCTTGGTTCTCGCTGTGCTGTCACAATCACAGAAGTGGGAGAAGTACGGGCAGACATCCTACCCTTGTGGCTACCAGGTTTTTAGGCGATAAAAGGGAAGACACAGGGTGCTTCATGCATATTCTGTAGCCTGCAAAGAGGAGAAATCAAAAGTGCCAAGTTGACAATTTATACTTTGCTAAGCGAAAGATGAAGAATAGTTGTGTCACTCTGGGAGGTTCCCTCTTGTCTTCTGAGAGTGCCAGCACGGCATGAGAGAGGCAGTAGGAAAATGTTTTTAATACAATGCGTGTGTGGTGTGACAAATACGGACTCATGAGGAGATGCTTTGCTTAACTACCCTTCTTGACACCAGCTGTGTAATGGGAATTAGTCCTCAAATCTTTTCAGAGAGTGGAGTTGCTGAGATCCTTACTGAGCCAATCCATTCTTTTTGGAGGAGAGTAGAATAAGGAAGGATTTCAAATTCTGCTCGGTTTTGGGGACAAACTGCAGTGCCAATTGATGTCAGCAATTGTGCTGTGCACTGTCTATTTTCCCAATTAAAACATACTGAACAAACTGAGTCATGGTCATGAAAATACACACCTAGGTGGTTCTCTTTTTTTTTCTGTCTCTCTTTTCTCCCTTGACATGATTTAAAATGAAAATCGTGAGGCTGGAGTCTAATATTTACTGTGTTGTGACTCTGAAAACTGCATTTGTATCAATGCAATTACTCAATACTGAACACGGGTAATAAGGGAGAGTAATGTGTGACTCTAGGCCCATTATGGGAGGTTGATTCTTGTTTCATTTCTTATTCAGAAACATTGGGAAAGAAATGGAAGTTTGCATTCAAGGAATGTAACTTCCCAAAGCCTTTCATTAGCACTACAGAAAGCTCCCATCTCTGTAGCTGACCTGTAACAGTCTGTAAGGGTTTGCAGCTATGATTGTTGTGGCTTATTAGTGCAAGTTTGATTTTGCCCAGAGATAAAGCAGGGAACATAACCAAGGAATGCTGTCATCTAAGTAGGGAGACTGCTAGAGAGAGAGACTGCAGAACTGCTTCGATCCTTCCTTCTTTCCTTAGGTGAAAATATGCTTCTCTAAGAAATCAAACTGACAGCACTGAGAGAAGTAACCACATATGGCTGTTTTTGTACAATGGGTAATGGTTTCTAGAGGTCAGATGCATTTGTGAGTAGAAAAGAATAGCTTTGTTCCTAGCTCTACCAGTGAATAACTGTGGGCTTGATCTATCAAATTCAAATGGATTTCATATATATCACTGTAGCTCAGGTGCTCTGTCAAGCTGGAAAATTCCCTAGAATTGTCAGCCTGCTTTTGCTTAACTGTAAGCATTTATGTCTGCTAACTTGACCATTTAACTAGAGGTAAAAGCTGTTCAGTTCTAGTTCTTTTACAGTCAGTGAGGATTTGAACTGCCCCATGACCATCTCTAGCCACTACAGACCTAAGGAGGCAAACATAAGTGGCTCAGGTAGGCACAGGTGGCTAAATGCAGATGGGATGGCTCCTGTATGCTTTAACGTACTGGTGGATGAATAAGCCAGACACAAAAATATTTGTGTGTGAGAGGTCTGATGAGGCTTTGTTTGGATGAGGAAGAGAGCTGCACGGCTGCAATTCCTGCTTTTGTTCACACTTCTGCCAAGTGATGGGTTGGGCGACTTCAAAGTCCTGGGCTGTGTCTTCAAGATCCCAGTGCTTAAATGTCCAAACACTGGCCTTCATTGTCCTTGTCTGTAACTTACTGACAAATTGGTACCACGGTTCCAGCTTTTTCCTTGATGTCTTTTTTCTTTGAAGAAAGTCAGCTGTGTTTTACCTGTGACACTTGGTGCTAGTATAGGCAGTCATGATTTCACATCACATTTTGTGAACTGAAATTACAGAGAGGACAGGCTCAAATCTCTGTTGATGAGCAAACTACTTCTGAGGTGCACCACTGGTAAGGCCAGATTTGTTTCAGATACTGCACTGCTTAGTTATTCAGAGTGGAGAAAAAGTTTTGCATGTTGCCTAAGGCAGCCTACAGACCGAGTGTGTGATGTAACCCATCCATGAGAGCCAACAGCTCTAAATTCTGTAGCTTTGACTAATTATTCAATCTGTGTCATTGTGAATAGACTATTTCTGTTGAGGTGAGAAATAAAAACAGCTTTCAGGGTAGGATTTCTGTTGGCTTCATAGGGAGTTGCGTGACTAAACACTAATTGAGGTTCTGAGGTTTAGTGCTCATTTCCCAACAAACTCTTTTGAAATTTCAGCTTTGGAATTTAAAGCTTCTGTGCTGATTTGAAAAGCTCATCTGCATTTGTAATACAGAAAAGTACGGGGTTTTTTTACTTTCAAATTAATACTTTTCAGTTTCTGGCTACTCATCATAATTTCCTCTACACAGGCTTGTGCTCTCACTGGAAAAGTGATATTTGACAGAAACTTTGTGTCCAGAATGCTCTCTGAGAAGTAAAAATTGAGTCTGACTTTGCTCTGACCAGCCTCTGAGCTGGTCAGTTCACTCATAGGATGCAACTCAGAGCCAGGCCAGATGAGAGACCTGGGCTGAGGTTTAGGTGTACCCAGATTACAGGACTTTCTTTGCCACTTCACGACCACAACATTGACAACAGAAATGGCTATGAACATTCCAGGCTCTGATCCAGGAATTTTCTTAAAAGTTGGCATCCAGGATTGTTAAAAGTGGCAGGAATGACAATGAAGAATAGAAGACAAACATAGACCTAAGTCTGTTTGTGCTTTTACCAGTAGATACCTAAGAGAGACAAATTAATAATCCATCATTTTATTAAAGTTTTTTTAAAAAAATCAACCTAAAGTGATAGAAACTGATCTGGATAAACTGGAAGTTCTCAGTACTTTTGCTATGGAAATGGGATACTATCCTGCTGTAAAGAGTCAGAAAGGTAGGAGATGATTGTGAAGCTGTCCAGGTACTGCAAAAAGTGTCCTTTGGTTTCTTGGTGTATAGTATTTGTCTCTACTATTCCTTCTTGATGGGGTAGAGCTAAAGCTTGTAGAAAAACACATTTCTCGTGTGACTTCATAGAATCGCACCAGATTCGTGAAATTCATGTGACTTCATAGAACAGTTTCGTTTGGAATGGACCTTAAAGCTCATGTTATTCCAGCCCCCTGCCATGGGCAGGGTCACCTTCCTCTAGACCAGGTTGCTCAGAGCCCCATCCAACCTGGCCTTGGCCACTTCCAGGTATGGGGTAGTCCCAGCTTCTCTGGGCACCCTGTGCCGGGGTCTCACCCTTCTCACAGGGAACAATTTCTTCCTAATATCTAATCTAACACTTGCGTCTCTGTCAGTTTGAAGCCATTCCCCATTGTCCAGTCACTCCATTTAATTTCTGTTGGGTGAACCATAAACTACATGAAGAGGTATTTTCCATGTTCTAATATTCCCTTGTATTTCTTGCATAACTTTTGAAAGTATTGTGGAAGAGTGTAAGCAGGAAAGGGAGTACTGACTGTACTGTGAAAGGCAGGAGAAATGAATATTTTTTTTTTCTTTCTGAAGTGAAGGCATATAATTTTGTAGAGCAAAAGCTGCTGAACTAGGTTTATTTTTATTATGTATTTATCTTCTGAAATCTTAAAACTTCCTAGGAAAATGTCAGTTTATCAAATTCAATTATGCAACCTTCAGACTTACTAAAACCTTACACTTTCCTACTTCCCACATGCTTTCTATATTTAAGAAGAGCCTTTTTTGCAGTACTAGCCTTGACAGAGATAATTGGGAAAGCAGTTTGCTTTCTTCCTACCTCCCTAGTCTATGTTTTTTTACTTTTTAAACTTGTTCCTCGCTCCATGACAGAACACCTCCATCGTGTGAATATTTTACTGGTCACAAGCGTTTCCTGCATGAGCAATTGTTTAGGAGTGTTTTGAGTCTAGTCTGTGTAATTCATTACTGTTCCAATGCCAGGTTGGTTTTAATGGCTCATTTTAAGACATTCCAACAGCAGTGATGAATAATGAGAAGGCGTCTCAGCAGAGCATGTTTTCATTTGTAAGGATTTTACACAGCCATTTTATTTTTCAGTGTTTTATACTTGCTTTAGTCAACTTGTCTCGCAGCATGAGGCTGTGTTCTTCATTTTAAGTTGTGTAGTAACTCTGTGTGCCGTGAAGTGTTTGGCATTGTGAGGAGCACAATGGATGACTAATTATGACACGGTATGGTACCTGCTGGAGGTGTTTGGACAGGTTTGAAGACTTGCAGCTTTTATTCTTTGTGATTCAAATGGGATGGCACTTCATGAAAGGGTTTGATCTAGAATGTCTGCATGTTGCTGATTTGCTGTGAGGAATGTTTTTCCAGCATTATGTCAGTTACAAGGAGAGATTTTACTTCGTTTTGTTCCCATAAAAGTTAATGAAGTTATAACTAATTGATATTTTTATACTTAAGTGTAGGCTTTGGCAACTAATTTTTCCTTTTCCCTTCAGAAGGGGTCATTGCTATCACTAGGATTGTAGCGTTGGGCATGGCATAAATGTTTGGATTAAGTAGCTCCTTGAGAAAATACTGCTGCAGATTTTGCAGGGCTTTCCGTTTTTATCTTTCCATATTAAAAATATATTTTTATGTTTTTGTAAAATTACTTTGCATTTTATTTTTCACATACTACTTCTAGGTATGCTTGGAGTAGCATAGTGTTCAGCATGGTACTTCCTAGAGTATTTGGAGAAATTTATGATCTCATTGAAGTAAATTAAAATCTTGCTATTGACTTCAGATGGGGACCATGCCCCAGGGAAACGGTTTCTTTTTTTCCTTGTTTTTGTTTTTTGTTTGTTTGTTAAGATGAAGGGGAATAATAAATGCCTTTATCCAGGAAAATCCTGTCAGGAAATCTGAACTGTGATTAGCAGGTATTTAGAACTGAATTTTCATGACAGCAGAAAATAACTTAAATTGTTCCTTCATGTATATAAGTGACATATAATATTGAAGAATATTATATATCTGACATTGCCTGTTCCTCCTATGAACTCACAGGTGGACAAAGGCCTTTCCAAAACATCACAAGGTTGTAAAAAGACCAGATCATGGCAGTGGCGGAGACCGAGGTGGCGATGGTTGGAAACCCCAAAAGGCATCTTTAACTTCTGGTTCCTTTGGCCCTCCCAGCAGCTGTAATCCTGTGCTGGGGAGGAGGGTCACAGCAGGCCAGCTCAGTGGCTGTGGTGGAGCCTTTCCTTAACATGAAAGGGATATAGATAAGGAGGACATATATTAATCCTTTCCTTCTCCAGAGGTTAAGTTAATAACTCTATGGCGGCAAAAGGAGCTCGTGTCAGACCAGAATTCACAGTTGGGTGCATTTCATACATTAACTGGTGAACATGAAATGTGCTGTCAGTTCTTAGGAGCAGGGCCAAGTTGAGCTCTAGTTCAGATCTCCTCTCCCTTGGGTTACCTGCCTTAGTCACTGTGCTGCAATGTCAAGTTCACCTGTGTTCTCACATATTGCTTCAATTAAGGATTCCTTTTAAAAAGGGACCAGAAAAGCCTTTCTTGCAGCACAAGTGTGGACAGTGTCTCCCCAAGGCTGAGACAATTTACATTTGGGTGTAGGGAGCAATCAGTTAAGACATCCAAATTTCAATGCTTTTGGATTAAAGAGAACAGTGTGGCTTTTCTACATCCCCTACAGATGCTTTATGCACTGTGGAAAGGGAGTGCTCAAGGGCTGTGCTTTCTATTTGAGTGTGTGTTTGCAGGTTTGAAGGGTATTTGCGTGTTTGATTGGACTTAGAGGAAGACAAGCAGGTGGGCTTCTGTTTTGATGGTCCATCACACTACTCAGCTCCATGAAGATGGAATCAATTCTAGGTATGTCACAGAAATTACAAATTTAGTCACACACACAAGAAAACGTAGGGACTGCTAAAAACATTGACCTGTAGAGGATTGATGATGGTTAGAGATTTACCTGCTGGGATATTGATGCCTTATTCCATTTTAGTTTCCTTTCAGCATTTTAGTCTTTTTGTAGATCTGGGTCTGAGGTATCAAAGTAATTGAATAAATGCCAGAATGTTGGTTTTTAAAGTCTAAGTTATTTTTCCATTGGCACATTTTCAGAAATCTATTCAAAGTGAAAAACCTGTCTTTGATGTGATCACCTGCAACAAAGTAGTAGGTTAAGGTATGTTCAGACATCATTAGTCCTTTGACAGTCATTAGGATGCTTATCCTAAAGAAAGCCTTGTTAATAGTTTTCATGAGAATATGTTGGATTATTCAAGCCTTTATGAAGCAGTATTTTAATAATTCGGTAATTAGTTCTGTAATTATTAGGCAATTAATAGAAGTGTGTTTAGTGAAATTGGGCCCCACACTGGAACTTCCCCTGAAAAAAGAAGCATAGAATCTTCAACAATCAATGACACACATTTTCTGTGGCCACTTAGTGAACTGTGTGTTGTTGTCATACATACTGAATTCTTAATATTTACTCTTTTTCTGGAAATCAGCAGGACTTAAAATCAAGCAACTGAGCATTTTGACTGTCCCACATGAAATATGTCAAGTTTCACTTCCATCTTTGATGATACCCGATATTTCAGGGTCTCATTTTCCATCCTGGTTGCTGGGCACAGGGCATACAGACCAGGACATTCCATGGGATCAGATTGCAGGTCTGGGTCAGAGTCCACACAGCTTTTGACCAATCCCATCCAGAGAGAGTTTCCAGCAGCACCTAATGCAGTTGGGCTCCAATTCATAGATGTTAAATTGCTCTATCACTGCATGAGTCAGACTAGAATTTCGGATGAATATTAGGTCCCTATCTGTTTCATTGTATAGTGGTTCATGTAATGTACCTCCCACTTTGAAGTCAGTACAATCTTCTTGTAACCATACAAGTTATTGTTGGCTCTGGTTTCTGTTAAATTGTAGAAGATGCCCCATCTCTCAGCCTTTCTTTCACTGAAAGGGCACATCAAGAGTTTGCTTGTTTGGGTTTTTTCTTAAAAGCAAGCCTTTCAAATGTGGAGGAAAGTGAAACTGTTTTGAAGAGCCGACTGACACTGTAAAATCTCTACTCAGATTGTAAACTTCTCTCATTTTGCTGAATACAAAATAGGGAAAAATAGCTCCAAGAGGAATGGAAAAACATATTCTAGGCAGAGTGGTACCATTTTCATTTTTCATTAAACCTAGCCCTTCATTTTATTTTTAATAAATTCTATCTAGAATTATGCTGTATTCAATTATGCATTTCAACTTCAGGCTAATGAAAATCTTAACATTTGTGATTGTATCAAATTAGCCCTGAAGACTGAGAAAGTATTTAGTAATCTATGCAGCTTGGCCTATATTAAGTGCTGATTAATTTAATATATGAATACATTTTATAAACTGAATAAAATAGCAAGTGAAAACCTAAAATATAGGAATAATATATTGTCATAGACTGTGTATATTGTAATTGCAGCTTGTGCTTTTATGGAAATGTATGTGGATGCTAAACATTTAGAAATAATCTGGAGTTCTAGCTTTCACCATTTCTTCCATCCTTTTGTTCAACTCATGATCCAGTTTCCTCCTCCTGAAGCTTGTCTGTCAAGTTTCTGTCACATGGAGCACATTGATGCTGTTGGGGCAGCTGCATCCAGCAAAGTTCTCTGTGTGTGATTTGTGGTTTTTCTTCTCACAGGCATTTCTAATTTGCCTAATGTTCTGTTACCATGAATTTTATCACTCGGATAAAACAATTATAAGAAGAGTAATAGAGGACAAAGATGGTGACTTTAAAATAAGTTTAAAGTATTTTGGGGTACATCAACTCAAGCTGACTTTCAGCTATGTAAATTTCTTTCTCTTATTAAGGAGTGTGTCCGAGCTGCCTCTGAACCCCAGAGCATTTACGGAAAAGACTTTGGAGGGAACAGTTTAGGTCCTACCAGGCTGGCTGTGATCAAAAATTGAGGATGAGGACCTGAAGAGTCAAGTCTAGGTTTGAGGAACTGCGTAATTCGTACAAGTACCATGGCAAATTTGGGAACATTTGGTTTCTGTGCCTCAACAACGGAATAAGATTGTGCAGAATCATCAGCACAGATTTGCTGGGCACAAATCGCATCAAACAAATCTAGTTTCTTCTTTAGATCAAAAAGGCAGCGGATCAGATAGGAAGGAGATGTGTCTTGAGTTAGGAAGCTTACAGAAATTTCATAGACAAAGAGTTGAATTTTCTAGTCTTGGGACTAAATTGGCCTCTCATTCTCAATCCAATTCTATTCACCAGTTCTTTGAAGAGGTCAAATGCCATAACAGGAAAACAAATGGAGGTCCTTCAAAGGGGACAGTTAGATTTTTGGTGCCCCTTGGAGTATGACAAGAAGTATTTAGGAAAATTAGGGAAAATTTCTGAGTATGACTATAGTGAAGCGCATATATATATAATTAATCTTGTCTTAGAGCTTCCAGCCACACATTTCCATGATTCTATCACCAGCATTTAAAGCTCTAACACGCCTGTATTACTGCCTATCCGAAACCTTGCAATATGTAAACTAAAAATAGCTTTATATCCTTCTCCATTAGAATTTGTAAGCACAGTTTTCCTAGCCTGCAGCAATGTAGACCAAAGCATTCTTCACAAACAGCACTATTAAACTACTCTGTGTAGCACACAAAGATGTATTAAAACAAATACAGCGTATCATTGTCTGTCTGGATGAGGCATTGAAGGAAAAGGAATGCCCTAAGCAACATAGCCCTTCTTCAATCCCACTCAGTCCGAAAAAAAACCTCAGAGAGGAGAAACTGCTCTTGCACATAATTACATTTGAAACTTTTCTAAATAGAATCTTTATGCAGAGAGCTGAAATGAAAGCCAGGCCATAAAAAGGCTTTTCTGAGAGCAATCCCCTGAAAGTCACAGCATATTAAAGAAATTTTAAAAGTCACCGAACCTAAGTTCAGGCCCTGGCATCTTGGAGTCTTTAAATTTATGGCTTCTTTTTGGTGGGAAAAGGGAGGAGGAAGTGTTTCTTGTACTGGGCTTGCTTTTCAGAGCCCTCAACCATGATCTGTGCTTATAAAGCTTCAGTCAGATTTCAAAATGAGATCTGCACTGTCCTTTGGGTTACAGCTTAAGATAGAGCAATATATTAATTTACTAGCATAGCTTAGTAAGGAGAGAACCCCAGAATTCTAGCAGACATGAAATCAGATAGTGGGGAGCAACTTATACAAACACGAACTCTATGTGGAAAAGAAACCGGGTTTCTTGCTGCTTTTTTCCCTTGGTTTCGAAAGTGCTGAAACCGGACAATACCCATAAAGCAGTCCTTGCAAAGCATTTCAGTCCCCAGCAAAACACAAAGCAGGATCATCTTCTAAAACAGAACAGCAATTCCCTACAAAGTCCGTATTCACTTGGAATTAAACTTTGGCTCCAAGCGAGAATGCCAGCATGAAGCCTGTTTTAATCTTAAACCCAGTCAGAAAGGAGTTCAGTAGAGCCAGAAGATACTTACGGTGTTCTGTTACTCCTGCTTGTTTGAGAGGGAGTGTCCAGAACAACCTGCTCACAAGTTTCCAGGTGTTAAACCAAAGCCTTACCTCGCTTGTACTCTTAGGCAGTTTTGGTTACAGCAATGCTATTGCCCCTTTATATTGGATATATGGAAAGAACTTGCTGCATAACATGAATCAGTTATTGGAATTAGGTGTTTAAAAATAAATGTGATTGAGTACTTCGTGGAAAAAAATGTATGTGCAATTTGTAGTGTCTAAATACTGCAGCAGGCAGTTGGAGTATTTGGAAAACTTAGTAGAGCTACTCTAAATTAAGACTGGGACAATGAACCAAGAACCAGTCAGCTGATCCAAAGAAGTGAGAGCTCCAGGGGTTTTTTGCATAGAAAAGGCAAACAGTGTTGGTATACACCACATGGAGTTTGGCTAATCATCTTCCTAAATCCAAAGCACAGCAGTGCACCAGCTACTAGGAAGAAAATTAACTTTATCCTAGCCAAAACCAGGCCAAGTAGTCAAAATTCAAGTAGCGCTTATTAAGCCTAAAAAAGCACACAAGTCCTTCAGCATTTGCTTTTATCCATTCTTCATGTAGAAAATGTCAAGTGCCACTTGAAATGGAGATGAAGTTTGAAACACCCAAACAATGTTTAGTTTTCTCCTAACTATAGATCAGCTAGTAGGGAATTACAGTGTTTTGGATTTCAGACAAGACTGTATCCTCCAGGCAGAGTGTCCACTGAACTCCCACCTGAAGTACAGTTTATGAAAAACCTAAATCAAGACTAGGGACTTAGAGAACCTTCAGCAGCTCAAATACAATCCAGTGCAAAAGGTAGTGTTTGCAGTTTCTTGGAGAAACAACAGCCTATATAGATCTCTTCCCTTTACTATAGAGCATCTTCAAAATACTGGTAGCATTATACTGAGTTTGGTTTTTTCTGTCTCTAGAATAACATGCTAACCTTTTCATTATTTGTACTGTGGCATCCTGCAGATGGGCAGGAGAGATGTGCATTCTCTTGCTCTTTCCATTTTAAGAAGTGAGGCAGAATGAAGTGGCATTTCTGCCATGTATTTCTAGAGCCAGTAATGCGCATCACACTGCCTTTCTGCCTCTCCTCCCCTGGTTGTACAGGATTTGCCACCTGCAAGGTGTAGTGAATGTGGTGTATACAGACACACACCTCACACACTTCCCAGCTTTACCCAGTGTGGAAGAGCAGCTGCAATGATGGCATGTGGTGAAGGAGTCCTGTGAGCTGTACTGCTTTCCTCCCAGCCCCTGTGCTTTTCCAGGAGGCAAAACGTCCAGTCCATTTTGGCTTACTCGGTGCTGCTGTTTGCTCATTGTGTTAGTTAAGCTAATTAAATTATTGGTAACACAATTATACCTATGCCTGCTACAGTTTTACTATTGGGCTTGTCCACAGGCCATTTCTTTAGAGTCACTGAAGCATTTACAAGCATCATCTACATTGACTTGTCATGAGCTTTCAGTTCCTAAGGGTCTTGGTCGCTGTTGGATTGTAGGTTTATGGACAGATGTTGGTAAGGGAGGAGGAGCGGGGGAAAAGTAAAATGTGTTGCTATATGTGTATAGAAAAGGGCAAGGCACTAAAATTCAATGTGACGTATTTCTGTGGAGGCCAGTGAGTACATTCAGTGTCTTAAAAACCTAAATAAGTAAGTAAACAGAGCTGTGTTCTGCTGACTCCTGCAGGGATAGAAATGGATCTCAGAGGTGCACAGTTAGCGGCATCAATGGGAAAATTCACGCTGCACCTCTAAAGCTGAGTTCTTGAGGGCTGTCTTCATCTCTTGTGTGGCACACATTAGGGAATACTGATGCCCTCGTGTTTTTTAAATGTCCACAGTGTTTTAATTTGTTTGCATTTATAATTAAAACTTCTGTTCCTTAATATTCATCTGATGCTCAGAAAAATTAGCAGCCTGCCGATGCATTTCTGCTGAAAAAAACATATGGTTGAGGTTTGCTGGACTTTACAGAACTTGGACAGAATCTGATTAATTCATAACTATTTTCATTTTCATTTTGGCTTTTGGTTCATGTTTTCTTAATTTAGATGATAATTGGTGTATGCCGGGTCCTGCACCTTGTTGTTCCTTAGAAAGTCTTTGAACTGTTGATCAACAGGTTTTGTTGTATAGAGAACATCTTATTCTGTTACATTAATTTTGCTAGAAAATACATTTGGTTGTGTGTGAGAGAATAAATTTTTATAACTTAAAGGATGGAAATAAATTTTCATGAGATTCCTCTTCAAATCTCATGGCTTCGTGAGTGTTTACCTTACTTTTTATATCACTTTGACTCAGGTTAATCTGTTTTGTTTAATTCATTGATGAAAGCAGAAATAAACTGACAAGAAATGAAATCAGTGGAAAAGTTAGATCCAGAATGAAAAAAATATTAACCAAAAAGCTGCCAAAGGTGAAAAGCCTTGCGCTCTAGGCCAGTGGTGCTGTGGTTTCTAGAAAGGGAGAGAAGGTGCTGCTCACATCCTCTAAGGCAGGAAGTGAGATCAGTTAGGCTACCTCAGGGGTGGATTAGAGAGCCCTCATGTGAAAAAGTGTTTGAGGTTTACTGATCTAAGGAAGCTGCTAAGCTTTGGGTTTTTCTTACCTCTGTACATGAAACATAACCTGTAGTGACTTTTCCTGTCAAATGCTCCCATTCTCTAGTCCGTATCCTACTCTGTACCTTCCATTGTGTTACTGAATTGGGCCTCCAGCTTACCAGCACTTCAGAGTAAAGGCTTGTCAGCTGTTTGATCCAGTCCTCCTGCTACCAACTGTGGTAACATTGTATATTACTCACAGTAGTAAACAATAGCTTTGTGGAAATCAAAAACTTAGAAGGAGCAGTCACAGCAAGGAAAGAACTTGATTTAATAAATGAAGAACTGCTGCACCAAAATAGATCAGACTGGCTCAAAGGTTCGAAACATTTCTTTCCCCTAAGGCCGTAATTCGTAAGTAAAGAAAACAAACAAAATCAAATAAACTGGGAGCAGAGTAGAAGAGAAACAATAGCATCCATGATGCCGGTAACATAGAAAAGTCAGTAACAAAAGGAGGGATGAGCTAATAAAAAGAAGCAGAGGAGAAAGGAGACGAATGCTTCCAGCTCATTACAGCTGCTGTTGCTGCACCGTCTCCCCTTGTCAAATTCACTGTGCAGCACTGGCTCTAGAGCACCAGGTGCCCTGTTGGTATTCTCAGTGCACACACACTCCTACAGCCGTGTGCTTAGGAAACTTTGTGGGCTCAGAAGGAGCGTGTCAGAAGTGGGAAGGACAGCAGAGGAGACAGGAAGTGAGTAGCTGTCCTCCCTGTAGGTGATTTTGGTTCCATTGGTCACAAGGAAGAAACAGATTGATCTTCCCAGAAATGCTCCTGGCGGGTTTGGGTAAGTTTATAAGACAGGATAGGATTTTGTCAGCAGTGATGAGACCTTCCGGAGAGACTGGTGATTAGTATAACAAGATTGCTGTTATTAGGAGTTAGCTGTCAAAATTACAGAATTACATGGGAAAAATTAAAAAGAATTATTGGTGTTACTTTCACAGATGCTAAATCCCTCATCCAAGACAAATAAAACCTCAGTATTTCATTGCTGTTTTTCTCTGTGGTTAAAACCATGTGATACAGAATCACAAGTGGGTAAGGAAAATTCACATCAGTGAAGGGAAAAATAGAAACACCTCTTAGGGTAAGAGGCAGAAGGAAAATCCAGTGAGGAGACTCCCTTATCACAAGATAAGGTTTAGATTTAGGGCTTTCTCTCAGACTCTCTAACAGTTCTGAGATTTTAGTAACAATTACTGAAATTGTCGGCGAGTTGCATGGTATGGAGAGACCACTGATAAAGGAGGATCTAAACTCCATGGTCATGAATTTACATTCACAGTCACAAACACTTAAATTATTCTTGTTCTTTCATTGCTAGTGCCTTATCAGCACTCCACATGACTACGTCACTGTTCTCGTTCTGTCGCTTATTTCCATAGTGATGTTTTCCATGCGACTTTTCAGTGTGCCTGAAAGGACGTGGAATTGATTGCTCTTGGCAGTGCTGTAGCCACTTGTAAGTTCTAGTTTATACCAGGCAGGCACAGAATGCCATCTGGTTGTACCAGAGCGGTTTGAAAGGAAGCACAGAAACGCACGTTTGAGTTGGCCATCTGTCCTCACGTCTGTAACTTCATGGAGGGAGGCATTGGCGTGGCACAGGCCAGCACCTGAAGCTTTGTTGTTCTTCTTGGAGGGCAAGGAAGTAGGATCTGGCCCAGCCCTCTGGTACTAGAGCTCCTTGGCTTTTTTCAACTTGACTGTGTAAGGTAGAAGGGGAAGAATGCTAACTGTAGCCTGCATCCTGGTTTTCTCACTCAGTCACGTTTCCTGGCAAGAGCATGAGTTTGGGGCTGTGTGTTGGGGGGGTGTGGGTAGATAGGTATATCCATTTCTGAAATCACTGTCTTAGAAGTAGTTGCCTTCTCACTTCAGGCAAGGGGGTAATACAGAGCTAACAGTTCCAAGTGGTGAAGATATTTCTGAGGTTTTGTTTGTTTATTTAGAGAGTTTGGTTTTTGGCGGAGGGGAGGGCACTGGCTTGAGATTTTTTGGGGAGGTTTTTTAGGGCTGGTAACTTCCTGTGAATCCACTGTAAATAAATAAAAACTTTGGCTGCCTACTTCAGAGCTCTGGTGCTCACACTGTGTTCTTAGGAGCAATTAGGAGTTTAATGGATGAGCCCCTCCATTTATTATGTTTAGTACTCATAAACCAGCACTGATCTTGTAGTTCACTTATGTAGAAACAACAACATGTGTATTTTGTGTGAAATCTTTACACAGCCTTCACAATTTAGGAAAAATTAATATAATTCTAGGACATCTCCCCTACCAATAGGTGGGTCTGCCTGCTAGGGTGGAGATTTTGGTTCCCTTTTATTTCAGATCCTCAGTTGTTTGGTGGCCAGACAGCCACAGAAACAACTCCCCAAAATCCACCAGCAGCAAAGGGTTCTCCAGAGAACCAGTGGCTGAGAACTTCCCAAAGGCTTTCCTGCTGCTTGTGGTATGGAGATCCCATCTCCCATATCCTCCATAGTGCACTGGACAGGGAGTTGGTACCTGAGGTGATCTGGGTTTGCTCCTGTTGTCTTTCAGCCCCGAACTCCAGCGCACCAAGTGTATTATCCTTGCAGGAGCACACCTGGCCCACTGAGCTGGTCCATGGGTCCAGGGCTATGGGTGCTACAGTTTGGGTTCAGCCAGCTGGTGGCAGTGCCCCTGTACCTGGGCAGTTCTGTGCCTGCTGACTCTGCCTGGTAACCTCTTTGTGTGCATGTTGCATCTAGGTAGGCTCACGTGGGGCTTCTCTGAACACTCTTCCAAGCTTGGTGTTTTAAAAGCTGAAGGCTTGCTTTGATCTTCTGTTTGATGCTGCATCAGCAAAACAGATGTGAGTTCTATCAGTGACTCAGGTGCTGAATCAAACTTAAAGTAATCCAGATGATATTGCTGTTGATGCATGGATCCAGTAAATACTTTTTTCTAGTAAAAGAATGCCTTAAATTCTTACCTGTATCTCTCAATTACAGTCCTCATTTAGCATGGGGAAAATGTGGTGCATGTTTTTGTGATGGGGTTGTGGAAAGGGGAAAGGAGGGAGACAGCATATTTGAACTGAGAGCCTTTTTCATTTTTGTTTAAATACAGAAAGTAGAAATACATGGAAAGAAAATAAATTATAATATAGCCAATTGTGAATTCTGTACTTGTGGAGAGTCGGAGACTGTCCTGGCCTTTTGGGAGACAAACTTGGGGAAATACAAAGTGCAGATCACAGCAGTTGTTCCCAGTGTGCTGTTTGGTATGCAACGGCTCCAGCACACAAGGCCCTAAGCAGCAATCTTTGGAATCTATTACATTTGTTCCACAAAGTCACTCTAAACCCATTTAATCTCCTTCATCAGTGCTGCTGACATCCGCAACTTATGCACCGAGTAGACAACTGAAGGAGGAGATTTATAAGGCAGCTCTCTCCATTGATTGTTAGAAGGCCAGTTTTTACACTTTAGGAAGGGCAGTGCTTCATTTTACTTTATCTTTTACTTGACCATTTTCCATCTTCTCCCATACTGGATAACACTGTTACTACTGATCTAGCAACACTTTCAGGTTTTATGAACAGAAATTAAGTGGTCGTTATCAATGCCACCTTCCCAGGGATTACCTTGCGCAGCAACATTGATAGTCCCTCTTCTCCATGTGTAATGTGGAAATGCTGGGAGCAGAAAAGTGGTGGGGGACTGTGGCTTTTGTGTTTATTCAAAGGCTTTTTTGAACGAAGCATTTAATAGCAGATTGGTCTTTTTTCAAAGTCCTTTTGAGGGCACAGAGGGCACAGAAGCTGTGGCAGAAATCCTGAATGCAGCAGAAGGAGCAGCTTGTTTCACACACTAGTGCTGGCACTAGTAAATGGGTATTGGCAGGGTGACTGAGTGAGGGACTCTGGACTGGGAAGTAAATCAGCAGCTTGCTTTTTTGCTGGTTTATTTTCTCTTTCTTAAAAGGCCAGTGCAAAGGAAAGGAAGGCAGAGAAGATGGTAAACTTGCTGTGGAATTTCTCAAAGCTTTCAGTATTCATCTGACACCCTGCAGATATGGAAGCCTCTACCTAAAGTCAAAGAGGGAAGAGTTCAGCCAAAGTTTTGTGCTTTAAGAAGTCCTTTAACTGGAGATTATACTTTGACTGAGTAAGGCAGACTCTTAAGGCAGTTGCATTCCCAGGAGCAGTAGCAATTTGTCCCCATATTAAGGTGTGAGCTGAATTTGCAGGAAAGATGATTATCGAGTCACAGCACAAATCCGCTGTCGCAGCAGCATCAAAGGTCTGTCTGTCCGTGGCAGTGTCACAGCCCCATTGCTTCACACCTGCTTTCACAGGGAATGGCTTGTTCTCTGGAGGCACATGGGAGCTGGGAGTCATACTGGGCAAGAACTATGTATCTCTTTCCTCCACACTTTCCACAGTACAAAGGTCAAATGTACAGGGAACGGAGACTGTCTAAGAATGCTATTGGAAGGCTAAGCAAAATTATCCCGGAGCATAAGGGGCCTTGGAAGACATTTTCTAAAGAGCAACAAAATTGGGCTGAGCTCCTAGTACTAAGTACTGCTAATGAAATAGTTCAAGCCACTTAGTAGAGTAAGTTCTCTTGCTTAATTGTGTATTGTTGTGAAAAGCGGTATTTCATCAGTTTAATAATGATTATAAATTACAAAGTTGCTCTAAAACTGTTTGTTGTTTCCATGGTAAGTGATATTTGGGTTTCTTCAGCTGATACTGCATGCTAATCAGAGTTAAGGAGTTCAGTAGGTAGATCCTGTTAAATTAATCAGTAATTCCCACTTGGCTTCTCTTGCTAACATCTTGACTTTTAACACACATCCTTCACAATTCAGAAATAGAAATGTGTCTCTGACAGAGCTGGGAGAGGTCAAATAGAATCTTAGTCACAGGCTTTGTGGGCCTATAATTAAATACATATCTGAAACACGGCATAATGTGCAAAAACTTGCCTGGTTGCTGTTCTATGGAATTCCTTCTCAATGGAGCGTTATTACTGTCTTGGAGGTTTCTGACTGCAGCAAATTAAATACCATCTGCTAAAAGAACTGTGACAGCACTGTCATCTCCAGTACTTCCCTTCTGGTTATTGTGGGCAAAATAGAGGGAATATCCAGAGAAAACAATGACAAGAACCAATGTCATCCTTATTTTATTGCATTGTAGCCACAGAGGTAGCCTCCATAAAGACCTGGGAACCCACTGTGTTAAGTAAAGTGTAAATTTGGTGTGGCTGGGTTGAGGTGAATTTGTAGCTGAGAGAAGTTCTGTGACCTCATTGAGGCAATCAGGGTTGTGAGAGTGGCATTTCTGCTTTTCAAATACATTCACTTTTATTTTTATCATACAAAAGAAATGAAGAGGGATGGGAAATGTAGAAGGGGATGAATGACAGCTGAGAATTTGTGAAAAAAAGGAAGGGTGGGAAAGTGGGTTACTGTCACAGCAGAGATGACGCTGTGAGGGAAGGAGCCAGAGAGCAGCTGAGGTACTGCAGCATGAACGGTGTTAAAGGGTTTGAAGGAGATGAAGTGACAGTCACCTCTGCTGGTGAGCTCTGGGTAGTACCTGTCACACTGGCCCCGGAGATCTGCTTCAGTTCTGAGCTCCCACAACCAAAGACCAGGAGACAAGAGGAAGTTACTGGCAGCTGAGAAAATGCACAAGAACACAAATTATCAAGGCCAGCCTTTAGCTCCCTGAGAGCAGTGAACATCTGCTGGATGCTTTGGTAGCTCGGGAGCTGCTCTGTCATTTCTTCGGCACTGTTTTCATTTAGGCCAGTCCTGGTCTGTTTACCCTAACTCATCAGGGAAACATGGCAAATATCTTCAGAGGAATATTCTCTTCAGTGGAATGAAATCTGAAGGCACATGCAAGTCCCAGCTGATCTGTGTTAGTTTTGTTTATTCTGTTGTTCCAGACAGTAAACTAAAAAATTTGTTTCTTCCATTAACTGGCTTCTCTTCTATGGAACAGCACACTTTATTATTATTATTTCCATCACAGAAGTTTCTTTTAATGAAAAGTTTTGAAAGCTCTTCTTTCTTTCACTCCCCCAGTAAGAGAATCAAAAATGCTGCACAGATTTATAACAAATTACAGAGGTAGACAGATAAAATACTGCTTTCATTTTTCATAGTTATCTAAAATTAATGGGTCTAACATTAAAATAAACATTTTGCCCTTCAGCACCATCACTATATTGAAGATGCTGAGAGTCAGCTTTCTATTTTCCTGCTCAGAGAATAAATGCTTTGACTCTATCCTCAGCTTTCTCAGGAAGTAGCTGAATCTTACACTATTTTTCCTGTTGGAGAACATCCTGAGGTGTGCATGGTGGAGCTCCAGAGGTGTGGTTTTCTGTATATGCTGCAGTGTTCTTCCTCGAAGACAAGTGGCTTTTATTCTCTTAGGTTTGCATGTCTGTTTGATAGCTGAAAAAAGCTACTTGAGAGGTTTGTAATCAAATCAACGGGTGTTTATATAAAAGAAAGGAGTCATAAGTTTGGAGAGGCGTTGGCTCATATCTACTTGTACTGCTGAAGGAGTCCAAATTGGGCAAAAATAAAAAAGCCTTTACAATTGGATGTCTTCTGTTTGGCTGGACTTGTGTCTCAGCACAAAATAAAAATGAAATAAGGCAACACAGATACAGGTATGAATAAAAACATTGGGAGGCATCCAAGATAAAAGTATTTCAGTTGCTTTTTTATACATGAGTATATGGATGTAATCACTTCACCTGGTTTAATCATTCCCTTTTGGCTGCCAGGGAAAATAAATTTGTAGTGTACAATAGGTTAAGGATCTAGTAGGGAGCGGAATGTACAGTCTATAAATCTGTACAAACATGCAGGAAGCTCAGCTATGGCTGTAAGTGCAGGAGTGGCCCCAGCCTTTCCTTGAGGATGACATTTTAAGAAGTTGTGACTTCTTTCAGAAGATGGCTGTTAGACTGGACTACATTCATTTCTATGTGTGTGAAAAAAAAATTGACTGTGTACAACCAGTTGGCACACTGTATTGGCAGGCTGCTCCTCTGGTCCCATCAGGTGCTGTAATGACATTGCTCTGTCAGAGAGAGAAAAAAACCCTGTGGTTTAATAGCACTCAGGGATTGAGTTGGCAAAGGCAAACCCTCAAAAGCTGAAGTACAGAGTCACAGTTTTGAATCTCTGAATTTAATCTGTGTATAAAATTTACTTCTATTACTTAATATAAAATATACTTCTGTGTATAAAATTTATTAAATCCTTATTTCTGGCTCCTGTATCAGTATACACACTTCTTCTTTCCATGGTACTCCTTTTAGGCAGCCAACAGATACCTGCCAGTGACCATGGGGAAATTCAGTCATTTTTAGTGTTCAGTGTGAGGTGCACAGTTCTATTTATTACACAGTGTCCTAATATCACACGTGATTACAGATTTATTCCTGGTCTCAGGGGCTTTCTGTGCAGTTCATTATCACAGCATCGGAGTGTTTCACAAATGTTAACGGGTTTATCTTCACAACTCATTCTGAGTGCTGGTATCATTACAGGCTCCTCTGAGAATTTCCTTGCCAGTCTTTAATTATTTTTCACTGAATATTTGCAAATGGCAGCTTAAGACACTGCAATTCAGTGAAAATTGGGCAGATATTTGTTGGATGTCAGCAAGCATCCATAATTCCTGAATCTTTGCCAGTAATCTGGCAGTAATCACTAATCCAGTGCACGCTCCAAAAGTATGAATGTTGGAAAGCTCATTAACTAAGCACTTCTAAGTTTGTTTGCTTGTTTTTAATTGTTAAACTTAGTTATTTTCTCTGGCTTTGTTTTTTGGAAAAAGCTGAGCCTTTTATTTTTTAGACTTCCTAAACCAGTTTTTTATGGACTGTTGCCCAAGCTGTTCAAAGCCTGCAAAATGTTAAGCAACTGATAATGAAATGTAAAAAAAAGGCATGCCAGAAAAAACAACTATAAATGATAATGCTTATAAACATCATGCAGCTCAGTAGCTGCAATTTGTTATAACCCAATTATTAAAATAAGTCATGCTGTTTTAATATGATGCAAAGTATGTAGAAATGCTATTTGGACATACAAATAACTTCTAATAAATATCTATAACTGCCTAGTGCTAAGTCAGATTTAAATGAGGTGAAGAGTTTCTCCAGGGTGTTGGTGGGAGGCCATTGTGTCTCCACAAGCCCTCCCATAGCTCTCATCGGCCGTGCTGACACCTGGTGTCCAAGGGCCACCTCCTTTCTCTCTGTGCTGCAAGTAGGTCACCACTGCAGCAGCAGTATGGGAAGTGGAAGGTAGAAAAAAACAGAAAAGAAAGAAAAGCAGCCAAGAAACTGGAAAAGGTCTGTTCAGATTCATAGAGCTGGCATCATTTGTCAATGGGAAATCCGAAAGTACTTGTCTCGGAGAACCACATTTTAAAAAGCTACACACTGCACTGCACAGCCGCAGCATAATCTTTGCGAGAACAGCTTAGTCCTTCATGTGTAATTTCCTACTTTATTTCCATGCTGGTGAGTTTTTTCCTTTTTTCTTTCTATGGAGTAGAGAACCTTAGTTTAAAAAGATATAAATTACTAGTGTATTAAGGGGATGAAGAGCAAGGACCAGATTTAAAGGACTTTAAGGGATTCTGTGATAGTGAGTTTTAGCACATATCCACACGTGTTTTCCTGTGCCTTTACACTTAGTTACTGATGTGAAATGTAATTCCCCTTAGGTGTCACCTTGGAGGTGCTGAAATGGCTGTGAAAATCCCTTGGCAGCAGTTAGCAGAATTAATGTGTGTAAAAGATAACATATCATGACATGACATGAAGGCAGTCAGCTAGCCTCAGCTTTTTGTGTTGTAAAGCTCTCTACAGGTCCTTCCCTTCTAAGCATGTTCTATTTTGCCTCTGTTTAAGTGAGTTTTGCTTTTATGAGCTAATATAATTGTGAGTTGGACATTTCAGGACAGCTTCTGAAATTAAAAATCTTGTATCTCCTTTATATATATGGCCTTTGGAAATGCTGATGACCTCCGGGGGCAGAGCTCTCATGTAATTTTTACCTGAGCATGCAACAGTTTTATGGGATTTTAATTGGGTATGAAGAGGTGAGATGGATAGATGCAGTTTTAGAAAAGATGATTGCACTTCTGATCTGTTCTTGAAAGGGCTTTGAAGTGTGTCAGGAAAAGGATTCCTCTGCCAAAGCACCAGATGTGGGGAAGGGCAGCAGGCATGAAGGCTTCCCTCATGCTGCATGCCCAGCCCTGGAGCACTGGGAGAGAAATGCTGTCATTGCCCTCTACAAAGACCCCTCATGAGTTTAGAATTGGGAATTTGACACCACAAAGAATGATGCTCATAAAACTGGGAACACAACAACCACATTATCTCTCTAAAGCTGCTCTTTCTGTGTGTACCCGTTTCCTTCTCTTTCCCTGTAGGTTTTGCTGATGCTCTCCTGTTCCACTTCTTTGGGACTCTTCTATTCAAGAAACATTGCCAGATACCATCACATTTACTGAGGAGATTCCTGTGTGCTCTATTGAATCCTTACTGTTTTCTCATTGCTGTGTTCACTGGGATGCTATGATCTTCAATGAGCCTGAAGGGTTGTTAAATCTAATTTCTAATGCTTACATGTATTGTCTTACATGTACAAAAATATCACAGTGGCCACTTCAGTGTGATTTACACATTCTTAGAAATTAAAAATTCTTTATGCAACAAGAAGATTCAGGTGATCCTTGTGCAAAAAGGTTCATCTGCTTAAAGCAGAGGGGGGACTGTTTAGGGGGGGTGTTACTCCTACCCATCATTGTCCCAAATAGTGGAATTAAATAGAGTTAGATAAGGGTCTATGGGATGAGCTGAACATGACAAAGATAAAAGTCTTTTAATATTCCTGCAGAGGTGTATGATAAATTTAAAAATTATTTAGAGTTACTGAATGACTGAGAGGGAAGGAAGTTCAATTAAAAGAAAAATTAATGTACTTTATACTTAAGTACATGTATGTTTTGGCCATGTGTTCATCATCTGAGGGATAAGGATATTTAAAAGAGTGGTGATGGGTAGCTGACAGCATAGTGCAGGCAGATACAGAGGAATAAATCTTCTACTCTTGAAGTTAGTAAAAGTTTGGTCCCTCACATCAGCTTGTCTTTGTCCAGAACACTCAGAAATACTCAGTGCTTAACTTCTCTGTCCATTTATGTTAAAAATCAGACACGGCTCCCTCATTTCACTAGAAGGAGGTAGCAGATAAGGATGCTAATGAGGTAGCACCAGGAATATTTCAGAAACTAAGTGACTCTTGTGCTTAAGAACCCCCTGTACTCTAATGAGTGTAAACATAGCTGGTGCTCTCTGAAATGGGTCCTTATAGCCTGATTGGAGGTCTGTGGACATGGGATGTTGGACAACTATCAATGTGTCCTAATGATAAGGATAAAACAGCTAGAAGTGGCAGAAAATAGCCTGGAAAAACATCCGTTTGACTGCAAGTTATTGAGCAATTCTAGCATTGACGTCTACTTATGTACAACTGTGGATATTTTAACCTATACTGCAATCATAAAAATCACGTCAGTTAGCTCAGAGCTCCAGGTTACTGTTATTTTAGCAGAATGGTAATGTCCTGGATTGGGACCAGAAATTATATTTATTTGTGGGGACTGAGAAAAAAATCCATCGTTGTGAACTGTCTTGGAGGCCAGGACAGTACACTGACTTCTTCAGTGTCAACAAAATTGGATAGGCAGATGCTGTTACTAATTGGGCATTCTGCTTATTGAGTTCTCATCGAACTGTGGTGCAAAGGAGGTTCTTTCAGCCTCTTCTGTGAGGTTTGTGCAACACACTTCCCTTGAAGTATCTTAAATTTTTCTTACTTGATTTTTCTTTTGATTTAGTTACCAGCCAATGTCGAAAGAGGTAGATCATCTCAGGTTTTGGGATGAGACAGCTTGAGTTGATACAAATCTTCACTAGCTCTTTTCCTGCATCGGATATTTTGTTCTTTTGAGCATTATTGTGAGAATCTGCTATTTAATTTTGAAAAAGTCACATTGACACATAAATAACACTTGTGCCAGAGTAACATTCAAATTAGAAGTTATTTTAAAATGTTTTAAAAAGATGCTTAGGTGAGTCTTAAGTTGTGATCTTGACAAGTTCCTGTTTTCTGAGATCTCTTCAGATCTGGAATCAGTAACTGCCAATACCGTTTTATTCACCAGGAGAATTGTCTGAATGTACCAGAAATCCCAGCTTTCTGCGACCGGCTGCCAACACATCAAGCCCAACCCCTAACAAGATCTAATAGCACATATATAGCGTAAAGTGAAAAAATCACAATCCAACATCTGCAGTCCACAGCCGTTTGAAAGCAAAGTAAAGTTGCTTGTGCTGAATATCAAGTTAAGGGATATCGCACAGAATATGTAACGGTTGTTTTGAAAGGAAATTTAGAGAATTTATTTTAAATGGGAAGGGAAAGGCATGAATCTTGGGGTCTGGATTCTGACTGGGGCTGCTCAGAGCTAGTGCAGTCGCAAGTAAATTACAACTCCCAAATACCTGAACTGCTTTTGTTTTCTGTAATTGCAGAACTCAGAGCTAAAACGTGCAGCTCAGTGTGGAGTTTGTTATAATAAGCCAAACAGATTTTCAGGTTGTTCAGTGAAGTAGCTTTTATATCTCTAATGGCAATTACTATCTAAAAAATAGTAGTTTTGCAACCTCAGCTTCTGTGCAGTTTAGTAAAATGCTTCCCTTCTCCTTTAGTTTGGTTTGTAGGTTTCTTGCAGTATTCATCCCCCATCTTTGAACTATTTGCAAAGCTGAGTTATTAAACTTCACAGCACTAGAGGAGGTAAGCAAGTTTTTGTGGTGCACTGGTTCATTCTTTTGTGGCTGGAGCACCAGATGCCCCATATGGGTTTGTGTTTCATCTTAGCTTTATTGCTCCTTTCTCCCTGTATCATTTAGTTCCGACTCAGCGCTCAATTGGCATTTGTTTTTCTAGAGCCATCAGCAAATCCGTGGGCCACTTTAGCCCTGAGATGCTTAAAAATACAGACAGCTTTGGTAATCTTTAGCTTGGAATTTCTCCTGTAAGTGAATTAACCATTTCAGTGTTTGATTTCATTTGAGATTTCCGAAACTTTGCTGATGGAAAAAGATAATAGCCTAATTCAAACTAGTTTTAGCAACTTCATTCATGCAGAACTCCTGCTAAGCAGGCCCCTGGTGCATTTATCTCAAGTGGCATATTTTGAGATTTTTAATACTGTTCTGTTGTCATTGAGCTGATGGCATAAATAGCCCATCCTAACATCTTTGTATGCAAACAGTAGTTTGAAAACATTCTTCTGTGGTCTGTATTGAGTGCTTTCTACTTTAAAAATGTTGTTTACATTTTAGCAAGCCTTACTTTTATCCAAAATAAACCCGTACCAGTTCAAGTACATAAATTATGAATGAAAGGTGAGTTTTAATTTTTTGAGTTTTTCAAAGTTGAGCTCTAAAGTTGTGTTTCTCAGTTTTGGCACAAGGACAATTTGGAAGTGATTTTATGTATTTATGATTTTAGTGTTTGGCTGAAAAAGAAAATCAAGAAGAGGAGTTACTGACTTCTATTACTGAAAGGCAAAGGAGCATTTTTAAAAGCAGAACTTTGCTGTAATTTCTTGATTTCACATTTACCATCTCCTTGACCCTGCTTGAAAAGAAAAACAACCCAAAACCCCAACAAACAGATCTAAAAACCAGCAGAATGGGAACAGCTCCAACCGACCACTTTGTAAACCATAGTGTTTTCTGACTGAAACTGTTGATGTGAATGTATTTCTGTGAATGTTTTGTTTTATCAAGGAGAATAAACTAGATCATTATCTGAAGTAAATAATTTTTCATCCACTTCCCTCCCATGGGATTTCAGTGGTCTAAGTCAGAGAAATTCTTTCAGTGACAGACCAGTAATAAATATAACTGTATGGAACATAGTCTTAAGTGTAGAATATAGTTGAATAAAGGGTAAGGTGACCTAGCAACTCTGTCATCTCTCATTTTTGTGATTCCTTAGGGTAGGAAAAAAAATATCTTTTGAGCTGACTATGTTCATTGTAGCAAAATTACTATGAAAGATTCCCGTGGGACACTTGCATAACTGACCATTTGGAAAAAAACTGGCAGTCAGGAGAATAGAGCAGATACATTTTCTGTTCTCATCATTATCTTTGTCCCAAGTGTAGGACAGGGTTATATAATCACAGTTAGAGTCTGTCTTGCATTCTAATGCACTCATCAGCCACTGAGAATCTCTCCAAGATGGGAAGATGCCATTTAAATAACTCTGTCTTGGGGCAAATTGGAAACACTGCCTGCACAGAAAACAGCTACAGTTATGTTAAACTTACAAATGTTGCAGACTACACAAAACTCTCAGCTGCTTCGTAGCTGTTGTTATGAAAGCATGAGATGGACAGTGGAAAAGCTGGTTTGGGCTATGGTATTTCCTTATGTCATTTCCTGCATGATCAGATGTGTTGTAGTGGTTCCTTACTGTACTACTGCATTAGGCATTAGGAAGTTTCATCTCAAAAAACAAGTATGTCTGTGTCAAATTGAGGATTATTGGTTGTGATGTGTCTCAAAAATAAAAACTTCTTCTCAGGAAGTTAAAACTTGAGTATTGAAAGGTAGTGTGAAGATTATGCTTAATTACATATGTGTAATTAATGATGAGGCTCTGTCTGGGTGGAGTCAGTCCCTGGGATGTTCGGACAGAGTCATGCTCACGCTTCAGCTAAAGGGAGTGAAAACATCTGGAACGGCGCTAATTGTGTGTGACCCAAAAGCTCATTGAAGTCAGTGGAAAGGCTTCCATTAATTACAGTAAGTGCTGGAGCAGAAGGTCCTTGGCCTGGTCTTTTGAAGGCCCGTGTACTCTGGTTCCCCTGTCTCCCTGAGTGTCTTCTCCAGCATTGTTCACCACTGTGGATAACTGAGCTGCTTTCCAGAAAGTCCTTTTATTGACACCAATTTAAAAAATCATTTAAGCTGTGCTGGAGTGGTGTGAAATGATACATTGAAATGTTTGCCATGGGGCAGTGCAGTAAAAGGAGCTGCAGCTCACCTCGCTGGAGTAGCTCCCCAAGCCACCAGACCATTTTGTGTGTTACGTTTTATTATTTTTTCTGTACCTTGTTAATAGTTAATCTATATTTTATAGAGAGACTGGTGAAATAAATGATCTGCCAACTTTTCACTGTATGTGTCCCTAAATGAGCTCTGAAATAACACTTGAAACAGATCAAAATAATTGTCAAAAGAATTTTTAAAGACATGTCAGTATTTTCTTTTCTAATATGGCACCATAGAATGCCTTATCTCGAACTGTTAGAGTTCAGTTACTGATCTGCCCACAGCAAGTGATTCCCATAACTGACTGCAAGTGAAATAATTCCTTATGATTTTCTCTGTTTTGATGGACACACACATACAAACACAGTGTGTGGCTACAGGTGCACAGGTTTTCTATAACTGTTTTAAAAAGTGCTGTATCTAAATTACCAAAGACTCCTGAACAATCAGGTTTCGTCTTTGTTTAAAAAAGTAAAACAGGCTAAAATTAGAAGCATCAGTTGGGAACGATAAATATTCATTAACCTGGGTGTTGGTGCAGTCGAACAGTATTGATTTCTGCTGTTGAGGATTGCATTCTGTGCCTGTCTAACTCTGACACCGAGATCTGGGTGTTGTTTGCCTTGAGATGCCCTGTGCTTTGTGTCTGCTGAGGCACAGCAAGGCTGTGGCATCAGCCTTTTCAAACCTCAGAGAATTCAAGCCATAAGTAATACAAAACCAACGTAACACTGGCATTTCCAGACTGCTTTGGTCTGTCTTCTGTCCTGTTTGTCATTCAGAGAGCCTGGACGTTACTCTGTAACAGCAGGTCCTGTTCAACAGCAGGAAGTGATAGAGGATGTGGTGTTTGCAGCCCAGCTGTGCTTCCCTGGGCTGTTCTAATAGGAGAGACTGCATCCCAGCCTTTGTTTGTCCCTCTCCAGCTGCACAAAGTTCATCCTCACATTGGGAAGATTCCGTATTTATTCCTCTTGTACCTGGGCAAGACGTGCTACACATAAGTGCAGGAGCAGTGCTACAGTCAGTGACTGACAGAGCCCCCAGCAGCCAAAAACAAATACTAGGGACAGTTTTGTCTTGCAGGGAGTTCTTTGTGATCAAATTTTGTCATTCAGTTACTTGTCCTACTGCTCACAATTGAATCTCAGCTCCATGCTATAGATTTTATCCTCAGAGATTTCTGTGCAAATTCACGGAAGGTGCATTTGTGCACCTTTCAAACTGTAACACTGATGTGTTCTTAGCTGTCAATAAGTATTTATGATTCATCTTTAAAATGCCTTTGTCGAAGTTCTCCTTTTTTTCTTTAAAAGAACAAATCTGTTCATATGCTTGAAATTATTTACATACAGTCCTAGACTTGTCTGCATGAATATCCTGTTCAAAATGTTGGGAGTTGAAATGTAGAAGTAGAGAAAGAAAAGGATAAATGTAGGTTTGTTTTAAAATGTTAAAATACTGTGTTTCCAAAAGATATGCCTGGGCTTTAAATTGCAGACATGCTGAAAACGAATGTGTTTATAAACTTCAGTGATAGGTAATTATCACCCTTGTCTGTTACTGATAAACTTCTTTATTAATTTCACTACTTTTAACATCAGTACCTACCATTGATATTCACGGAGTTCATGCTGATACAAGACTTACTTGAGCGTTACTTTTTCGAGCTTTTGCTTTTGTGGTGACGTATATACCTTTAGGCTCTAGTACAAAGAATGTACAATGTTTAGCCACGTGTAACACAAAAGCTAAATCATACTTGCATGTCAGCAAACCCCACATAATTTAGTATGAGAATAATTGCTTGTAAGTGTCCATACAGTACAGGGAGTGATGTATGAGCAAACGTGTACCTGCTTCATTTTGCAAGAAGCGTCATCTTTTCCTGTTCTTCTTTTCTACTACATTTCTAGGCTAACAATAAAAATTTGGTAGTTGAGATGTGTTATTAAAATATGGTGGTGGAAGAAGGTGTGTCAGTTAATGTCCAATTCAGCTGAGAAATGTGATGATTAAATGGTCAGCAGCAGGTGAGGATTATGAAAAGTGGTAAAGCCCACAATGGGAGCCGCATTCAATAGCAGCTTTCTGGCACAGGAATGAACATGAACATGTTGCTGAGGTTTCCAAGTACAATTAGTTTGACCTTTAATTAAGCACCAGTCTCTACAAGGTAACTTAATTACCTTATCCCTAGGGTGGTCATGTAAGGTAGGTGGCATTGTTTGTGTGAGGTATTTGTATACTATAGAGGCTTAAGAAAAATATGCAAAGAATAACTCTTTCCTCCTTTCTTTTCATCAGCTGCCAAGCCATGACTTCCCTGAAGTAGTTACACTTCTTTTGTGCTGATACCCAGCAGTGCCTGTGAATTTTCCTTGTCCAGAAATGTCTTGTGCTTTTGTTGCATTGAAGTCAATTAGAGCTAATAGTAAATGATTATGTGGAACATCTTGGGAGCTCAAATACAGCAGAACCTTTCCATGCTCTGTGTGCCCATTTGCCATTCCGTTGTTTGCACTCCCCTCTTTTATGTAATTACTTTATCCTTTTTATGTCACTCATTTCTTAAAATCACTCACAGATTGAACCTCTCTTGTTGCGTTTGTCAGTCAGTTCCACTGACTGGTTTCCTGCTGTACACAGAGAAGCTTCTCCTCAGTTCCTTTAGTGAATAAGCTTTTGTATATCCAGGCCATAATGTCTTGTTTCAGGACAAGCCCTCTTAGCCAGGAGACTGCCTAAGAAATGTAAGTTTGTGTGTATTTACTTTCACAGCTATGATGGGGTGTAAAACACAGCACCAAGCCCAAGGTTCTTGTGCATCTCAGGCTGTGCATGCATCTCACCTGATGCACTGGAGGGTGGGGTATGTTCAGGTAGAGAAGCAATGGAGTAAAAAAAGTAAGTATGAAGGAGATTTCAGTGTTTTCTCTGAGAGATGAGGCAGGAGAAATACATAAGAAATGCTGATGCTTAGGTGGAAAGAATCTACAAACTGAAGTCTGTCTCATGCAACAGAGCTTTGTTTGTCAGGGTGCTGTTGAAAAATGAAGGCTGAGAAGAGTTGAAATGAGACTTGGGAGAAGGGTGGGGGCCTGGCCGAGCCTTTAGGTTGTCATTTGCAGTTTGCCTTCGCATACTAAGACCATGGAACCGGGGCCCATATTTAGGTGTCTGTGTCCAGTTGTGAAGAAAAGAGATTGAAGTGAACTGGTGAGTTTCCTGAATGTGTTTGGTGTGCTGGACTTTTCTGATGATTTAGATGTTGCTATATCTGCATCTGATAAATTAACAAAGGACTCTCAGCCTGGTTTAGATCTGGCTAACACCTTCCCAGCCAATTTCAAAGTGTGGCTTGGGCATGCATCAGCATTCTTTTCAATACTAACACAAGATAGTAAATGGAAAGGATTTATTACTTAGGCTGTCACAAGTTTTTCTTTTGAGCTGAGGTTTTCCTCTCATCTCAGAGAGCAAAAGGAACAACCTTGCCTCCACTTGCATTGTGTTGTATGTATTGTGAGTATGTGTGTATGTGAATAAAAGGTGTAGAAATACTGAAAGGCAGAGGTGAAGAGCTTCCTGGTAATGTGAGGATGATGGAAGTCACCAGTTGGAGCCACGATAGTATTGGAAGAATGATTTTAAGGAAGACATAACCTGTTTAGCTGAGCTTTTGGCCAGGTTATTGCCACACGTAGTGAAAGCCTTGCCAACCACTGTCCTGGCTATGAGGGGACTTGGTGAAGGGTTCAGATAGTGGAAGAAAAAAGAGTAGTGTGTGTTGTTGATCACTGCTTGTGGGATTTTGTGTGAACTTGCAAGTGATGAATAGGACCAGGTCAAAAAGGGAGCCTGTGGCAGCAGCCCAGGTCTCCCCGGTGTCAGGGAAAGGATATGCTAAGCAGAAAGCTGCTTTTTGAATTGGCAAATCTGGATGTTTTACTTTCCCACATATCTTGTAAGAAACAGTCTCCATTCCACGCAACAAACAGCAAATTCCTTCCATAAAATAAAAACAAAGAGAGCTTTCTCCTGAAACACTCCTATGAAGCATCTGTTTTCAGTTAGACTAAAAATTTTGCTTGGAAACATCTTGCTGGAGATGAATGCCAAATTCGTTTAATAAATCATTGCCAAAAACAATCTGAAGAGATCTCAGTCGATAATTGGCTTGACAAGAATTCTCTGCGGCGTATTTGCCAAGCATTAGGGGCTTTGATTCCCTTGCCTGGAGCAGTGGGGCCCTTTGCAGGTCAGTTACCAGCAGTGCTGGCAGGCACGGCCGGCTCCGGGTCCGCATCGGGGTGCGGAGAGCTGGGCATGCCTGAGTGACACCTGCATGCTGATGAGCCTGGCGCTGCCTCTCCCCGGGCTCCGGGGGTAATCGGCATTCCGGGGCCGTGCCGTGCTCCCGGACTTGTGCAGCCACCCCAGCCGTATTCTGCAAATGGAAATGGGCCCTTCTGCCTTGTCTCAGCTGCTTTCGGGAAGCAGCAACGAAAGGGCTCTTGATCAAATGTGTTTGTTTATTTATTTAACTGGATAAAATGAACCAACGTGCTTGAGACCAAGAGAAAGTCTTAGTGGTCTGTAAAACAGTTTTCTTTTTTTCAAACATGGTTATACGAACTGTCTGACTAGTGTGCTGTAATCTGCAATATCAGGTAATCAGGACAGAAATACTTTGGGGTTTTTACCCTTTTCATGTTATTGTTTTCCTTCTCAGGAAAGCTTGTCAGCGAGGATAGCACAGTAGAAAAGCCTAGAGAAGCACCTCTTGGTTAGCATTCATCTACAGCAATACCAGGACAGGCTGCTTTATGCAGTCATGTTTCATCACTTCTGAATTTTCACATTTTCATCTGAATCACTTCATGGCACAAAGACATTAAATTGAAAGATTTTAGCCATTTTGAAATAGAAGAGTCTTTCAAACAATGATGGGGATGAACAGGAGCCCTGACTGTTGAATTCTATTGAGAAAATACCTTGAAATAGCTGTGATTTGCAGTCAGCTGACAAAATGCATCATCTGAATACTGAAGGAAACCTCTTCTTAGCGTCTACTGGAGTTTTTTAAAGGCAGAAAAGTAAGGAAAAAACCCCCTACCGATTCTTCTCCTCAAAATATGAAGGAAGAAAAGTAAATTTGATTAAGTGGATTTACTTTACTTACGGTCTTCTTCACTAAATATCATCCCTTACGTCTTGTGCAATTAGCCAGCTCAGTTTCCTCAGATAAATACGATGTTAAGAACAACATGTTCATTAGAGCTGATATATCATGGGTAAGGAAGTGGGTTTAGGTTTTCTTTTTCATCAGCAGTGTGTTTTTTAGTGTCGCTGATAGCAGTTTAACTTTTAAAAGGCAGATAAGATTTTAGCTGGTAGGTTATGTTCACTGGAGCTGTGCTGCCCTGTGGGGTGTGAAGGTGTGTCTATGAGGTGATAGTACAGGAAAAGGTTTGTGCTGGCCACACATGAGCAGTGTTGTGGTGAGTACAGAGCTGCTGGGGTGGTGTGGCTGAGAGTATTTACTGCTTCATCTGTCGCTCCTAGTGCAGTGTAATAGTACCCTGCTTCGATGGAAGTAGCACGGATAAAAAAATCCTTGTTTCACTTTATGTCAACATTGGCTCATCTCACAAATCATCTGCTGATTTTGCAATTTCTTTTGAGCTTGATCATGTGGCACATTCATTTTTCATGGAACAATCCTTTGCCGAAATGGCTTTCTCATGACACATAGGCAAGCTACAGAAAATACGAGTTTTGGTGCCATTTTCTCAGCAAGACTCACAGTAGCAGAACACTTCTGCACATAGTTCTTCCAGACACATTATCTTCAGTAAAACTGAATGTTGGGCTGTATTTATAGACCTCCTCTTAAGCTAGAAAATTACGATAATCTACTTTTCAAATGTGTGTGGGTAGAGGCTGCAGATCCAAACTGTAGCTTCCTTTCTGTAGAGAGAAAATCAATGACATGTTGAAATTTACAGCCAGCCTAGCTCCAGGATTCAAATTCTGACAAACAAGCACCCTTAGCTTAGAAACTTGGCAAGTCTCACTTCAAATTATTTTGAAAGATAGTTTCAAATTTCATTATTTAATTCCCAAAGGATAATAGGAATTTCCAAAATTCCCAGTGATATGAGCCAGGGCTTGAAGTACTGACTACAGTGGTTGAATTGCTAGCAGAGATAGAGCAATGAGGAAATAACAACACGATGGGCTCTGCTTAAGCAATATGTTAATAGACTGAATGTCAGCATACTTTAAAAAAACCACTGAAATTGGTAACATCAGAGCCTACTGGTCAGTCACCAGTTTCCTAGATGCACGTGACCAGTACCTAACCAGTGTCTTCAGAAGGGGTGATGATGCAGAGTCTAGAATTCTTTGCTTTAGGGAGCTGTTAATTGGCAAAGTTTGAATTAGGCCTGGAAAACTTTCAAAATAGACTAGAATCAGATGGAAAACATGGTTAGTCATTATGGATCATGTAGTCATTCTGTTTTATCTAGTGCACAGCTTATTAAAGTTGACAAAATCCTCATAAAACTGCTTGAGAAATGTCATCTGAACCTAGTTGTTAAAAAACATTGAGATTAAGTGTCATAATTTGCTCTTCTGAATCACAGTAACAACTTCCTTAGCACCCAAGGCAATGTGTCAGGTGTAGTCAGGCTGTGGAGAGGAGCCTATTAGTTCTTTGTGGTTTATATAATGTGTATGTCTCTGCAACACAAAATTGCATTAACCTTTCAGACTTAAACACCGCATGGCGAATAGAGGCCTAATTATCTTTCCACTATCACCCCTAGGTTTATTTCAAAATTACTGATTTCCAAGTTTTCACATCTCTTGAATTGCCCTTATTTTGGATTTTCATTCTCCAGCTATTAGCTTGTATTTATTCCAGTCTGAATCTTATTTTCCTGAGGGAACTCTTGCCTATTTTCTTTCGTTTCCCTAATAATGTTTTCTTTAATCCACGTTAGACTTTCAGTTTCAGTGAACTTATGAGTGGATTGGTTGAAATAGTGTTTCTGCTTATTTCCAGCTGCCTAGTGACAAAATTAATCGCAACCAGGTATGTGGGCTGTTCCAAATTCCGTGTCCCTTCTTGCTCCACGCTTGGTATTCAGCCACAGTCTTCATTTATGGCCTTCAACCTGTTTTTAATGCAAACCCATGCTAACAATTTTTTTTACAATTAAAATTCTTTACTTTGAATATATGAAAGCTTTCCCTTCAACAGCCAATTTTGATTTTATATCAAAGCAAACTATGAAATCTGAAAGTGGTAGAAACGTTAAAGCAAAAAATCTTGATTATACATTCTCTTTCCAAAACTTTTTACAACATAGACAGGATTCAGCTGCCCAAGTGTAGGCATGTATTATATCTGTATCTGAGCTTGTCATCTACATTCCTTTTATAGTAAATGAAGCAAAAGAAGCATTTTTAGGCTGTAGTTAATGGCATCCTATAGAGAAGTCTCAGTCTGTGAAGCAGAATCATGCCAATGCCTGCCTCTTCAGTGACTGAACAAAGCTCACATAGACACTTTACAGACAACTCACATTACGTAAGGTGAATTCTGTCCTTAATACCACAGGTGTGTGTTTCTTCATTAGATTAGGCTTCTAACCTCTTGCATTAATGTCAGTAACCTTTTCCATAGGAATTTAAGGAATTACAATCCCTTATTGTAATATGTCAGCTAGAGGAATCTCATACAACATTTGCTAACGCTGAAATAGAGTTGTAGGCTTTTCTGTGTGCATCAGTCATAAGGGTTTACAAAAGCAGTCAGAAGATTTGCAACTGCATTTTTACATCAAAATGTTAATTTGAATCGACCAAAGTTCATATACACAACAGATGTTTTTTCAATGGCAGCAGCTTTTGGACTTCATGTTAGTCACTTGAGGTCAAATTGTGTGGCTTTTCATTAAGCCATGTTAGCAAGTTGTTCCACCCCCACACTGGGGTCAAAAAGGAGTAAGTAACATGATTTTTAAAAGTGTTGTTTTCTTCCAAATGCACTTGACTCTCTTTCTTAGACCAGATGGAATAAACAACTGATCAGTGTGTTGTTTATCCCAGCAGCATAGCCTCAGCAACTCAGCAGGGCTTTTTGCAGACACTGCTTTCAACAATGAGCTCCAGGACAGGATGCTGGAGAAATCTAGGAAAGTGTGTTAGGGCACTAAATTCCCACAGAAAACACCTTACACAATAAGGGGTAGGATGACAAATCTGGGTGCTATCTCTGAGGATGAGTATCCCGATAGCCACATAAACCCAATACATTGGTACAGCATAGAGAGCAGGAAATTAAGAGTCTGGTATTAATGTTAAAACTTAATTTCTTTGTCCCGGTCACACTATTTAGGGGTTAGTGTAAAAAGAGAAGTTTTTTCCGTGGTATTGAACTTCTCTACGTATGTTTCTTTCCCTTTTTTCAACCTTTGGGGCACAGCAGGGAGCAATCTCAAAGGGTTTGTGCTGTGCTGCCTGTGCTACTCCAAGTGACAGACTTTGTTAGCACGGGGGTTTGGTCAGAGCTTGTGGGAGCTGAGACCAGCTCTCCCAGAGGTCCCTGACCTGATTTGCAGCATGTACATTCAGCAGATTGGAATCTTGTCCTGGAGGATTGCTGTGTCTAAATATCACTTGTGCATATCTAACTGCAAATAGAGAAGAGAATTACACCTTTTCATTGATTAGAAAGTCTGTCCATGTATTTTATGCACAATGATAAAAAATCCCAACAAACCTAGACACAAGGGGTTGAATACTTATTCATTCCAGCTTCCCTTTCATTGATTTGCAAATAGATGGTAGATAGAGAATTTTAAAAGCCTATGACCAATAAAGAGGGCTGCAGTGGATAACAGTAAGTAAAAGGAAAAAACCCTAACAAACCAAACCCAAAAGAAACAGAAAAAATAAGCTGGAAAAGAACCTGGAATTTTCACTTTTCGATTGTGTAAAACTGATGAGGTTCTTCAGGCAATTCTGGAGTACGGTCTGTCTGCACCCTGGCTCAGGATGTGTGGTGAAACTCCAGGGATATTGGTGGGATTTCCCCTATTAACACTGTCAGAGCCCATGACTATGAGTGCATCAGAGGGTTCAGATCTAGACTGAAACAAGGATAGACCCTGGCAGCTTTAGGGCTAGAAATGTCTTCTGCAATACCATCTTGCCATGTCATATCCAGTTGCTCATTCCAAAGCAGGATAGCAGAGCTGCAGGGAGCCATTTAATCAACTTGTCCATGTAGGAGGTACTGGAAATGCAGGGAGACAAATGTGCAGCTGAGGCAGCCACACAGGAGAGCAGAATACAAGGGGCAGCAAAGTCAGACTGCTCTTGCAGCCATTGAACATTGTAAAAAGCCTTGCAGAGAGCCTGCCTACTTGAAGCTGCTTGGGAGATTGGAGATACAGGGTTCTCTCTGCTTTCTCATTTTTAACACTATGTTATCTGCTGCTTCTGTGCATCCTTGAGGAGTCATTTTGGAACATGCTGTGTTGAAACCAATAAACTCCATGCTTTGATTTTTATCTCCTTCCTAATGTTTACTGGAGTCATTACACTGGCCTTAAGTCCAGTGAATGCCTGTTTGGTGCCTTTTATTGGAAGAAAGCCCTGTGTTGAAAGAGCAGAAGGCATTCACTGTTCCCTTTTCCTCATTCAGGGTGGACGTATGTGTCCTTGTCTTTTGGTTACATGGTAAAGAGATGGTGTGGCTCATGGAATTCTTGGGCAGAGATGCCTTTCTATGGTTTAAATACAAATCTTAGCAGCCAAGGCCAAATGATTAATGTCTGGCTCTGCTATAGAACTGGTCCAAACAGCATTCCAAGTGTCTGCTGGCCTCAAAGTACAGATTGACTATGTTTCTGAGTCCATTTATACCTCACTTTGCCAAAGGGAGCATTCCCAGCACTGCATTTGCTGTCTCCACACACACGATCCACCCTCATTTACTGCCCACATACTCCGGGCACTTCGTTGCATGAGTTTTGCATTTAGCACACCCCTTTGGGAGTCTGTGCAACTCAGTGGCCTGGTAGGAAGATAAAACAATGTGCGGGTGTAAATTATTTTCCTGGGAGTTTTTTTCCTGCAGATTTAGGAAATTGAAACAAGTCAGTGAGGAATGTGGCAAGCTCCAAAGCTGGTGAAAGGGGGAGGAGGTTTGATACAAGGAGCAGGATGGGATCATATAGCATAGGGTGAAGAAGCAAAAGAGAGGGAGGCAGAATAGCGGAGCAGGGAGGGGAATGGAGGTACTTTCTTGGGGGAAGCTTTTCCACCAGCCTTTCAGAATGGTTTGGTTATTGAATAGGACATGTAGCTGTTGACAAAAGCTGTTGTTGAGCAAAGGCCCGTGACTTCTTTGAGGAATAAGACACCTTCTCCTGTCATAGTATATGCCCTTGAGTTGTATGTTCTTAGAAGTACGAATTTCTGAAGCTAAGTCCCCAGCCAGTGTAAATGCATGCGACTCCAGTGAGTTCAGACAAAGCTGACTTGGGATGTTTTATCCTTGGGTAAAACGATGTGCTGTGGCTGAGCCAATGGCATTGTTCACTGCCACTGAAAGGAGCATTTCTGTTCCCAGTCCGCAGGCCCGCTGCCTTCCTTGTGCTGGCTCCCGGGGCTGTTGCGCTCTGCTGAGCCACTTTGGCTGGCTACAGCTGGAAAAACCAAATTCCAGCATTACTCACGGTCTAAAGCCAACTCAGTGCTCCGTCAGAGATGTGGAACTGATATCGAAGGGAATGGGTCACTTAATAGCAGTCTGGTTTAGTTCTGTAACATTACAGAACCACTTTCAAGACACAGCTGCTTTTATATTTTATTAGACATCTGAAAATTTAGTTTCCTAAAAGATTTCTGGTGATGTTGAGTTCTGGGGTAGAAATAATCTCATTTATTATGTAAGTATTCTTGCACAGACAGTTTCTTTAGAATCAAAGCTCTCTATGCCTTTAACATGAAGACTTCTGATAGGATCTAAACTTAAAATGGTTCACTTGAGGTCTTTGTCGTATTTAGTAAGGATTAAATAAGATTTTTCCAGTTATGTATGATAGAACTGCATAATGAGAGCTAATGAAACAGTCAACAGAAAGTAATTTTGCTCTTGCTACATAATGCTGTACGATAAAATTTGAAATTCACGGAGCTTCTATCAGTTTGATTAAAGCTCATTTCATCCTCTAAATAAAGCTTCTTAGATGTTGGAAATTGAAACTGAGAACTGGAATCTCTGGGGTATTTCCTAATGATTGTTTAAAACCATTACCTGAATCAGTTATTGTTATTACATTAATCAGCATTGAATTCAAAAAGCAGAAGAAACAAAAACCAAACAAAAACAACAACAAAACCCACAAAGCATCCAAAGCATCCCAGGGGAAATGAGGAGAATTTGACCTCATATAAACTTGAAATTGCATAAAATTCCAGTACAACTGGATATTGTGCTATAACTGTGACACAATGACTCTCTAAGTACGTGTAGGCAAACTCTGCAGAATGTGTCTAGCTTTGCCATCCAGTTGGGGATTTCTTTTGTTCAAAATGAAAGTTTCCTTCACCTAAAGAAATGTGTAAGTAGCTCCTGCTGGTGCAAAGTGTTATACCAGACCTGTGCCTCTTGCTGCTTGACTCCTCAGCCAGTCTGCTGCTGCTCGGCCTCAGTTTTCTAGAGGCAGTTTAGTTGTAACCATGGGACTTACTATGTAAAAGAACTCATTTAGTGGAATTGACAATGTATTTCTGAGTTAATAACTGGACAGCACACAAGGTATGTGGTCTGCTCTCTATTTAGGGACTGAAAAAGGAAACTGAAAGGTCAGCTGCTGTAGGCAGCTTACTTAGAATGTGTGACACTTCAAGGGTGGGCGTGCAGGTTAGTAGCACAAATATTTGTTTAATGCATTTCTTTAAAATAATACTGTAATTCTCTGATACCTCTGTCGTAAATCTGGGAACTGCAGGTGATGATACAGAATAATCAATATCATTCTATTGAATGACTTATGCATCCTTGAGAAGGTAAATCATCCACTGTGTGGGATTTTTTCACCTACTGATAATCAGACTTCCAAAAAATCGATACATGCTTGGTGGAGAAAGAATTCAGGGATTGCAGCAAAGCACTGCAGGCTGTATTTCTTCCTGTAATGAAAGTATCCAAAGGGGCAGTGCCGTCTCTTTCGATTCACTAATATCCTTTCTAGCTGTTGTAACCATTGTGTTAGTGACAGTTATTCTGTGTAAAAAGGATTTGATAATGCTTTTATCTTTCAGCCCTAAAAAATAGTCTTTATGTCTACAAAAGGATGTTGTCCCCTGTGCTCTGTGCACGTGTGCACGTACCCGTGATTTGAAGCTGTGCATAGTCAGACTTCTGAGTGCATTCATTTACATTCATCTTGTGGATGTGTGAAGGAGGCATTATCTTTTTCTGACAAAACCTCACTTCATCCCAGTTTGGCTTTCTTTCCTTGATGAAAATGCCACAAAATACATTTTCTTAGACTCTACAGCAGATAATCGGAGAAATGAAGCTCCTGCAGTCCAATAGTCTCGGCCATATGTGTGAAAAGTTTGATTTATGAAGGCTTTAGGTTTAAAGTGTTGGCTGCTGGAATGAGCCTCCAGGCATTGAGTCAGAGTTTGATCTGATGATTGAATGGTCCCAGTTTCAAGAGTTTTTTCTTCATCATGTTGCAGACTTCTTCAGTGTCTGCTAAAGCCCAGTGTCATGGCCCTGCTGCTCTGAGGACTAACATGCAGAGGTGGTTGGGCTGGAAGCTTTGCCTGCTTCCTGCTCTTGCAAGTTAGCTCAGATGCCAGCCTTTGTTTGCTAGTGGAGAATCTTTTGCTGCCCATCATCATGAAAGTGTTCATCCAGAACTTGCTGGAAGTACTAATAAGTTGGTTTTATCAAGAGTTCCCTCTGTCAGCAGATACCCAGCGTGCTTTCCCAGCACCACCATTCTTTGGCTTCCAGCAACTGTGCAAGCACCAGTTGCTTCAAAATTGTTTCTAGTCTTGAGCCCAAGGTTGTGGCTCACGTTGTGTCCCTGTGCCCCAGCCTACTCAGAAACCTTCCCGGAAAAATCTAACCCTCCTCTCCAGCAAGGCCTCCAGTTTCCTGCCAACTCACTGGGTTGTCAAGGCTCAGAGGGCAAATAGCTGAAGGTTTTTTACACTGTTAATTATGCAGATTAGGATCCACAAAACTTTCTTTGGACTCTGCTCATTCATAAAAGACTCAAATTATCTCATTTATTTTAAGTGCTGGAAAGCCACTCTAAGCTGTGGGGGTTTCAGCATTGCTTCCACAGCCTCTTGGCTGGCCTCAGCAAAAGGAATGGATGGAATGAGAAGAGCATTTCTCTGGAATCATGCTGCCACTGAGCAGCCTGGTAACGCTGGTAAAACATGTGCTTTGTGGTGCCTGGTGCCAGGGCCTAGGCTTCAGGAAGTGTTCTCTGCCATGAGGAGTGACCTGGCTGTCTCTAGGCCGCAGCTCTGCCCTTGCCGTGGGAAAAGGGCAGGGAGGAAGCACTGGAACAACCTGAAAAAAATTGAGATTTAACTACTGTAGGTGGAGAAATCAATCATTACTGATTTACGTTAAAAATGTCAGGTTAGTACTGGACAAATAGATTGTAGTGCTCTTGCTTATCTCTTTTATTGTTTCAGTCATCTCTATAATTTTCCGTTAGGCCAACAGTAGACCTGGAGTTTACTGGTGTTGGCTGTCGTGATTTCATGACAATAATAGCCACTGTTTTTATTACATTTAATGACTTTGTAAATTAACTGATTAAATGGTTCAGTAGATGTCGACTTGTTGTATAAAATAGCCTATTCTAATCTGAAATGTAATTGAATATGTATCAGTTGTCCTTCATTTCTTTCATATACGAACCTAATGTTATTTGTTACCCAGTATTTTCCAAGTAAAATGAGCATAATTAAGTTCTTAATTAGCTGAAGCATATTTTTATTTAATTTTGTTTTAATTCCTCACAGAATTCTATATTATCTGTTAGGGGAATTGCTCCCAAAACCATTAGCGTTTATCATACTGGAAACCCCATTTTAATTGATTATTCAAGTGGCTAGTGGCCAGTTTATATTTTTAGTGCTATTCCAAATACTAACGCCTGCATGCTAGAGAAGTATCTAAGGAAGGTGGATTTGGATGACAGACATCCAAATGTTTTCCTTTTTTTCAGTTTAAAGTTTTTTTATTGGTGGCAGTATTTAAATGGGGTTTTTTTTACACATAGGAATTGCTTATTTCGGAAAACAAATGAAAATTTTATGTAGGTAAGAATATTAGCATGAAATCTTGTAGATGTAAAAATAAATAAAGAAAAATATATTCATATCCCCTTAGGTTATACGAATCATTACTAATTATTTTAATTAACGACTTAGTTAAGCAATTCCAATTGGAAGGTGCTGGTGAAATACAAGCTGTTACCACTGGTTGTTTTGGTACATAAGTACCAATTAATATTTCCTACATCCAGGGCTAATTGCTTGAAAAGATATATTTAATTAAAGGAAACAACCCTGTAATTTATCTGTGTAGATGTTTTTCACTTCCAATAGGCTTCTGCTCCTACTGAACACAATGGGGGAATGTAATGTGCAGGTTCAGGCCAAAACTGGTGTTCTGCACTTTGAATCACTCTTTTTGAGAGATTTTCATTTCACTTGTATGTATTTAATCTCTGGTTGGCCAATGTTCACTTAAATGGCATGTAACATTCTCTCTTCCTCCAGAGCAGTAATATAACCAAAAAAAACCCCAACAAGTTTCTTTTTTAGGATGTTTGTAGCAATATTTCATCAGGAGAAAGCTCTCATGGGGAGTAAAGAACTATTAAAACCTAAATCCATGACTCAATTTCCATGATTATGCTGAAGGAAATGAAATTGTCAAATGTAATTACCTTTAAAATTTGAATACAAGGATTTTGCATGAGCAGAACATTGTCTTTTCTTTGTCTATAATTAATAGAATTAGAAGAAGGAGGGAGGAAGAGGTACGTGGAGGTTAAGAGATGAGGACAAGAAGAGAGAGAAAGCAAAATGAGATGTATCAGGGAATCCTTGAAAAACTTCCTTATGTCAGAGAAAGCCTTTTGGATATTGTGAAGACGAGAGGATTTCTCACATGGCTTTAAGGGAAAGTACATATCCAGGACAGCGTTTGAGGAAAGCATAAATCATCATCTCTAAAGATTTACTGTCCTTTGAAGAACCTTGGCTTAGCAATTCTGTGGCCTCTGACACAACTATTACCCTTCCATGAAGCTGAGATGGAGCTGGCCCATACAAGACTGTGGTTATGGGTGAGGTCAGAAATTACTCTTTGTTCTCACAGGGGCTTATCATTCAACAGTTGTTGAAATCTCAGTTATTCCTTAAACTCTATGTGATAATGGCAGCCAAAACTCTGAGTAAGAAAATAAAGAATAAACAGATAATTGAAGGAAAATTCCTTGCCTCAAGATGGATTTTTCTGGAAGAATCTTACACTTTACTGTGAACTTTGGTTTTTCCTTCTGCCGCTCAAACACCTCATTTACTGTTAGTTGGGAGAGCATGAGAACACTTCCTTCTCTAGGCCAGCCACTTTTTCATATTTAAATCTTTTTTTTTGTCTGTGTGCTCTGCCTTTTCATTGCTTTTTCTGTCTGATTGTGTATAGATTACAGTAATTATAGAGAAATACCAAACCACCTCTCCTACAGGCTGGAGATGCAAGGTCTTGAAAACATCTCCTTTTGATGTTTCTCAGCAGGATCCATTTCATCCTTATGAAATTATTGCAGGAAGCCACAGCTTTTTGCCCATGACTCCAGACAATACTATATGATGAACACTCTGATAAAAGAACAGAGAACTAAGGCTGGTAAAGCAGAGTCTGCAGCTATGAAAAACAAAAGTTGTGACTTTCAATATTTTGGTTAGAATAATGACTTGCTCTGTGCCAAATACAGGACAAAGAATCAGATTAAACCCAAGAACATCAGAGTGTTTGCAATGCCAAAAGGTGCACAAGGAGATAATTCATTTCTGAATTGCTTGATTTAAGATACTTCATCTTCATATCAGAAACTTTGCTTTATGTAATGAAAAAGTCACACCATTTTCAAAGCAGACAAAATAGGAAGGAGACACAGGTGCTGTTTATTTTGAGATATAAAAGATATGGAAGGGACATTTAGATTGATGGGAAAGCAAAACAAGCTTTTATCCAAGAAGAGGTATTTTTCCTTGTCACGTTTGAAGGGTTTGTTTTGATTTCTCCATTAAGACCAAAAAGATGGGACATTTTGTGGTAGAACAAAATAAGTGATAGAGAGGAGAATTTGTGATCTCACTTCATGTGAATTTTCATTGTGCAGAAGTTCAGACGGTGACAATACTTCTTCAAATTTCTTCAAAATTCATGTTTCATGTTTGCCTTTCATCTGATGTCAATAGTGTGCTTTCATTTGCTCTTTATCCATGTAATAGGCTATTTAATAATTAAGCGTTCACTTGTTGCTTTTTCTGTATAAAAAGCTCCAGATCTGAATCTGATTCCGTATCGCTTCTCAATTTTTGACACAAGAAAGAGCAGATTTTTAAAATAGCAAATGAGCTTTCAGGAATGTAAGAGTTTGGATGGTCAGAGAGGTGGAGTTTCCTTCTCCCATCTCATAAGGTGTGTGGCCTGTTTCTTACCCTGACATTTTAGACTTCACCTGGTAAACCAGAGTGAGTTCTCCCAGTTTCCATTTGTAGGTACTTTGCAGTTCACATTTGGAATGTTTCCATCATTCTTTTATCCCTGCTACTGTATTTTACATAAATTTGCCAGGGTTTTGGTGTATGTTTTGGGCAAAGTCTGCATTTGATAAAAGGTGACCTTTTGTTTTGGTTGTCTGGCAGACTTGAGTGCTAATAAGCTGAAGGATGAGGTGTTTTAATGAGTCCTGTGTATAGAAATAATGATAGATGACTTATTTGGAATTCTACAGACACAGCATGGCCAGGCATGCTGAGGAGTGCCTGGAACTGCACCAATCTTACAGTGGGAAGCTTATTGATTACACAGAGACAGGGCACATTTTAATAATTTTTGGAACACTGTTCTGCCTAAGGTACTTAACTCCATTAAAGGAGGATTATAAACTTTGCTTTAACCTGGATCTTAAATTGTTTCTTGGTGTACAGTCAACAGCAGCTCTGTGAGATCAATCACAGTTACTAAGGCATATTAAAATCAACTTGTTTAATTTTAATTGCTCGTATGCCTGACTCTCTGTGAGGCAGCTGTTCATAAAGTTAAATTGCTTTTCTGCCAGACAGGAGTTTAATTTCACTTCATGGTAGATTTTTGCCTTGTACACTTAACCAGCATTTTGCTTTCCTTTCCCCCTCCTTCCCCCTCGCCCATGATTTTCATTTCTCTCCAGATAATTTTCTCTCTTTTGCCTTCTATCCTCATTAGCAGAAGCTGCAGTCTCGCCAGTGAGTCAACCTTAATAAAGTAGGTGGGTTGTTTGAATTATCAGTTGATGTAAATGTACAGACCTGGAGCTCTTTTTGGTAGTCCCTGTTAACCTGTGCTACGAGAGCAGTTTTGCCTGCAGACACCTAATCAGGTCATAAAAACTGCTGGCTGTGTTGGTGCAGGTATTGTGAACAGATACATTTATTTTAAACTTGCATTCTATTTTCTGTTTAGCTGCATGCGTTTTAGTTTTCTGTGCTCTGTTTTTTTCTTAGGGGAATTCCATAAAGCCATTTAGTAATTTCATTCCTGGCTTTGCATCTCCTGTCATCCTGTGTTTTGATAGGGGAAGATCCATGTTCAATTTGTAACAAGTTATTTCCTCGCTTTGATATCTGAGGTTAATCATAGACTTTAGTATCAGAAAAGGAGTAACACACCTGACTCTTGACCTCCCATGTGATGTATAAAACATTGCTGTTGCTCTCATCTTCTTTCAGTAGAATGGGCTTATAAATACCTGCTTGCTGCCCAGCATGGACACAAGATGCTGTTTTGTTCTGAAGAGTATTGGATGCTTTCACATGTCCAGTCAATTTCAGGATTTTCTGCGTCCTTCAAGAGGCAATTGAAGCTTCTATATCAGGTCAGTACTTTCAGGCTCATAGTAAATTCAGGGAGATAAGAATAAAATTACTGGTTTTCATTTCTTGAAAGGCAGCACTTTTTGGAAAGAGAACAGGTGGAAGCAAGAGACAGGTGAGCAAAACCAGAACACTGAATTTTGGGAAAAGAGCAATGGTTCCAGCACACGAGTTGTACAAGTGCTGAATTTGTGCATGGTGTAACAGTAATGGCCTGTTCGGGCAGTAAGTGGCAGCAATTAGGGTGATTTGGACCTGATGTCTGTGATTCTGGAGGTAAAGGGAGTCGATGGCATTGGAGAAAAGATGCACGGCTTTGAAGATTGAACACAACATATAAAGTAATGTAATATTATCAAGGACAATTCCAGGAGTACACAGCACTGAGTAGTTCTGTATTTATATATTTTACTAAAAGTTTTACCCTCATGATAGCCTTGACCCTGTAGATTTTAGATTTTAGTACGCTCTGTGGATTTTCCAGTAGTCTCACTCCTGTGAAATAATGAAGGGGATTTTTTTTTCATGTGGATGATTCCCATAATTTCACGCGTTAAGTTCAGATGTTACTTGTCTGTTTCTGCTTTATTTCTTATTTTTCATTCATGTGCATTCTGTGCCTGTTCTGTAGCAGATTTTAAAATGCAGGTTGCGGGTGGATGGGAGCAGAGGGACAGCATGCACTGCTGTCTTGCCGTAGTGGTGGAAAGCTTAAAAAAGAGGGAGCTCTTCAGAACTCCCTTGTCATTTTCTCCTGTCTGTGTATAATAATTTGCACAGACTTCGGATTTTTGAGGTTTCCTAAGACAGTAAAAAATGTTGTAAATGAGAAAAGCCTTCTGTAAATATATATTGTAGATCTCTTGAGATCTTCTGGAGGCTGCAGTCCACTTCAGTGGGCCCCAGTGATTCACATAAAGCCCATCCCTTGCAGCTGCCCTGCTTCTCCTTAAGCTCCTCTTGTCAAGGCTTCTATGAGAGCAGACAAAGCCCAAAGTCATCTCCTGCGGCCTCCTGTGTCTTCAAAAGGTTGGTAAAGCCACACTTCTGTGTTTCCATGCTGAATTTCTGGAGATATCATCACTTAGCAATGCAGAGCATGCCTTAGCTCATCCAATCTTCACTTGTGTGCCTGCTGAACACCTTCTTCTGCTGGGTCTGTCTTCAAAGGCAAAGAGGGTTTGCAAAATTCAGCCAGAATTTAAAGGAGAACCTGCTGTTTGCGGAGATTGTTCTCCGAGGGTTCCTTGGCTGTGGAATGCACTCCCTCGTTGATCTCAAATAGCTTGAATTTGTTTACGTGTTTTTGGAATAAATAAATGGCTATCTCAGTGCAACTTTGCTCTTAATTACCTGGAAGGACAAAATTTAAAACTAGAGGTCTGTTGAGGTGAACTTATCCTCTAAATAAAGTACCAGTCCTCTTCCTTTAAAAAGGCCTGACAAGTCACTAGTGGTGTTCAGGTAGATTTCTCCACAAAACTGCCAGATAGTGAAACAAAGATGTGATTTAACTGTTTTTGTCTGACTGGGCCAAACTCTGGAAAAGATGTTTTGCTGTAAGAAGGGGGCAAGATTTCCTTCTCCGTGCATGTAATCTGGGAGTTATTATTATGAATAATGAGCCATCTGAAGTGGAAGAGCCCCGTGGCTCACATATATCAACCAGCTACCGTGGTGAGGGACATTGTGTGAAAATCTCAGTAAAACAGAACCCTAGGATATTCTCCCTAGTCTTTATTATAAGTCCCAGGCAAACACTCCCAGAAATGAAAGTCCTCTGGGCAATGTTAAATGTAACTCAACCTTGACTTGCAGGAATTCATCTTTGGACTGGAAAAATTGTTTGTCTCTGTGTCCAATTAATTCTTGGCTTTCATTTGAAACTGCCAGAGAGTTTGCCAACCCAGTTTTGATGGGTTTTATTTATGTAATATAAATCCTTGTCAGCTGAGAATTAGTCTCATATATATATTGGAAAGGGATTTTTTTATTCATCAGCAACCTGGATGTTGTACACGGGAGACCTGAAAATGCAAGAATCTGTCTCACCTTCAGTCAGAACTAAGCACTCTCTTTGAAGAGCTGTCCACTCAGCATGCTCCATACAGGCAGCAGGTAAACCAATGAAACATTGATTATTAATAGCGAACAGATACATTATCATCTTCCTGCCTAAAACCCCTGCTAGAAAATAGGTTTCCTGAATTCCTCAATCTTATTTATATGAGGAAAACTTTTCAATTTTTCCTGCTTGCAGGGTCTCTCAATTTTTTTCTCCAAATGAGAAACAGTAATGACTGTAATGCTTTTGATCAAACTCTTAAGACATATTGATGAGTGTTTTGAGAGTTACTGCAAGTTTCCTTTGCAGGTTTTCCTTGGATTAGTTCCAACATTTGGATTAGACCTGTGGTTTCTTGCTCTTGTCAATTTTGCTGTTATGCTCCAATACAGATTTCCCACTCCTAACCTTTCTTTAGTATGGAGGAAGATGGCAGCACTGCTGTTCCCACTCTCAGCATGTGGACATCAATCCTACCTAGATTGCTTTGCCCTTGCCTGAACCTCATGCTGAGCTCCCAACTCTCCAGTGACTTGGTCAAGCCTATAATAAACAGTTCTCAGGAACTGGAACCTCCTGATTCCCCTGGTGCTTTGGCAAGATGTTGATCTTCCACAGCAGCCTTGGGTATTTGCTTTGACAAAGTGCCTGGGAAAGGTTATGTGTGTCCAGCAGGAATAAACAGTGGCTCGAGCAGTTACCTTTTCATAGAGACATTATTGTAAGTGTGTGACCTGCACTCTTCAAAATCACTGTTACATGCCCTTCAAGCTAAACAGAGTTGTGTGCGTTCCAGCTCAGGATTTTCACTGATGTGATGTACCAGTGTCCTTCAGGAGAAACCTCTGAACTCTGTGGAAAAAATCAGGACCAAATCCACATAAGTCCATAGAAATCAGCATTGTTAGGAATCCATCTTGGTTGTGTTTAAGGAGATATTTGAGTCAAAACCTCATTTCATGTTTTGCTTACTTATACAACATCCTCCTTTAACAGTTTGCCTACCTATTTAATAGCTTCCAAATAATTCTTACCAAAGAAGTTGTAGAGTAGGAAGTGTACACTAAAAAAGTGTGAACTGCATAAAATTATGCTGACCTTACACTCTTTCCTGAACATAATTTCTATTTCTGTATTCTCTTGTTCTTTTATGTGCTTAAGAGAAAGTGAATGTGGAAGAAAGAGAATGGTAATTTAGTATATAGAAAACTTTTAAATTCATTTGCATAATTCTAGAGTACAGGCTTCTGAAGGATAAATATGGGCAAGCACAGCTAGCTGCCTTTTTCTGCAAATGCACAAGTGTCTGAATGTGTATAATCATATAATATAATATATAATTTTCTCATAATGCATAAAATACCTTAGAAGTATAAAATTGTTTGCAGTTTTAGTCCAAACTAGTATCAGCAATTGTAGCATGAAAATAAAGGAAATTTTAAAATAAAGCTCTTGTAATGTACAAATTACAGAAACAAAAATAAAAGTTAAGCAATCAAAATAATAAAATTCAGATTTTTAATTCTAAATCATCAACTTATGATTTTTAGACATAGCAGATATGAAGTCTGCTCTGAAATAATGGAGCTGAATTTCCAGGAATCTCTTCATTGGAATAGGATGTGGGAGTTAGAGCCCTCCCAAGGAGCCAGGGCAGGCTTTTATGAAGAAAGAAGTTGTTGTGGTGGGAAGTATCTGGTAGGCAGTGCCCCTCAGGAAAGGTGTGCACTAATCCCTTTGCTCTGCTCAGCGTGGGCAGGATCTCATCCCGAGTCCCTGTGCAGAGTCAGGGCACTGCACTGCAAGGCAAAGTCTGTGCAGAATGAAGAGAAGTCATAGGAGACCAGAAAGAACTGAGAGCTCCAAAATCAGCCCTCTGGGGAAAGACTTCTGGAGCTACTTCACAGAGAGAAGAGAAGATGAAGGGATGGTACATGAGAGGTAGTTTCAGCATCGCAAGGGAGAAATTATGATGTACGTCTATGGATAGAAAAAGAATACACTTAAAATACAATTAAATGTATCTTGTACATTAGGAAGACTTCCTAATGGAGAGGTTAATTAAACATTGGAATAAGGTTGAGTTTAAATGAAAACAAGCCATTCTAAATAATAAAACCAAGCAGCAGTAAAATCATAGAAACAGCAAATCAGCTTCTCTTTGGTGTCCGCACCAGGCAAATTCTTCGGCCAGAATAACAGGGGCCTGTACCTGGCTCACCTGGCCCCTCTTCATGACTTCCCCTTCTCCAGCCCTTGCTTGTGAGCAGGAAATTGTTTAGGCAGTGGGAAGGGTGGTGGTGAGACCTTGAGGTCCTCTGGCTCCCTGCTCTTGGCTTGCAGCACCTTGTTCAGTCCAAATTGCTGTCACAGACCAGACACTGTGGCTGAAGTCAAGAGCAGACCACGCTTGTCTCCCCAGGCAGGTTCTTATGGCCACACTGTTGATGTAATCCTAATGGATTGAATAGACTCGCATCACAGGAGAATTTGTGGTTACACAGATAGTACCAAGTGTGTGAGACACTGGCTTGTTTATTGAGATGCTCCCAAGCAGCTCATACCAGGCTGATAAGATTTGTTTTACACGGATAGCTGTATGGGTCATTAGTGAAGAACTGAAACAGATGATTACTGAAAATAATTGATTTTCAAACTATAGTTCTTTCTCAATTAAAATTATCCTGGGGCACTCAAAAGCTATAATTTAAAGTTGTAATAGAAATACAAGCAAGTCCTCACTTGTGGTGATATTTTAGATACAATAACCATTTTGAGTCATGTGAGCTGTAAAAAGCTATCCTTTTCATAATAAATTGTCTAACTTTGTTTTTTTTTATTGGATTAAAATTGATTTTGATTTGGTTTTCGAATGTGTTCCAATCAGGAAATTGAAGGCCATTTTTCTTATTGGGGAAATAATGAATAAAAAGCCCCTCTCTGGTGTAATCAGCTGAAACTTTACCATTGGCTTGGATGACACCAAATCTTACCCAGTGCCCTAAACTAAGAATGACGGAAACAATAAGAGTCCTGGCTCTCATGAACTTACTGTGGGCAACTAGGCTGGTCAGTTTAGTTCCAGAGTGCTTTGTGCAGACCTGTTTTGTCGGTAGAGATAAGTCAGTATCTCTAAGGAAAAATTTTAATGCTTAGGGCAAGGGGATTATTTCTTAACACAAAGCTGTTACACAGCAGCAATATCCACAATACACATGTGCTGGGAGACATTTCACCCAGGCTGTCTTACCCTCTGTAGCCCTTCTGCTTTTGATCCATGTAGGATCATTCCAGCCCAGTTTCAACACTCCCACTTTTGTTCACTCTGCAGCCTCTCCTTCTTCCAACTTCACATCTGACTTGGTGCAAAATTTTGTGTAGGCTTAATTTTGTGAAATGGAATTTGTAAAGGGTTATGGTTATTTGACATAAGAACTTGCAAGAGAAAATTCATGTTTATGACAGAAATACGTTCTTACCCAAGAAGTTCCCCCCCAATCCTTGCTGCGGACTCTATTAATAGAGTAACTTTGGTATCCTTATATCTCCTCAGTGCTTTGACTTGGACAGAAAATATTGATCTGTAGCATGATCTGTCCAAGGGCAGCAGCATCATTAATTGCTAAGTGATCTGCAAAACAATTAGAGACCTCCTGGCTGGTGTACAGAGAGATGAATGGAGCTGTCTGCCTAATCAGATACAGTTGTATCTATCTATGGACCCAATTGTGTTGTTCCGAAATGCGTCAACATCTGTCACTTCCCCCCTTCTCACAGTAGCATATGCTGTGCTCTGCTCTGCAGGGTCCTGCTCAGAAGCCTTTGAGGAGAATTTATTGGGCTGGGACAGAATGGGTATGTTTTTAAGGAAATTTTTATCCCATTTACCTGTTCAGATGTGCTTCATGAGAGACGAGCAGAATTAAGCTACAGGTTCTAAGCATACAAGAAGCTGTAATTCCTATTTGCATTAACAGCATGAAGGCAGGACAAATATATTAGGAATTAACTCTAAGCCTGAATGCAGTGAATTTAGCACTTAAGGAAACCAGTAGGATTGATGCTTTTTGAGGCTGTGTTCTTCAGCACCCAGTGTTTCAAAAGTGAACATAAGCACTGCATGCCATACATGGATGCTGCTTGTGTATGATACTTAGTTTAGTGCCTTAATACTAATATCTGATTTTATTTGCATTCTTTGTTTACATATGTTACTGTTTGAAAGCTTTTCTTTTTTTGTCTGGTAATAAGATTTGTTAGAAAAGTTCCTGTGGCAGTCACTCTGTGATTGCAGCTCAAATTTGAAGTTGGTTTTGATTTAAATTATATACAAATTTTAAGAAATTTTCCTCTTTACAGTATTGGTTTAACACAAAGCTAATGAGAAATACACCCAGTGGGTAGCTTCCAGTATTTTTTTGCTGTATCTGGCCTAATTTTAGTCAGTAGAATTCTGCAGAGAACCTGTTATTTCTTTCAATACAGGCCTTGCTGTGTTCAGCACAAGGGCCAGAAGATGAGCACAAGCAGGAAAGCTCATGCTGGAGAGCGTGTAAGCTGCTGCTTTATGTGGGCTTTAGCACCTGCTTCTTGTAAGGAGTGGTTAATCTTTCTAAATTAGCATCAGATCCACTGACCATCCTTCCAATCCCTCAGAAGGAAAAGGGATGCGGGAGTCCCTGCAGTGAGTGATTGAGTGCAATCCCCATTATCCTGTCTCCGGGCAGGGCACTGTGAAAGAGCCAAGAAGATTTATCTGGTAGACAGAAAGGTTGGAGGGAGAAAGTGATCCTTCTAAAACCACCTGAAAAGCATCTTGCTTTTTGTTCCTTTAAGAAGCAGTTCCTAAAAAAATTGAGGTTTTCTATAAAAGCAGCGGGATGTTTCCTGTTCTTATTTTGTCTTTTAAGCATCAGTATTCCACACATGGAACACAACCAATACTATTTTTACAAAAACATTCCCAGTTTTGGTAGAATGGTTTTGTGATGCTCTCATTGACATCACATCAGGGGTTAGGTGGTGTGACAGAATAATAAACTGGCTTTCCACTTGTGCAGACAGGTATTCACTTACACCATAGATCACATGTAAAAATGAGTCTGGCAGTCCTGTCCCTACTGCTCTGTTTTATAGCCCAAAAGAGGGAGGAAGAACATCAAAAATACTTAGCTCTTGGCAAACTCCCAATTTAATTTTCATCTGTATGTTCTGCTGCCCTCCATTCAAATGAAAACAAACACAGTTCACAATGCAGGTCACAAGAAAGGTACCAGAAAGTCTGAGACAGCAACCTAAACAGCACCAATGAAGTTTTCTACCAGCACTGTGCTGCAGAGGGGAGGTATTTGTAGCAGGGGAGATTTGGTCTTTATTCATGCATGATTTTAGTTTCCACAGTTACTGCGATGCTTGGAGGAGTTGGTGCTTGAGGAGACTCCCACAACTCAGCTGTGCTTTTCCTAGCACTGCTCTTATGTTACTGGCAGGTGGCTTTTGGAGCTGCAGCTCCAAAAGCAGCATTATAGGGACTTAGACATAACACGAGGATTTTTCTAGAGTATAAGGTGTAGGAATGGAGGGTTTGTAGTCAGTATCTTATAGTCAGAATTGAGCAGGGCCGTTGTAGTCTGTGTAGGGATTCTCTGCAGGTCAGGCTCTGGATCCAGCCTGTACCTCATGCAGTGCAATGGAAATAATCTCTTTCCTCGTGTCTATCCCAGCAGTCCAGAGCAGTGTTTGCTGTTGAGATCCCAACCCAGAAATGCAAGAGGTTTTCTGTAACACTCTGTGTCATCACATCTTAGTGTAAAAAGCATCAAAAGCCAGAAAACTCCACGTTTTCAGTGTCCTGCATGCTCTTCCCATGGCACGTTCTTCCCAGCAAGACCCCAGAAAAGTCACAGCCTTGAGCTTTTCCTCTGGGCTTTGCAGTGATCTGTCTGATGCTGGCACAGTCAGACAGGGCTGTGTGCTGCCAGCCTTAGTGATGCTCCGTAGGCTTTTCCTATGGCAGTGAGCTGGGCTGTCTGTAGATCACAGTGGTGCTTACTCAGAAGCTGGGAATTCGGGTGGATGTACAGTTTCAGCTTAAACTGAATGTGAAGCCTCTGAAGCTGCTTGGGGCTGTCTAGAGTTGTGTGGCAACATTTAGTAAACAAAACAAATTGTAAACTTCCTTTGTGTGTTACTAGCCATGAAAGTGGAAAGAAAAACTTCAATAAAAGAAGAATTGCTTAATTAGTTCAAATAAATACTTTGCATCTGTGGATAGCTGTGTCTGGACCAAGGGCACAGGAAGAGGAGAACAAGAGTTCTGACTTTGAACAAGAGTTTTCACTTTAAATGTACATCCTGTGCTCAGATGCAGAAGTCCAAAAAATGCACATAATTGTAATGATTTTTCAGGATGGGTCCTTTTAATTCAGTTGTGTTTTGCTCTGCTTAAGGTAGAACTCGATTTTTTCAAAAAGAGGGACATCTTTCCCTATCCCTTTACCCTGTTTACAAGTTTCTTGCTCCAAATAAATCCTTTGATCAGATATTGTCATCCTTCTCTCCATTTGTATTTGCTAAACTGAGTTAATAGCAGCTAAAAGTATATTTTTCTCAAAGAAAACATTGTTAACTCTTTTACTGCTGTCACCTTAGATATCAGAGAAACACACAGATTGCAAGCTGTTCCCTGTGTTTTCTGAGTGCCTAATCCCCAGCTGTTCCATGTCTGCCAGCTGCTAAAACAACAAGCATTCATCCTAAAGATACCTGTAATTCCCTCATACATTATCAGGAAAATATCAATACCCTGGGTATGAAAAGTTCCAGCAATTTAGAGAGAATACTAAGATTAAATCACTCTAGAGATAAAGTAAACAATGCTGGCTGTTGCAGGAATTGTTAATTTCCATGTTAAATGCTGTAGCACCTTTGCTTGGAATGCTGAAGATTTTCCGTAGGGAGAGCATATGGCCAAGATAAAATTGTCCTTCAGGTTTGAAGATTACTGTGGGGTGTGTGCCAGGGCAAGGGCTGCCACTCCTGCAAGGGCACTTGGGCCAGGACGCTCCTGGAGATGGCTGGGGCCTTGCCAGAGTAGCCAAGTGCTTTTGGAGGGAGAAGGGAGCGCAGAGTACTGAGAATTGCTTTCTGCATGGTTGTTATTATTGCCCACTGGACAATATATAATATGTATAGTATAGATATAAATACAGAAAGAAAAGACAGTGTCTTCGAGCATCCATTCTGATCGACATCAAGTTTTAGTAAAACGTGTGCTGTTTCCAAGGCCTAGTGTAGCTGTTGCTATTGCAGAGGAATTGAGGACTGAATTCTGGGAACTTCAGGTCATGGATGGAAATGTGAGTTCTCCTGCTGCTTGCTAAGAGAAAATCCAGCATGGTTGCAACGGGATTGTGCTTCAATTTTTATTTTTTTAGTGTGTGTATGACAACGTATCTAGAACACATCAGACACTGTGTAAAGGCAGATTTACATTTAGAAATGTGAGAGTATTAAAATTTTGTACCCAGTTCTAAGTTCAAAATAGTCTCACAGTAGCTAATTTGCTAAGAGGAAAACAGTTTCTGGAAGTTCTGCGTCACAAAATAACACTGTCATATTTATAGGCAGCATTTCCAGAAATAAAACGTTCAGCAGCATCTTCACAGGCAGGTAAGAAAAGCCTATTCCTGTTTACAAGATCCTGGTAATGAAGCATGAAGGATAGTGCTTTGAAGCCATCTGTCAAGCACCTTAGTTTTTTGGTAATTGAAAGTGATTTAATCCATCTCAGAAAAGAAAGGTCCAACATGTGCTGTAATTCTTACCCTGTGCTGTAGTGGGAGGGAGCAGTTTCTTGGGGACAGTAAGGAGGGGTAGATGCTCCCTGTGAATGGCCAGAAGGTGCAAATGGAGCCCTGCCCTGTGGCACTAATGGAATCTATTAACAAATACAGATCTCTGCTCGAAAAGAACCTAAGGGTTGATTTCTGTACTGCATTTCTGTCTCCTGCAAACAGATGTTCATTCTCTAATAATTGTAAGGCTTTGATACACGTTTTTTGTAAAAGTGACTTCGACCTTTGTCAGTAGGTCCTTTCTGATTACACTGTGTTACGAAGTTCTCTTTCCCCCTTTTCCAGCAGTAGCCCTCTGTTGATGGGAACTGTATTCGCTGAAAGTGTAGCATTCCCAAACTTGAGTGCATCACACAGAAGTTGGGATTATTTGCCCCTACCACATCGTGTACTTTCCTGATCACTGCGCAGAGGTTCTCCCACTCCTTCGAGAGCTCTGGAGATTATAACTGTGACAGGGAAGTGTGTCCCTGCCTGGGAGATGCAGTTACATCAGCTGTCCCGGGAAGATTTAACTGCTAGTAAAGATGTCAAACAAGTCCGGTGAAATGCAGGGTTTTATTGAGGAAGCTCAGTATCCCCTGAGCCACCCCTGTGTGTGAGGTTGCCAACAGAGGGAAAAGAAGTATCTCCAAATTGTTTCTATGATAGGCAAAATAATTACCTGAGGAAAACAAAATAATCCACATTTTTAGGAGATTGCCTTCTTCCCTAGCCAGAGTAACAGAGAGTAAGAAGACTGGTAAATTAAACCCAGTGTGGGGTAAGATTCTATGAAGCTTTCTTTTGTCAGGACAAAGGACATTTTGATGCCTTTCCTCCACTTTCACACTTTTAAGTTTATAATTGGGACACACCCGCTGGAATCTATTTAGCTGTCATCTCTGAAAAAGTAGATGATACTTAGAGTGAAAAATAAACGTCCATTACAGGTCGTGGGTCTTCTAGACACTGTGGAAGATCAGTGCCATCAAAGTATTGATTTCCAACTCTGTTTACTAATTTTTTGATTAAATTAAACCTGAAGAATTGTCAAGTTTTTCCTTTATAGCTACATTTATAAATTTACTGTCCCATTGCACTCTGTTTTCTAGAAGAACAGTGCTTGACCTCAGGCTGGTGATTTTATCAGCGTTACCCTTTCTTGGCGTAATGAAAAGCTTGAGTGACTTTCTGTGTCACAATTCCTCCAAGGAATTTCTTCCCTAGCACCTAATCCAGATCATACCACAGTTAACGAGAGTACTTGTAATTAGTATGAGTATCTAAGTGTAAGTGTGCACTAAGTGTACGTGACTCCTGGCTTTTCTTTTCCTTAACATAGTTTCTACTTCAAAAGAAACAGTTTGGTGCATTTTTATGTAGGCCCAAAAAAAGAACAATTTAAACCAGCTAAACCCTCTTTGTTTCTTCCATCTTTCTGCAGAAAACAGCTGAACAGTTTAAAACTTAGTTGAAAAATTATATCTAAGACAACTTACATGCCAGGCTTCAGCCAAAAATACTTTTTGCAGCCAAATTATCAAACCCTCTGAAAGAGCATTTATAATGGAATTGCTGATGCAACCTTTATTATAGGGATATGAATAGCTGTAATGAAGGCTTCAGCTGATGTTCTGGCAAGCCTACTGCTAAAAATTATTCTGAATTTATCTAGCATTCAGAAAATGCTTGAAGTGGCCAAAATGTTTACACCATCATTATCATTTTGACAATATCTCCTTTATCCCGAAGGAAGTCAGTGATGAACAAATTGAAGCAGCGTGTGAGACATGCGTATTTAGCATCTGTTCCTCATTCTCTTGGCAGCATTGTTTGATTTGAGGAAACCAGGGCCAAGGGCTCCACCACCAACTTGCAAGCAGTTGTGTTGAATCAGCCATTACTGCCTATTGTGTCATTAAAGTATATTGGTGAGCAGCATTCTGCTTTTCCTAATGATTTCATTTTGGTTTGTAATCCGGAAATGTTTGCCTTGAACAAGAGTGTTCAGTTCAGTGGGGGAGCACTTTGGAGTTTCATCTCTTCCCTCTGGTTCTTCCATACCAGCTTTTTGCACAGTTTTGAAACACCATTCACTCATTTATTTTTAGAGAAGTCATCCAAAGCTTTGTTAATTGTGGGCTAATTACAGATGCAGCATTTTCCTGTGAGTGTGTGACTTCAGCCTCCCCAGATAGATCCAGGTAGATATCTGAGGATAGAAATGGAATCTCTTTTATCAGCTTTCTTTTTTCTACTAGTGTATTTTCACGTGATAAAATAGTCCAGTTCCTCTACTTCTGGTGGTTTGGCTACTTGTGGGATTGCACTGATTAATCAAGTTTGAGTGCTGGACTGATTGTATTAAAGTCTTGTTCAGGGAGCTATCAAGTGAATTAAACCTGTCCTATATTGACTTCCCTTAAACTGAAAAGGACTTGACATACTAAATCAATATAAACCAAATTTAAAATTATTTAAATGGGTGCACAGAAGTGTTTGCACTAGTATAATGAAATAACCTCTAAAACACAGTTTAGACAAGTTCAATATAATGCAGCTTAGGCTTCTGGCTGCATTTTCCAAGGATTTCAATGCTGATGGCAGGAAACTATGCAAAAAAAGATTCTACGTGAAATTTCTTGAAAGATACATATCTTCAAAAACAATTTTCTGTCATAGAATTTTCATAGAGCAAATGCTAGAATTTCTATTTGAATGTTTTAGAAATGTCAAAAGAAAAAGAAAAGGCATAGCATCATCTAGGAAGGGGTTTTGAATGAAATAAATGGTTTTGTTAAATTTCAGCTGCACATGCTGGTTTGTGTCACTTGTATATAATTCTGTAAATTTTATGAAGTCTTCGTCTCCCTTTTTACTTTAAAAAATATGGAAAAGGAAATTGAGACTGAACCAATAAATTATGACTTTGTTTGGAAGGCTTTAAATAGAGTTTGATTTGAGGAGTTTTGCTACTAACTCAATTTGCTGATAACACTGGTTTTAACAAAACTTCTGTCTCAGTGCAGCTGGGGCACTGTCCCATAAAGGGGGAGTCTATAATTTGTTTTCTGTTTGTCATCAAATTCAAAGCAGAAGATACTGGGATTTTTTAATTCAAAACCATTCTGAATGAGATGGACAAATATTTGAAGTTTGTCTTGCACAATCCTATATTGAAGAAGAAATCTTGGTGCATCTTCACATGTTCAGGAATTAAAGAGTCTGATGTTTCAATCAGTCAAAAAATTTTCATTAATGTGATTGAAAAATTTGACTCTAGGAATGAGGAATAAGAGACTATCCTGGAATGAGGGAAGCTGCTGTGACTTGAAGTTCCTCTGTTGATGTGTTCTGCCAGCAAGACCTAGTTGGCTCTGGAGTTTTCTTGAGTTGTTCAGACTGCACTTATTCAGCACCAGTTTCTTGATTTGCCAGGTTACTGTTTTTGTTCTTCCCTCCCCAAGCAATTGGATGTCTTTGGTCTGAACTTTGTGACTATTTATGAGAAAACTGGAAGTTACAAGGTACATTGGGTAACCCCAGTATCTTCTTCAGGGGCAAACATGGCTCAGAGAGGGAATCTCTTGTATTGAACAACAATAAAACTCCAAAATTGGCTCTTGCTGATGGTACTTGGCACAGTTACAGCTCATTGCAAGCTTAACTGATAGTAGGTCCTTTCTCAGTGTGAGATTTCATTTTCTTGTAGGTAGCTGGCTGTGCTCGGTGTCAGCACATATAAACCAGCCTGGCAGCAGTGGGCTCCACACTGAGCTGGGAAAGCACCCCCTGGGAAGGGAGAAGAAAACCTCTTCTTAGCATCCCGTCCACTGTAGGACTGTGCAGTACTGCCACCATGTCAAGCCTGAGCTCATACATTATGGATGTTGATCTACAGGGTATTTTAGAATTCAAAGCAAAGAAGCTGAGGTACACCAGGAGAGCAGGAGAGAGCTGGAGAGCCATTCGAAATACTGCCAGATTAATAAACCACCCAAATTACATGGGATTAATCAAAACACGTCTGACACAATCCAGCCCATTGAGCCAGCTAGAGGAGCGCTTTTACCTGTTTGAGTGATGCCTTTTCTTGGTCTTAAAATCAAGAGTCAAAGACAGAAGGGAAAAAGGGATTTTACCTGGTATTTATTTTATGGATCCTTAGGTGCACCACGTCCAGGTCGAATGCACCTCCATGCACACTGCAATGCACACCCCCAAAAGCTCTGGTATATCATTATAGATCTTACTAATTAGCATATCTATCAAAGATTCCCCAGTGAGAGGCTCGAATGAGCCCCCCTCCCCAAGGAACCTTCCCCTGGATGGTTCTATCTCAGTTTACAAAATGTGTTCTGGAGAGGACCTTGGGGTCTGGGGCACACTGATCCCTAACTACAAAGCTTCTAAAATGTTGAGTCTCCTGCTTGACAAACAAGCCCAAGAATGTAGGCAAAAAGCACTAAGAATACAGAAGTTGTAAAAGGGTATAAAAGGGGTATAAAAGAAAAGGCAAAAAATCCTCATGGCATCATTTGGGAGACCTCCTCTGCAGAAACAGCTAAAACCAGCCACCAAATACTTCATAGGCTTCCAGGATTCAGTCCTTTGTGGGTCAGGCATTAACTTTGTCCTGGAAGCCAAGGAAAAAATCTTCCCCTCCCTCTGCCACCACTAACATATGTGGGAGCTGTGGGAACGCTGATCAAGGTGCGATCCGTAAACATATCCAGGTATAATTCCATGAAACACCAGCTGGCAGCCAAATGGGAGTGAGGATTTAGCAGGTGATATAATGGCAGATGAGCACACGCTGTCTTTGATCAAAGATTACTGTGGGTGTCATAGAACAGCCGCCAGTCTGACGGTGGAAGGGGGGAGCAGGAGCTCAGCTTTCCGGGGGAAACAATTCCAGCTCCTGAGACTGCAGAGCACCACGAGCAATGAAGCTGTAACGTTTGTTGGCTCAGGACATCCATGGAAGGGGCTGGGAAGGAGCAGCCAGTCCATGCAAAGGAGATTGCCTGTTCATCTCACCCTGATGCACCCAGAAGGCTCTGGAGCACTTCCTTAAAAAGTCGTAAGATCCACAATCACACTCGGTGCAAGTGAATTCACAACCATGGTTACTTCAGAACATTCTGGGAAGGTTTCACGTCAATGGCTGGTCCTGGACCAGCCTCCTCACTGGTGGTTAATAACACTACTGCTTGTGTTATGTGTGTTATTCTGTAAAGTAGTTAAATTATTTAAGTTAATAAATAAGTAACCCCAAATAAAATATTCTTCAAGAGGACAACTAGAAGGAAAAGCGAGGCAATTCTTTGCTTGTTTGAAAAGCGTTCACCAAAATAAATAGTCACGTGAAAAAAACCCAAAACACTGTGATTTTTAATCAGATTGAAAAAAATCTGAAAATATATTTCAGGAATTGTTTTAGAAATATTTCACATTTTTAAATTTGGGAAAAAAACCCCACTGACTAAACAAAGCTTTGGTTGGCCAGAGAAAACTTCAAGGGTTTTTTTTCTGTGAGAAAATAAAAAAGTTTTGCTTCAAGTGACCTGAAATGATCTTTTTAATGGCAGGAGGTGCAGTTATTTACATGACTCAGCCTGTCACTCAGCCGAATTGACAAAGATCACAAGTTGTGACAATTTCTGGGTCAGCTCTAGCCTTCTATCAATTTTGTAGCTAATATACATTGACAGCAAGCACACTTGGGTACAATGGTAATTGGGTGTCTTGTGAATACTTAATGACATTGTTTAATTTGAGATATGTTTTCTCAATTGATATTCTGATCAGCTCTGCATGGAGGAGGGGACGCCTGGTTCTGCTCCTAAGCCTGCCCTGGAAAAACAGCACTGGCAGGAATAAATGGGAGCGTTATATCTTGTGTCTTAAAATCCAGGGGAACCGTGGAATGGGGTCACGCAGGAATGCCTGTGGGACTTTGAGTCCCCACACCCCGTACACTGCAGGGCTCAAAACTTCCTCCACCTCTGCAGAACTAACTAAAGACCGTTAATGTGAAATCCTCTGATTGCAGAGGTATTTTCCCTTTGGGTAAAAAGGAGAGTTTTAATACTTTGTTTCTGGTATATCCGTTTTGGTACTAAATCTCATTTGAACTAAATCTTTTGCATTTGCAAAAAAAGTCTTTTATAAAACTCTATTGCACATGACTGTGTAACTGTCTCATCAAACCAGCAGCACTTCTCTCTACAATAGTGCTTTTGCTAATTGATTCTCTTTTAAAAATTGTAAAAATTATTAGAATTGAATTAATTTTTCAAAAACCTTTAGGAAAATACTTTACAGGGATGAAATATTCCCCTAATGTACCTCCTATCATATGATTCACTGTGGTGGAATTATCCACATGTAATTTAGGGCAAAATTGAGCCCTCAGTGAGCAGGTGGACTTAAGCCTGACTTTAGAAATGGTAGATGCATTCGACAGCAATAGCTGTAGCTCATTATATCATCTGAAATGTGTTTTAGTCACATAAAGTATTTAATTTAAATGATTCTAGCACTTGTGATAGATGGAAGCAGGGAGGATGGCCTCAAATATTAACAGTTTCATTATTCTTTAAGCTGCCAGTCATTAGCTAACTTCTCCCTTGTTAATAGTAATGCTTGCATGAGTCTGTGCTGAATAATGAATTGACGGTTTTTCCCCACCAGCAGGCAGGCCAGTGGGCAACTGTAATTTAAAAAGCAGGTTAGTAAAATTATATTTGGGGAGCTAGAAAAGCAGTTTAAATAGAGCTTAATCTGTCCTGAGATGCTTTATTAGGCAAAGGATGTTGACAATAGCAGGACTTGATCTTCACTACATGCCTGAAGCTTGGGAATTGTAGACTTGATAAAAATAATGTTTAACATCTGATTTATCTACAGAGCTGTGGGAAGACAAAGAAATAAGAATGTATTTTCTTTTTATCAGCATCTTTCTGCCGAAAGGAAGATTGCCAATGTGCCAACTGAGAGAAGGTAAGAGAGGCAGAGCCAGTGATGCACAGTGGGATTGGTATGTAAGTGAGGGTTGGATTTCTGCACACACATGCACACACACACACGTGGAATAACTGCAGAGGCAATCTCCTCTTTCAACAGTTCCTCACCAAAGTCATTGCCTGCCTGCCAGGGGAAAAGTGTCTCAAAAATTGATTGCAATTAGAGAGCTAAGTACAGAGCCAGTTCTCCTCACTCCCTTACATGTGCCCTTTCCCCTGACCCTGATAAACACAACCTGGTGTGTTCATCCTCAAAAGGTGGAATCCCGCCAGGATAATGGGCACTTCAGACTGTTTATTGGAAGAACAGGGTTTCTGGGGAATGCACTGCTTTCAGATGGAGTAAGGCAGACCGGAAAATAAGAATAGATGAAAGCTTTAGTGAATCAAAGTGGAGGAAGACCTGGTTGTGCTGTTTAACATTTGATGTTAAAACATTTGATGTGGATGAGATGTCAACTGGCTTTTGTTTCTTTGCATAATCTTTCAAGCAAATAGGAATGTGTCAGCCACTCTTTTAGGGGCTGGAGCTGTGCTTTGCTGAATTTTGCCCTTGGTGAAGTAAAATGTACAACTTAGGCAAGACAGGTGTTTGTTTGTTTGTTTGTGGTTTTATTTGTCGCTGTGAATTCTGCGTAAACTCAGTCCTGTGGGAGCTGTTGTAGAAGGTGGTAATACTCTCAAAACATGACAGCTTTATCCATGATAACAAATACTACCTGAAACTGCTCCTGCAGAGTCCAGAGAAAGGTGTGGGGGTTTTTGCTGAAAGGCTAATATAGTAACCAAGATCATCAGCAAGGCTCTGTGAGCCCAATAAAATGGAAACATCGTGTAGTATTAGGACAACTTAAATTACTAAGGCTGGTTGGCATTCAATCCAAAACAAGTGAAGATTGATCTTTGGACACAAGCTGTGAGCTGTGTAAAATTGCCTCTGCTAAATATATGCTAATTGGCATATGAATGAGATTTTGTTAATCTTCTGCTTCAATAAGTAGGTAGAGAAAAGCTGGGAGTGAGTCCTCATTTCTCCCTTATAAGAAAAAAGAGTTGTTATCTTAATAATTTAAATTAGCAAATATGACGCAAATACGTGTTTGTAGATACAGCAAACAATTAGCAACCATTATTTGGGAACAATATACCAAAATATGTGTTCTTGTTTTACTAAAGCACTTCTGAGGATTAAAATTGACAGAACCCCACCCAAATTGTATATTTAAGATGTTAAATGCAGTTTTGTGTTCCCCTGGCTTCTTCAACCATATGGGAAAATTTTCCAAGAAATCCTGTATTCAGTTAGATGAGGTGTTTTGGTCCTACTGAGGCATAAAATTCAAGCCATGGAATAAAATTTGGAGGCAGAAAAGGGCTTCCCTCTGCTTTATTTTTGACTCAATTCAGTATCGCATTTTTTAACTGCCATAATATGAAGAGTAAGTCACTGCATTTTTAAGGGCTTAATGGTGCTTCACACTGAGGACAGATCTTTGTGTCTTTAGGGTGCTGAGCACTGTAGCAGGTCATATTTATTAAATTTCAGAAGGAACACAACAATGCAGAACTTGAAACAAGCAGGTTTTCAAAGTGTGTGTGTGTGTGTGGACATGAACTGCAATGAGCTGAGCTTTTGATTTTTCCAGGAAACAACAGGCTGAATTCCAGGGGGTTAGAGCCTGGATGATTTCTTTCCCTTTGGGGCACTACTTTGCATTGGCTGATGGTGGCCAACAAACCTGTTATTCTCAGGATCCATTCTGGTCTCTGCTTGTGGACCAAGCAGTAAGAGGTGTTACCAAGGGATCGATCAGTTAAAGCAAAGTCTACAGTATAAGGATCACTGACCTGAGAATTGTAATTCCGTTTTACAGAGCTATTCTGGGGTTTTTTTTACACTAAATGCAACTTAGTTGCCCTAATGAAGAAATGGATAGTACTTAACACAACTTATACATTTTTTAGCACACCTAAGGCAAAGTTCATTAATTATGTCACAAATCACCTTTGTGTAGCTTCAAAGATAGCATACATTATGAAAAATGTTTAATACATGAACATAATGCTCTGTCTTATTAATACTGTGCTCAGTAAAAGGGAAATAATACATTCTAGAGTGCATATGGATGGATGTATTTACATCCAGTGTTAGGTTTTTACAGTAGTAAGCATCAAACCCACTCATCCCCTCATGGCAAATGCACTTCTCAAAGGAACTTCTTTTTCCTCTTACAGCAGCCAGAGCTGAGGAATGGCTCATTAAGTGCCCAGCACGCACCATTAGGTAATGCAGGTAGCCCTTCATGCAAGCTTGGGTAATACTCAGACCCCTCACCTTGGCCTTCACTGCTGCCCAGAGGAAAAAGATTGCCAAGCATGACACTGAGCCTAAGGCAGTAAAATCTCTTTGCTTTCGTGTCTTTCTAGTCTATATCAAATAACATTTTCATTTTCACTTAAAATTACATTCTTTGGCTATACCACCCTGTGCCGTTATCTGTTTAGTAGAGAAGTTTGTGCCCTAGAGAAAAAACTTTCTTCTATAATATATATTTCCTGTCAAAAGTTTCCCATCCTGCAGGGCAGGTGAAGTGCTAAGACTCAAATCACACAAGGGATTGGCAGAGATGCTGAACCCTTCTCTGCATTCCCAGTGTGTGAAAAACAGAGCAGCACCTTTCATTCATGACAGGATATGCCTGGTCCATCATAGCACACCATGTTTTTCTTACTATATAGGCTCAATCTTATGAAAATGTGGGAATCTTTTATAAATTACCTGAATTCCTTCCTCTTCTTCCTTGTAAGGAATACAAGAAGTATCTCCTATGCCTCTTAGCAGTTTGCATTCGAAATAGAATAAATTCTGGTGTCTATGTTTTGTAATCCAGCTATTAAGATGTAGCTTTTAACAGGGGAAAAATAGTTTTAGTTCTGTCTTACTGTAGCTTGCAATTCTTAATGTTATAAATGATGTCCCAATTGTAAGCTGGAATAATGTTTATTTGCAAGTTTGGAGCTGGTCTCTCTAGGAATACTGTGTAAGATCTGTATGCATGGCACCTGCATGAAGAGCATTGGTGGATGAAGCTTTGTTACTCAGTGACCCTCAGTATTTGTTAGTTTAGCATGAGCCAGGAGTGGCTCCTTGGCAGGCAGGTGTGCTGAGAGAGGGGCTAGGGATGGGCAGTGCCACATGGGACCATTGGTAGGGCAGTGTGAGGGTCTTCTGTGAGGAGGCAACTCAGTCCCATCTCTTGGGAGCCTCCCTGAGCACAGCCTTGGTGTGGAAGTTCTGGTCTGCCTGTCTCTCCTGCCTAATGGAAGAGTGTATTTGAAAAAGGCAACAGAAATGAAACCAGGAAATGGCATAAGCAGCACAGGGCAAAAGGCATTTGCAGGAAAGAGGAATAGCTGGATATGAAGCTCTCAAAAGGAATGTCACCCCTGTGAGCACAGCGTGCTTCCCAAATTGAACTGCACTGCCTTGAAACAAACTTCACAAACAGAAATTGCAACATAATGAAAACAAACAACCAGAAAATGTTCAGGAAGTCAAAGGATAAATCTTTTGCCCAGGAAAAGTAGCTAATGAAATCAAATATTGTGAAAAACACCTTGCAGAATATAGTTCAAAAAGATGATTAGAAAGGGCCTATTTTTTTTTTCTAAGGGTGTAAATAAAAGTTTCTAAAGAACAGTTTTTGTGGTTCCTATTAAAATGTTCTGCAGCAGACTTGGGGACTGAGGAAATAACAGAAATAGCAAACTGTTCCGTGTTTTCATGTCCAAGAGAGAGAGGTTGTTCAGCAGTTATGTCATAGACTGTTCTTCAAAGCAACTTTGAGTTAGCAAGACAATGCTGACAAGTGGTTTTGTTGCTCTGTTTTCAGTGTGAGGTAGAATCTGAGGGTTTTAGACTCAGTTCCCCCAAAGAAATGCATCCCATCCTGAATGGAAATGTGGCATTACACCTATGATGCTTATATCTGCATTTTATTGTCCGTCTGCTTATGCTCTGCTCTGGTACTGGGAGAACAGCTCATGTCTGAAGGCATATTCTCCAAGCAATTAATTATCCCTCATATTTGTGTAATTGTATTGTCCTACTTGTTGTAATTGAGCTACATATATTTGGCGCTAGACTGCTCTATATACCTTTCACTCCCACGGGTGAGCTGTGTAACAAATTGGTGCAGCTCATTTGGAAACCAGGGAAAGAAATGTGCATGGCTAATGGGTTCCATGATGTATGGGCAGCCTGTGCTGGGCTGCCTTACTGAGTTTCTTGGCTGCACAGAGCTCCTGATAAATGAGCAGCCTGGCCAAGAATGAGGGCAGACAGGAGATGCTAAATAAGTACTAATAGGCTACACAAAGTAGTATGCTCAGCAATGAGGGCTTTTTTCCATAATTCCAGATAGCAAACTGTGTTAGTCATGCTGATGTGATACAGTATTTGTGACTGCCTTGACATTGTCCATTTAAATATTTGGGAAGCTGCTTCTTTCACATTTGCGTGTCCAAATACATTGTGCTGGATTACCTCTAGTCAATTGAACACTGTGCTGTCAACTGTAGTTAAAACAAATGTCATGGGCAACTTCATCACTGAGTGACCTGCACTCATTATACAAAAACTGGCATTTATAAACAGCTCTTCCATGAGGTTGTCTTCGGTTTGTGAGCGACTGAGGAAGAGTCACATCCCAGCAGCTGTTGCATTCTGGATCTGCTGAGGCACCTTCAGCATCTTGTGTTCATTCAGTTCAAACAAACAAACCAACCCTCCTGCATCTGGATACAAGAAACTGCCATTTTACTTCGTGGTGACAGATCCTCAAGGCTGATGTCACTTGCTTAAATGGCAAAAGCGAGATCGATAAACTCACAGGGAATTCAGAGCTCACACACTGCATTTCCTAGGGAGGATTAGCTGAAAGGAAATGTCTGACAGCTCTGTGTCAGCTTTCACATTGCACGCTGAAATATTCTGTCTTTCCCTTCACAGTCTGATGGAAATGAGAGATGTTAAACTGCTATTCACTTAAATCTTGGCCAGTCATTTAGCAAGAAGTGTTGTATCAACTCAGTAATTTTATCTGCCTGGAATATCCTAGACCTTTAGCAATTACTTAGGAACACATCAGCCTTTCCTGCCAATCAAGTCTAATCATTAGTTCTACCATCTTTTCCCCCAAACCTGCCAATGCGTTTCTTAAGCTGGAACCCTGCTGAGGGTTCCCAATGTAGATTGATACGATAGGGCCAGAAACTTCCAGAAATGTTTTGTTCCTCTTTGCAGTTTCAATCTTCTTGATGAAGATTGTCCTTGTCAACTTCACCACACTGCTAGATATTTATTGTGCAGGTTTTACTGCTCCTGTGCTTACATGTTCAGGACAGATGTTCCAGGGAATGCAAGGAGAACTGAGGCTTTCCTAGAAGCCATGAGACAATAGAAATACTAACTTTAGCATGAGGTCTTCCTTCTCTCTTTTCAAAATTCAGAATGATGAAAATCTAAAATTAATAAACTGCAGATGCCAAAAAAATGGTTTTGGTTATATTTTGTTATATCATATGGATGAGTTTAGGGTTTTAAGATCTATTTCTAGGCCATAGCTGACTCTTTTCCACTCGTGAAAGTATATTCCCAAGTTGCACAGTCAGTGGCCTTGATCTACCAACATGTGTTTTCCTACCAGTTGCTGGCTTGGAATACTGTGTGCTTTGGCAGAAATAGCAGCGCTCCAGTATTTGAAATGGAACAGCAAGCATGAAACTGGAGGGAACTTCCTCCCACAATGGGAATGACCCTTCCTTCCTCCAGATGTGCTTTTACAAATACTGAGTTGGAGTAAATTACTCCTTTTCACTCACAAATTCCCATTAAAGCTGAGTCCTTCCTAGTTGAAGTAACTGGAAGAAACCCTCATAGTAAGATGTAATCATTCTCTTTGTTTTGATGAAGATAATACCTCTTACCAGCACAAACACACCAAGCTTTGCTTTTAGGCAGGAGGATTTATTTTGCTCATTTTGAAGTGGAAGCTGGTAGGTGGTAGACAGCCCTATCTTTTTCTACAAATCTCTGCTGATGCTGTTTTTAAAAACAAAATGAATAAAGGTCCCTTAGGAGATGCAGAGTAAGACAACAAATATTTCCTGTTGCTTTGCCTTTTTTTATTTAATAACTGCTGATTTTAAAATCTGTCACATTGTGTTTCTTTTGATGTGCAAGTTTCCACAGTGTGTTGCAAGTTCCCGTACAGGTAAAGGGAGAGAGAACAGGATTCCCTCACTGCAGGCTGGGCTTAATCTTTCTTCTTAAGGCAAAGGGCTTCTGCTGTGTACTGGGGTCACAGCAAGTGCCTGCATCTCCGTCTGGCTGAAACAAAAGGGACCACTGTAAGCCAGAACCAGAAAGGATAACGGGAAAGTGCTGTCCCAGTATTTTCAAGCGTGAAAAGGACGTTAAAAAGTACACCAAAAACTCTTACGATTTGGTTTGAGTGGAATTCCAGCCTGCCAAATGTAGGAATCATTTAAGATTGTCAGTTTAAAAGTAATGGTAATACTGGTACAAAGATAAATTTATTTCTGAAGAACTCCCAGGCTTTCTCGGTTTTTTTGTTTTTTTTTTTTTTTTTTGCTTTAAGGACTTCCTTCATATTTTAGTAGTGAATAAATCTTGAATTAATTCTGTCATAGATGATGGAAAAGCACTTTAGAACATGAAAGAACATTCTACATTCATTTGAAATTCCTCTTAGAAAATCAGTCACAGCATAATTTATCAGAAATATTAGATTATTTGCATTTTGTCCAATTTTGGTGAAGTTTTCCATTAATGTGTTTTCTCTGTTTATCCTGGAGATACCATTAATCTGCCAAAAATATTTTTTTTCTGGAAATTAGCCTCTCACCACTTCTTTTTTTTTTCTTTTTTTTCCCTCTCTTTGGTATGTTTATTTCATGTCCTGCTTTCTAAACATCCCCAGACTTTCAGGCTGCTAACTTGGCTATCTTTGGGCAAACCATTTGGCCTCTTTTTCAGTGATCTCCATCTGTTGAGGGGGGACAGTGCTTCCCCATCTCCCTGGGGCTGCATTTAAATGGACTGATGTTCATAAAATCCTTTCAATGCCTCCTGCCCAAAATTCTCCAAGGAAAATCATGGCACAAAGAGCTGTGGATACTGACTACACTTTGAAGAAATTGCAGGCAGCCTCTTTTTGTCTTCTCTCTGTTTACTTTGTTTTTATGAAATGTTGATGCACTGAAAAGTCAAGCCAGGAAAAATAGGGAAAAAAAAAAGCTTTTACTCCTATTTGACAGATTTTTGCTGTTGAATTAAAACTTCAAAGAAAATGAAAATAAAAACTTAGATGCTTTAGCTATCTGACCTTTTATCTTTGACTAAGTTCTCAAAACCATTTGTGAAGTAGAGACATTTCATACATACTTGTGATATGAGCCAAGTGTCACATGAAAGGACAGGCTGTTCCCATAACACGGGGGTAGGAAGTCTTTACCTAAGTTAAAAGAAACACCTGAACACCCTGTGGCCATGTTATTCTGTAATTATCCGTTCTAGACAAATCACCCTTGCTTTGATAAATAAAAGTACATGGGGGATACCGGCTTCCCCGGAGGGGATCAAACAGAGAAAGGATTTAGAGATCACAAATGCTTGTGGCACAATGGAAATCCATTATTAAAAGATCCTCTGATACCAGAAGAATCTCAAACTACTGATACCAAAGAATTTTTATGTTAATTAGTGGGGAGCACTTGCAAAGATGGGTTGTGCACTTCTGAGCTGGTTCTGACTGGCAGGTTCCCATTTATGCACAGGCATAAAATAGAGAAAAGCGGTCTGCCCTTGTATGACAAGCAAGTCACTTCTGAATTCTAAACCTTTTACTTTTGTTCTTGGGCTTGAACTCCTTGGGCACAGTGCTAATTTTCATCTTTCGTTTCTGTGCTTTGCCTCCCCCATTTTCAGTAAGTGCCATGTCTGTCACCACACTTCCTCTGATGCGCTCAGATGTGGAACACCTGTTCTGTGTACCAGCTGCTTACCCTTAATTTCTCTTTCCTCTTAAACACACTTGAACAATAGACTCTCCAAGAGTGATGCACTGAGAATGAGTCTGTAATGTGCATAAATATGTGTATCTGTCAGTGAATGTTTTTCTGCACACTGCAATTCTAGTACTTAAGTTCCTTCTTTTGTGGTTATTTTTTGCTTTACACAAGATCAGGTTTTGCTACCCTTGTGTGCACAAACCCCTGTAGCATTATTAATAATAACTTTAATGTACAATTTTAAAAATCTGCTTTTTTGCACCTTGCTGTTCATCATGTTATTATCTGCATTTTTCCAAAACGGCTCTCCATTTGTAGAGCACAAATCACTCGATGTATATATGAATTCAAAGGAACAAGTTAAAGATAATTCCTCTTTATCAGCTATTAATAGACAGGCTCTCTGTAATGGAAGATGCTGTTGCTGTTTCGTGCTGTGGATTGTAGCTGCCATGGCTGAGCACTTGGAGTGTGTGGTACTTTCCTGGAAAAAGAAAAAAAAAATAAGTGAAAGGTTTTTAGTGCTGTGTTCTGCAATGCTGTAAATCTGGGAAGGTGTGGTGGGACACATTATATGTGGGATTTCTAAAGCAGTGAAGCCAACAGATTGAATTTATCTTGCTATTACTGTTGTATGAATAACAATAATTACCCATTTTTCCTTTCATTAACTGTTGTGATTTTGATAGATACGCTGCTTTTAGAAAGGCACAGACTAAATCTCTGAACTCTGTCTTCTAAAAAATCATCCTCTCTGGGAAAAACTCTTGCAGAGGCCAAGGAAATACTTTATCTGGCAGGTTTTTTGAGTTGGTTTCCTTGTGTTCTTTTCTTAAGAAACTGGTCTCTAATGAGCAGATCTGATTTGAAGTTGCTTCAAGCTTGCACTGGGAAGAGAGAGTTTTCTAAGCTCTGGGTTGAAGTTTGAAGGAATTTCCTTTTGTCTACACCGAATCTTGTGTGTGATGATTTCCTTGCACTCTTTTGGAAGCCTGTTACAAGCTAACACAGTGTCTAAAATAAGGGCTGTAGGAATAGACTTGATAAGGATTGAGAAGCTGGATTTTTTGCCGGTCTTGCATCTGAAAATACTTTTTCTTGTTATTTCTTTTCTGTGAAGCGGAGATTTTGAGGTGATGACAGTCTGGGGTTTTATGTGAACTTTTCCATGGAGCTTACCTTTTCCTGCAGCTGGCTCTCAGCCATGCATCCTCTGGAGCATAGGAATGAGGCAGTAACAAGCAATGGGCAGTCAGACTGTCCTCACTGATATAATTTATTTAAACACCAAGATATCAAACTGCCTCATTGAGATGATCATTGAATAGGCTGAGGACTTTGAAACATGGGAAGGCTGAATAAATAGCTAGTCAATTACTGACTGAAATGGGTGTTTAATTTACGTGTAATAAAATAATTTAAAACCCAGGTGAGGTCTTACTAGCATAGATTTTATTATGCCTAACTCTTTAAAATAATCTGGTGGTTTTTTCAGCAGCCCCCAACCCCTCTGTGCTTCCTCTGGGTTCCCACAGCATGTGTCTCATGTTAGAGTGTGGCATTCAGCTGCTGAGCACTTGAGTGGAAATGCTGCTGCTGACTTTAATTTTAGGATAAAGCCAAATTTTATTGGTGCCTCTCATCATCCTTAGTTCATTTGTTGAAGTGAGCAATGTAAGGCTCTCCTTCACCCCCGACATGAGCTTTCCACTTTCTCTTTCAATTTCTTTCAACTGATTTTGGTAAACTCCGCTATCTAGATTATGTACAACCCCAGCAACAAAGATTCATTTGGGCAAAAATAGTTTATTTTACTTCACTGACAAAGAATATCTTTGAAAACAAAAGTGGTATCTAGGCCGTTAGGCTTTTTCTTTTTTTCCCTCTATTCCTTCTTTTTCTTTTTTTTTCTATATTTTTGTCCTCTTTCTTTCCCCAGAAGAGACGTAGTAAGCTTTTAAAAAGTGTATCTGTGAGCACAATAAGTCGCAAACTTTTGTTTTATGTTTGCTAAGGAAAAGGTTTATCAGACTGTTTTGTTGATCTCTGTAGATTCATTTTGTGGAGAAAGGCCGCCAAAATGTCAGTCAAAGCTTAAGGCAAAGCCTACAGCAATCCTAATGTATTAAAACAGAAAAACCAAAAAAAAAGGAGGGTGATGGAAACCCTGATTGATTGAATTACTAGAAAGACTTTTTTTTTTGTTCATATTGTTGTGAGATATTGTTGTGCTGGATCTGGCCTAAGATTCTCACTTGTGGTGTCAGTGCTGAATGAGGAGTATTTGTAAATTGTGCCTGTCCCAGGGTTCATTTGGGATGTTCACCACTGTTCCCAGTGCTGACATGGCTCCATGCAAGGGCATCGAAAGGAGCCCCAGTTCCTGTGGCCACAGACATTCCTGACATAGATCAGAGCTGCAGGGAGAATCTCCATCAGCTGTGGAGTTCCACTGTCCAGCACAGCCCTGTCAAGTGTTGCTCATCTCTTGGGCCTGATGTTTGAGAAATCTGTGGTGCTCCCTTCTCCTTAAGGGTGGGATGTCACAGTGGTACAGTTAATCTTTGTTGGTGGCATGACTGCACCTGCTTTGCTTTTGGAATGATAGTTGGGATGTGTTATTTATATCAGGCCCTGTATCAAACCCATGGGCCTCCTCTGGCCCGAGAATTTATGCCGAGTTGCAGAGGAAGAAAGTGTGTATGATGGATGTGCTCATTCACTCCACTGCTCTTGCTGCTTCTCTTTTTTTGTGACACTTGGTTCACCAAGACCTCGTTATCTTGTGTTGCTGAGACATGCAGCCAGTCCCCTGTTTAAGATAACTTAGGCTGCCTCAGACAGCTCGGAGGGAGCAGGGAGCGGAGACCATGGCTTTTGGAGCTTAATTACAAGTTCATGCCCAATTCACTTTGTCACGGTGTCCACCGGAAGGAACACACTGGCTCCGCTGTGATGTGCCGGTGATCTGTTGATTGCTGTCTTCTCCCGAGTCAGAAACAGAATCCCCTGATGTTAAGCTTTAGTTGAAGGGCTGTGAAAAATTGATGGCACCAGCAAAATCAAGGCTCTAGCGAAAATCGCTGGTTCTCAGCAAGCATTCATTAGTGTTTTCTTTTTCACAAATCAAAAACTTTCCCAGATAATGAGAACTGAATTTTCTATCTTATGAACTTCTCCATGGCAAATGTAATTGTTTTCCTATCAACTCTGCAAATAATTAGCATGCCAGTAGCCTCTGAATATTTGTGTCAACCAATAGCAGACCACCACGAGTCTATCTCCCTAGACTGGTAAACAAAGGCAAAAAGAGTAATTTTCTTACTATTTATACCAGTTTTTAAGTGGAAGAGGTTAACTTCTGATTTAGAATTGATTTCAATCCTTTCAGCTTCAAGGGGGACCAGGTTACCCGTGTGTTAAGGCAGAGGTTTATCTGATAAAACCTGAATAAGGATCTGCACAGCTAAGTCCCTGATTACCCAGCTGATTATTGACCCTGTCAATTAGCAGTCCCAAGCCTGGATGGCCATTCTGTCTTTGGCCTGCCTGGGCTTCTAATATTCCTTGCTTGCCTGCTTTTTTCCACTGCAGTCCAGGCAAAGCCAGAAATCTCTGCTCATGCCTCTTTTCTCAGAGCCCTTGTTCACAGGAGGAGGATGCACTTACTGATATCCAGCAGCTGTCTTCCTGCTGATATACTGACCTTATATTAAAATTCATTTCAATTACTGACATAAAACATCTTTTTCCTCCAAATTCTTGGAAATTCCTGTTGATTAACAAAGAAATGCATATCTGCTTTCTAAATCCTTCTTTTTTTTTTTCTTTGCAAAAATAAATGTGAGGTGTATGTTTAATTGCATTAAATTACTTGAGATGGAAGAGTTTGCTTAATTTAGTAAATGACTCTGTGGATCATAATAAGGAGGATTGACCTGTTCTACTCGTGCTCTGACTTTCTGATGGCATCAGCAATAAAAAGCACAGAGGACCTATTTTAATCATTAAAATTGCAAAGGCATGTCAGAATGCTCAAGTAAAACAGGTCTTCTGAGTGGATGGCATATTTATGTAAGTGCTTTCAAAGGAAAAACGCTTCTTATGGTTTTATCATTACAACAGCAAAACATGAGGAATGCAGCAGCAAAGTTTTCAATCTTAATTATAAATCAGCTCAATTACAGGTACAATGTAACTTGTATTCCTAGATTTCTTCCTATAAAATTAAATTATCTTTGTTGATATAAAAGTGTAGTACACATCTGTCAAGAAGATGAATTCAAAGCAGTAAGAACTGCAGATTCCTCTTCTTTTTTTTTTTTTTGTATTTTTAGCTGCACATATCTAAACAGTGAACTATCATAGAAATTTTATTATTTAAATTCAGTTTCTCAGGCATTAACTTAGTTCCTCCAGAAGTGAATTACCTGACATTGCTGTCTGGGTAGTGGGACAATTAATTATTAACCAAGTAGAATTAGTGACATGTACATATTTGTGTAGAGGTGTAAGACATTTTGCAGTCCCAAGTCAGCAGTTGTAAGCCAAGGGCACGTGCTCAGGTCCTCTCCCTTCCAGAGAAAAGCTCAGGTCCTCTCCCTTCCAGGGCAGGGGTCCAATGCAGCAGAGAGAGTGGGGAACACACCTGGAGCCGCAGCTTTTCAAACAGGCTGATATCTGGGGTACAAGGCCTTGGCCAGGAAGCAGAGAGAGACCAAAAATGAAGTAAGTGAGAGAGAAAAATCTGTCCAAAATGTACAATTGAGACAATGGCTGAAAAAAGTATGGTTGCAAATTGTAGAGGAGAACAGAGCCAGTTGTACCTGTGGATTCCCTCTCTAATGAAGAGCTCGTTGTGAATTTAATGTGTGCCTGCAGTGCATTATTTGAAGTAGATCTCTGTAGTTCATCCATGCATTTATGATACTGGAAGCAGTGACAGAGTGGGTGTAGGAGCCTGGGAATATATCAGCCTGGATCTCTGGCACATACTGAACATCTGGAATAACAGGCATCTCCTTTATGTATTGCAGAGCTAAAGCATTCTAACATTACCCAGTCTCTGAGAGAGCTTTCAGCATCATGGTCTAAAACAGCGTTTCAGAGCAAATAACCAAGTACGCCAAGTCTAAACTCTGAGGTTGTATTTATTGCTGTATCTAGACAATTTACAGTGCTCAAGCAGCAGGATGGTAATGCACTGGCTGTACTGTGTGTAATTAGTTGGGTGAACAAACAACTGAAATTAGCAGAAAAATCTATTTATGGAAAAAGTCCTTTGTGAATTCCAGCAATCCCGTGTTTGATCACAGTACAATGTAATTAAGGTTCTCTAGGAAAACCAGCTCTTTCATTTGAGCAGGGCTCTGGAATGTGCTTGACAACATCCGTGTGCCAACAGAAGTACCACAAGAGCACTTGCTCACTGATTTTAGAAAACCAATCAATGCAAGTAATGTGGATTAAATGTGCTAGAGAAGGTAACTCACGGGAGAAGAGGTGCGACTGCATGTACAGGTGGGACCTGCAGTGTCCTCAGGGCCTGTCTCTGCAGCCCAGAGAGTTCTCTCTTGCTTGCATAATTATCTTCCAAAGTCTTGGCACAGGGAAATGGAAAGAACACTGCTCATGTATCCTGAGGTGAAGTCAGATTATGGCCAGAGCATGCATAAGGTCTTGGAAGAGTGAATTTTAGACATACGAGAAAAAAACAGTGCTGAGAGAGACGTTACCAAGCAGAAAAGGCTGGTGAGCCCTCTCTGCAAGGCCTCAGGGACCTGGTATCCCTGTGGCTTTGTGTTGCTTAAACCAGACAGTAGGCTGAGAAAGTCACATTACAAGGTTGTGATGTTTTATTTAGATTGGTTTCCAAAGAGGAGAGAAGCTGTAATGATAGCTCTGGGTAGTAGTGGATAGAAAAATAATCAGACTTTTAACCTGCCTCTGGTGGCTGAGTCTGTTCACTGGCCTCTCATGTGTCCCCTCATGGACACAGAGTACCCAGGCACTGGCACTGTCAGAGAGTGTTGTGTTTCAGCAAACACAAAGAGAATCATTTGTACTGTTTCTGTGGGAGCTGTCCACACATGAGACTTCAAATGAAGGCTGGTGCACTGCTCGTGTGCTCATGTATTATTTGTAAAACTCTTAGATGCAACGGTGTGTTTTTCTGGAATTCCAAAACACGTCTCCCAGATCCAATCAGCAGAATCACCTGAACAAAACCATCTGTGTTTGGGTACAGCTTAGTTCTATCATCAGTTATGGGGAGAAGCAATGCAAGAGCAAGAAGTTGTGGCTGTCCTTAGTATTAACTATTGCCAGGGAGCTTTTTTGAGATATTTTTTTTTTTACATAACTTTTTCATAACCTTTTTTTTACATAATGTTTTCAGAAGTCAGTCCCTGGAACAGCTGTGCTTTTGTGATGAAATTCTCTTACCTTGATTCATCATATGAACCCTTCTCTCATGCATCTCCATAACCCAATTATTTGCATAGCACCAAAGAGAATTTTGCATATTAACTAAATCCATTGCTTTCCAAGGTTTAGGGAACTCTAATTATTTTCAGTTAAAACTTTTCTTGGCTTTGTAACTAAAAAAATAGTAAAAGCCTTTTTTTGTAGTTGGCAGTAATTCTTAGAAAGAATTAATCTTTGCTGTATTATTTAACAGTTTCTCCAGTTTGTTTTTTGGTAAGTTCTGTTACTGTTTTCAGAACATGAATACCAAACTGGGATCCTCTGCAGGCACTAAGCCAGGAGAGGGGAGCAGAGGGAGGGTGAGCAGTGGATAAATAGGTAACTATAGGAATAGTTTCTTCCCATTCTCACCCACTGTGCACCCTGCATCAACATACAAGAGGAATATGTACTCTCAGCAGTGTATTCACTGTCCAGTGTTTCAGGAATTTTTTCCATGCAGAAATGTGGAATTCAGGTATTCCAGAGGGCTTTCACCAGGTTTCTGCAGGACTTTGGTGGTGTCCCGAGTCCGAATTAGTTTTTCTCCTGTCGCAGAATGCTCTGATGCTCCAGTAAAGCATCTCCTCAGATGCCTTTTCCCAGTGCTGCCCCAGTGCCCACGAGAGGTTTCTAAAGTCTATTATTCTTCCTTTGGCACTGATCCATACCCCAAGGTAGGGAATGATGTGATCAGCTCGGCTGTTTTGCTGCCCTTAGGATGTCAGGGGGGCATCCCTTCCTGATACCTTCAGTTTGCACTAGTAATTAGAAATGCCGTAGTCCTAAAAAGCTCTAGAAATATAATTAAAATCAAACATAACACTTCCTGGGGCAGAAATCGGCAGTAGTACTTTCTGTTCCCTAGGAAATGTCCAAAGCAATAAAAATGAGCCCTTGTTTGTGGACAGATGGGAAGCTTCCTGTGCAGGACAGAGGAGCGTGCGTGGCTGTTTCTACCTTCATCTTACCAAGAGGGACCAAAAGGGAAACGCTGTTCCAGTGAAGGAGATGTTCAGTCAGCTTTTATCTCCTGTGTGGAAGATGCAGTTTATCTGTCTGAGGGATAATTGGACACCAGATGACAAAGTGAGCTAATTTAATAAAAAGGCTGAGGAATAAAATTTTAGTCTGCAGCCATGGCTAATTGTGTTCTGTTTGCAGTAAAAATAATACTACCTTTCCTGTGATGTGGCCATTTTAGCATCTATGTTGCAAATAAGTAGCACAGCAGCTTGATAGAAAAAGACTTAAAGATCCTTCCTGTATTGCAACCATTTTGATCAGGAGATAAAAATGACCAAGTTGTGGAAGCAGTAATATCTGAGTCATTGAATCAATTCAACGCCAGTTTATGACTGGGCAGGGAAGTGAAAATGGGAAACAAATAGTCTTTAAGTCCTGTTAACAGAAGATATCCATCACTCACTCTCAGCTTTTCATTTTTAGGGATATGAATACCATAAGCACTGAACATGCCTCTCAGTTCGTAAATCAGTTTTGAAACAAAAGTTTTTTGAAGTCTACAGGGAATCTTAACGGAACTGCTATATAAACCAGTAATACAGATGTGCAAAAAGCAGAGGGAGATCAAATGTTGGATCTATAACCTTAGAATTTGTAGAGTTTTAGGAAGGATGTCACCGTTCTCATGGGCTGACAGAGGCAGCTGTAATCTCTCCCTCGTTTGTTCTTAAGATTTGTAAAATAAAGTGCTACTAAACTTCATCAAGGAGCTGAAGTGCCAATCTACCAAAATAATTGAACCTGCTCCTGAGAATCAGTGATGAGTATTTTATGACTCCATATGTGTGGTGGATAGCAGTTCCAGTATCCCTCTGAGTTGCAGAGGAATTCAAGCTGAGAGAAGCTCCATAGATTCTGCTTATTGCCTCTCTGGTTGTTAAAGGAAAGCACACGTCAAATCAGGCACTGATAGGATAACGTGTTGCCAACAGCAAGATATTTTGAGTTAACATTTACTTATATACAGGACAGAAATGTCAGGCACAAAGCATGTGACCAAATTCCCTTATTCATTTGGGGTTTTATTGTTTACTGAGATAATGCTCCACAGTCCCTGTGCATGGTGTTCCTGCTGGAAAGGTAAAGCCAAAGCTTAGTGCTCTGTTTCTTTGTTCTGGCTTCAGTTTGTCCATCTCCTAAGTGCCCTGCCTGCTGCTCTGCCTGACCAGTGTCAGCCTGGACTGGGACTGCAGCTGGAGACACTGGGGCTGTTCCATGGAATGATGTTGGCAGTTTTAGGAGCTTTGCTCTGTGAACTGTCACTGAACCAAGTGCTGACCAGCACTCAGCTCCATGCCACTGCAGGGTTTGTCTTCTTCAAGTGTCCACAAAACACGCAAGCATAAAGAGTTCTGCTGAAGTGGGGGGGTTGATTCTGCCTACTGATGATTTCCTGGGGAACGTGTAGGATTTTTCCCTCATTTCTCATCTCACTTGTTGAGTTAATGCCTTTAGCTCAAGCTGTCTACATTTCTGTTTTGGTTGTGTCAGAGGCGATTGCTGATTGTGAATGGGGCAGATGTGGTAACACTGATCCATACACAGATGTTTCACTGTCTGTCTTGAGGGGGATTTTAGCAGGAAAAAAATTTGCTTTCTCAGTTGTTTCTTTATCAACAAATAAAACTGTCCTCCAAAATATTAGGCATGTCCAAAAGAGCAGTATCTGGTGGTGTTGTGCAAGAGCAGCGTACCAGCGTATGACTTGTGGCTTCTTCTGAACTCAGCCGGAGGGCACAGAGAGTGCAGGGAGTTCTTTTTCATCCCGTTGTACTTCCTTAGCTTAAACAGAGTCCAGCTCCCAGTCTGTCACTAACTTGCATGTGGAGTCTTCTGCCAGCTTTGTCCATGGGACAAGAGGGATCTGCTGCCCTGAGCACACCTTGCTGTCAGATCAGATGAGCGGTGCTTTGGTAAGGCTCCATCTAGCACAGAATCAGTGTGTGTGGGGTGGTAGGTTCAGTGAAATCTAGTCCTGCTTCCTATGGGATGTTCTGAAGTTCGCTAAAGATACCTGTTTGTAAACCTTCACTGCTTCTTGATTGCTTGCAGAGGAAAAGTGTTGGTTTTACTTCTGTTGCTGGCAGACATTTTTGAAGATTGGAATAGATTTTAAGTATCCCAGCAGATAAAGCCCTTCCTTCCCTGTCACACACAGACAATACTTTGTCCTGGTAGAGCATTTGGAAGGGAGCTGATGTGTAATCCAAAAGGGGAGCTGGAGCTAGGGAGCTGTGCCAGGGTGATGGGAGTGGAGGAGATGAAAGATCCCTAGAAAGAGTCAAATGAGGAGGGAGAAATGCAGACTGGCTGGCCATAGTGTGCCAGAGGCACTGAGGAAGGAGTTGCTGGGGAAAATTACAATACAGTTCTGACAGCACAGCATTCTTTTGGGAGCTGAAGCCCCTATTTGCTGTTTCAAAGGCCAGAAGGACCTTTTTTCAGGGAGACCTGGTAGAGGAAGTGTGGGAGGCCTGTTCTGGCTGGGAGTGACATCACCTGGCTCATGCATGTACCACACACACTGCCAAGGAAGCCACTCCTTCCTGCTGGTTTTATGCTCTTCAGGGGTCACTGAGCCTGCAGTTGTAGGAAATTAATCAGCTGTAGTACCTGTAGGGCCTCAGGCTCCGAGATGGTAATTTCATTCCTGCGACCTCCCACATAGCTGTGAGTTCGGATGCTTGAGACTCTCCTCACAGGAGCAGGAGTAGCCACATTCATGCACTCTGTGGCTGGATGTTCAGGTTTCTCTTTGCTGCAAAGAGCAAGACGTTTTGTAGCATGAGGTTGGAAACTTTAGGACTTCCTTTCATCTCCTACTGCTTTGAGGTTTCCATTTGCAAACTTGGAGCATTGTTCTTGCAAAGATGTTGTCTAGTCCAAATGCAGAACAGAAGCAGCTTGTAGTGTAATGCCGAGTTGTTTTGGTTTCTTGCTACGTCTGAATTCTCCTGATTTTGTGATTTTAACTCTCAGATTACCTGTAAATCACAGATGTTTGAGTAACTGATCAAAAGAGAGTATAAATTATACCTATTTACAGTCAGAGTGAGGTAAAATATCCTCTTTTCCTCATTTCTCCTTCAAACTCCAATTCCCCGCTTTCCACAGAGTCTGCTGCCCTGCCTCTGTGTGTTTTATCCCCTTTCTGTACCTCTGCCACCAGCTCTGCTTAGGTGTGGGTTACCAAGAAGTGATCCTCAAGGACCTGGTTTAGTAAAACTGATTTTTCTGCATGTGAAAGTGTCACCCAGCTCACAGTGTGTGTCTGTAACTGGTCTGTCCTAAAGCAGGTGTGTTACTCTTTTAAAGCTTAGTCCTGCAGAAACAAGCAGGGCGTTATTTCACAGTCCAAGTGCGATGCCTGGAGCATCGGGCTCTCCTGGACAACTCTCGGGTACCTCAGATCTGAATCACTGATGCCTTTCAATACTCAAATTATCACTTAGCATGTCTCGAGGGCAGGCAAGTGGCTTTTTTACTGGTCTCTGAGGATTTTAGCAGAAATACTGTCTTCCTGAAGCAGTACCTAAAGGAACAATGTTAGCATGTCATGGAAATGACTTTACTGTGATACATTGAAGAATAATGTGCTCAAGTTATGTGCATGCAAGCTATTAGTGCTTCCTCCCCTCCACACAGCAAGCTGTTTATCTTTCAAAAGGCTGGAAACCCTTCATTTTGCTTTCCAGAGATTTCCTTACGGAACAAACAGTATAAATAACACCTGCAATATGAAGCTTTGGGGATAAAAAGAGATAATGTTTGTGCTTAATTTCTTTCCTCCTTCCCATCCGTGTCATGTTCAACATTTGCATATGAAATTCATCTCCCACCCTTTCCCATGAGCCTTGTTAGTGTCCTGCTGTGCCCTCCCACACAACTTGGCCAAGACTAAAAGACCTTTAAATCTATCATTGAAAATGTATTTTGGGAACTGCATTTTAGACAGTATTTCTGTTTAAATGAGTTTCTCCTGATTCCCAAATGTCAAAGAAATACAAGATAGAGAAGCTAGGAGAAGGGCAGACCTTGAAGCTGCCAAAGCATGTTTTTTCCATGAGCACACTGCTAGAAATAATATTCCCTGGACTGAGCTGCTGAACCTGAAGCTTTAAGCCATGATGTCTGTATTTATGTATGTATTATGTATGTTTGCTCTCAATCCCAAGGAGCAGAGAAGGCAGAGAAAGAGTGCATTAGGACCACCATCATTCTATTCACAGGAGGAAGAAGCAGCTGCTGCTGGGATTTCTGAACCCTTGCTCTCTGCCTATCTGGAAGCTCAGCTGAGATTACCTGTGACTTGGTATTCTCACAAGGAATTAAATGCAGGGCTTTGGAGTATCTTTCTTGCTGTTATGGTGAAGTTACACATACAGCCCCAATTGAAACTGGGGACTGTTTTTACTAAGCATTGTACAGACTTGTCAACGTGACGCTGTGTCTCAAAATAAAAGTGGGAAGCAGCTCTACAGGTGGTTTTTATAATTGCCCCAAAAGCCACTGCTGAAAGCCACAAATAGATCCTGTCTCATCCTTCTCAGCTGAATGCTCTCCCCACTAGAACAGGATGTATTTTGGGCATATTTTAACATTCTAGCACAGTGATGCCAAACCCTGTGATTAGAACTCGCATTTTTTGTAATTTGTGATTGCTGCAGTATTTGACATTTTTCTTCAAGTGTCAGTTTCTGTACTCAAGGAGCTGAATAAGGAGTTGCAACTTTCTTTAAAAACAAAAGTTTTAAGGCTTTTGTGTTTGCTTGAAAATGGAAATGGAAATGAAAATGAAAAGAGTTTTATCAGTCGGTTTTGAGGAGCAGAATGTTTGTATTCTTTCTTTTCACACTTAAATACTTTTAACATCTGTAACTACTAATCACTAAACTAATTATTGCTCAGATTTTTCAACTAATTCATGACCATGTGGTCATTTGCCATGGCTGCACTACTGAAAAAAAGAAAACCCTGTAGGGAAAGAAAGCACATATTTTTGGCATAGCTGTTGGATGAGCCTCTATTAAAAGGTAGGACTGCTGAGGCACATTTAGTTTGCATCCCCGTTGCAGTGAGACATTTCTGATGGTCCATCACAACCACCATACCATCTGCTTTTTCCAGGCTATTTATTCCATCCTTGTCTAACCTCTTTCTGCTTTAAAAGCAAGCACATTTTCTCAAACCTGCTACCACTCACTAAATTATTTTTTAAGCATGTTCTGGAAAAATTAATGCAGCCTCCATCTTGTCAAATATTCTGTTGCTGGAGCAGCTATGGCTTCTGAGAGAAGAAAATCTTACTATCAGTTAGGGTTAGAGCATGATGTGTCCACACTGGAAGAGTGTCTCCTGCACTTTCATCAGTCAGTCATCAATTTGTACAGGCTGCTTAAGGTTTTCCCTAATTTTGAGTGTGTGTGTTACCATCATGCTCTACCTGGCGATATCCACAAGTGAAAATGAGGTTAATCCTTGACTACATTCTTGAATCAGCGCTTGAAGAATGAGGTGCTCCTCCTTCATCCTATCCTGTAGTACTTTATAATTGTGTTATTAGGAAAGTTTTTAATTGCTTTCAGAAAGAGGTGTGGATTTCCTAGCTGTAAAAACAGCCATCTTTTCAAACCTCATTGAGCCCTTGCCTTCGGTGATAGTGGCGATGGGTTCATTATGCAGCACCTTGTATCAGCTTTACATTTCTGGCTTTCAAACATCCTCCTCGATCTTGTGCTTTAAGAAGGCCTATAAAAATGCAGGGCTTATCTGCACAGTCCTTTGTATCTTGGTATCCCAGCTTCCCTAAGATGTATCCTCTTTAATCAGGGCAGCGCTGATCTCCTCATCCCGCTGCTCATTACTGCTGTGGTTGGCAGTGCATTATAGTGAGCATTGCACAAGCAGAACACACAGACCAGCCCCAGAACTTGTTAATCGTCCTTCATATGGAAATGTCCTCGTTCCTTTAATCATTTAAATCGATCCTTTTAGAGACTGCTGTCCCGCCCCCCCCAAAAACTTCGTGTGTGTCTGTTACCAATGACAAGAAATGAACAAAATGTTTCAGGAAAGTGCACTGCGGATTTGCATAACAAAACTGCAGAACTGTGTTCCTACCCCATTTCTTCACCATTCTCGGGGGGTTTGCAAAGGATTTAGAGTCCTAAAACACTGACGTGCTACTACCGACCTCACTATGAGAAATTTGCTTTTAGAAGCTCTGTGGCACAGACACAAGGAGGTTTTCTTGGCACTGTCCCTTAATGGCATTCTCTTTTGTTTTTTGGGTGATTAACTCATTTAAATGCACAGAAACTGCAAATAGTTTGAAGTTATGATTACTGGTTATATTTTACTTTGCTTTTGCTCACAACGAATTCCATCTGTTGTCATGCTTCCTTTCTGCCCCGAGCTTTCTTGGGCTTCTCTGTGTCCTCCTAGACATGTTTGTTTTCTACATTTTATAATATCACCGCATTTGTGTCCTGCCCGTTTTCCAGATGGCTGTTAAATATATTAAAAGCTTTTATTCTAAGGCCAGTATAAAACCTTATGACTCTCTTTAAACATACATGGTTTATAGCCTACTTCCACTGTGTTTTTGCTCTTCTGGGCTAGAGCTATGCATCTTGTTCATGCTGCCAGGGATTTCTGAGTGCATTTTATCCTGCTGACTTTGACTTATTAATACAAGGCTGTACAGTTTTTGGCACTCCTTCTCTTTCTATTTAATGTGGTAGAAGTTACTGGAAATGCTAAATTTGTTGCTCATATTTCAGTAAGGAAACAAGAGCAATAGGCCCACGTGTGAGAACCTTCATTCCTGCAGCTGATGCATCCATTCTTGTTCCAAAGGAGCCCAGTTTCCCGTACACCTGAGGAGACAGCGTGTGATGTTTGGGAAGGGGCTTAGGAGGTTAGGCTGTCCCTCACAAACTGCAGTGAAGACGCTGTTTGAAGGAGAGATCCTTCCCACTGTCCTCATGCAGCTGCCAGCACACCCGAAAGCCCTGGATGAGCAGTTTCCCTGAGGCCTGCCCAGCAATGGAAACTCCATGACACTGTGGTGTTCGCAGGTCCAGCCTCAGCTGCTGGATTGAAGGCGTGGGGCTCTGCGTGTCAGAGAAAGACCCAGCACACTACGGACCTGTGTTTGCTTCAGAAGTATCCCACACAGAAAAGCGTAACCTTGCCTCAATATGTGCATGCTTGCTCTCCCCCCTCCTCCTCCTCTCTAATAGTTTTCCCTAAGATTCCTGAACAACAGAGCAGATGGAAACCTTATTTAAATTTAGAAACCGTGAATACCACATGCTGAGCTCAATGGAGCAATTCAAGTCGTTTTCCCTTAAATTATTTTTTTTTTTAATGCTGGATTCCAGTTAGAATTTTTAAAAGAGCACAAACATGTGATTAAAAGCATTTGGAGGTACCTGTATTCCTTGCCACATAATGCCTCACTTGGACACAAGTGTGAAAATGTGTCCTAAACAGGCCAAACTTCACAGCTAGTCATCCTAAAAGACATTAACGGTCCATTATTTATTAGAGCCATTATAAAAGAAACGCCTGCACCGTCCCCAAAGAGAGAAAATCTGTCATGGTTCCCAGGAAAGAGAAGCAAGGATTATCCTTGAAAGCAGTCAAAGGAGAGAATAGTTTTTACCAACTTGTCAGAGGAGTTGCCATGGGCACCAGCCAGGAGCCGAGGTTTAAATGTCAGATTTCCCTTCCAGTACTGTTTTTTCCTTTCTTTGCCTTATTTTTGCATTCATTCCATTATTCGCTCTCCTTTTTTCCTGCTTTTATAAGAATTTCTCTAACCATGTCCCTGTTTTCCCAACACCCAGTTTTGCTTCTTTTTATGCCTGTCCTTGGACATTCATGCCAATCCCAGGTAAAGAAATCTCTTTGAGGTTTTTTTTTTCTTTTAAGTGAGAGAATATGTTCTTGGATACTGGTTTGAAAGTCATTAGCATATCAATATTTGTCCATCAAAAATTTAAAAAGCCGATAAAATTGCATTAAGAGACTGAGGCAGTTAAGGAAGAAACTGCAGTGTAGAACCAGGAGCAGCTCATTTCAGTGTTACTGTGCCTGCGTGTTGAGAGACATGTGGTACATTTCATTATTTGCTAAAATATTACAAAGAGAGGGATGGGGGAAGGAAAAGAGCAGAAGGAAAAAGCTCACATCTGTGGTAGTGTCTCTGCAGGGGGAAAAAAGGCAAATCCTACCATTTGTGGAAGGTATTCATGTGTTGTTGGCTGGTTAAACTGCACGTCAATTGAATTAATGTATCCGTTAAATCTAGATAAAAGCTCCGAAGCAGCAGTTTAGAAAACACTTTTTTTTTCTTTTTTTTTTTCTTCTTTCTTTTTTTCCCCTTTCCTTAATTCCTCTAAGCTGGCACAGGACATCTGGGTTGGTTTTGTTTTGTATGCTGGGTTTTGTTTTGCCTTGTGTGTCTTCACTGTCAAAATCCCCAAACAAGCGCAGCTGCCTTAAAAAACCCGACTCCGTTTGTGTTTTGCTTACTCGTTAATAGCGTTAGCATGTAAATGAACACATCCAGGCTCCGAAGTGAGCAACTCGGCGGTGGGCGGGCAGTCGCACCTCCTTTGGAGCTATTGTTTCAGCCTGTCTGGCTGCGGGCTCCTCCGAAGGGCCAGAGTGCAGGTACAGCCTTTGGCAGAAACAAGGCAAGCGCTGCAGAAAGAAAACTGAATTTTTGTAAGGACCGACTAATGCTGTCATGGACTGGGTGCCTGTAAACCTCTGTTTGGTCACTTAGTTTGTTCTGGAGAGCAAAGATGCAATTGAAGCACTAGCAAATGTTCAGGTTTGGATCCTGGTTTTGGCCTGAGAGTTTGTTTTCTCTCTGTGGCTGTGGAAAATGTGGTGAATTAGTATTTGTGGTTTTGAAACCCATTTCTGATCTACCTTCCATTGATCTCGCCTTGCATTTAAGGAGCTGAGCATGTTTCCATATGAATTATTGACACATAATTAATAGGTCAATACTGACTTGAACACTGGGTTATTAATAGAACTAACAGGATGCAAATTTTCAGGATGCCTATTCTTAGTGCAAACTGAAGTTCCCCCAGTGACTCTGAACTACGTGGTTTCATATCCATTCCTGTGAATCATTTCTGTGTTCTTGGTGCATGTAGCAGTGGTGCTGGGTGGCAGAGAGGTGCACGGTCACGGGTTTGGATGATTGTGGTACAAAAACAAATCACTGTTCAGAGGCCAGGCCAGCCTTGAGTCTTCTCTGTACCTTCAGCCTGAGGTGATTCCTATCACATCCAGTCCCAAGATTTCTTACCTCCAGACCATCCAGACCTTGAAACAAATGCTTCAGGAAGCTTCCTGTGCCAAGAGGGAGGAAGGTGTGGAAGTTCGATGCCTACAACAAATCATCAGAAGATTAGGAGATGGTGTCAGTGATGTCCATTGAAGAGCACAAAAGTTTTCATTTGCTGAAGTCTGTGAGGTGGGAGCACTGAAGTAAGCAGTTACTTGATTCGGCACAGGAATGTTGTGGGTGTAATTGGCTGAAAAAAAGTGCTAAATACAGCCTTTCTGTCATGGAACAGTGGGAAGGACTGGGGCCCTTTAGCCCGAGTTTCCATGAAGATCCAGAGTTTCAAACAGCTGGTGAGAAGTCTGGCTTAATGACAGCAGTAGCCTGTCTACATTAATTTACCATCAGAAATTATTCATGACCCTGAATCATGAAGCCTCCACTCTTAAACAAGCCTAGGAGTGATGTTAAAAACAACTCAGAAACCTCCACTAATTTGTTGGGAAAACTTGATTTTAAGATTTTCTGCAAGCATGCATCACCATAGTAATTTAAAAATTTGTATGTAAAGTTATAGCAACCCTTTCCTTGACATCTCTGAAATTACTCTCAGAGTAGATTTTCAGGGCATGCCAGAGGTTTGGGACTAGGTCTTTACCTATTTACTAATATTTTCTTTCTGAAAAGAAGGAATTCATTTATCCTGCTTAGTAGGATAACTGAATGATTGATTCTGGTGTTTTATTTGCCATCTAAATCTAAAGTAATCATCATCCCCTAGTGCAATACAAGTAGTCTTGCCTTTTAATTCCTGTCCACTTCAAAAAATCTGCTTTCGTGACTCACTGAATAATATCTTAATTTCATTTTCATTCAGGTATAATCTTACTCTGAAATAAAATATATCAAAATATAAACCCAAAGAAAATACAAAGAGATTTTTTGCCCAAGTCTTCCTGTGTCTTTACACATAAATTAAAATCAAACTCTATATGTCACTCACATGTGCCATGCTAGTGAAATCCATGTGAAGTGCATTTTGCTGGGCCATCAGCCCTGTCGTGGAGAGATTCCAGCCCTTTGAAGGGAGACACACAAAGTAGAAGAGTGATTGTGACCATAACCTCTATGATCTTGAGCTCAGAAACCGCCTTTTGCCTTGTCAGTAAATGAAGGTATGTTTCTTAGACTCTGCATATATGATAAATACTGATGGTGATTATATAAATTCAGGTATGCAATTCTCATTTTCAGTAAAAAAGTGTTGTTCATCTCTTTGTCTTCCTGCCCCCCCCTCCCCCTCCCCCCCCCCCCACAGTGATTTTGGAAAGGCTTTGCTGTGGAGCAGATGGCAGTGCAGGTGTAGCCATACGTTAGTTTTGCAACCTTGGCCTTCAGCCATGGGGGAGTGTGGAGCAGGGAATCAGATTACCAGATGGAAACCTAAAGTTGACATATGAACACAGATTAATATTTCTAATATGAGACTTATTATCCTGTTGTTAGCACCGGACAAAACCAGGAATTAATATCCTCATCTAACACTTGAACAACTTGGGTGGTGAAATAACATGAAAACTGGGCACTTTTCCTGAAACCTCAGTGAAGGTGTATGTCTGGTGCCTGGGATTCATCTTAAACCTTTATTGTGCAATGCCACTTACATTAGAGAACATGGGGAAAATAACTGCTAAAATTGGCTTAAAATCAGAAGCTGCACCGACAGTCACCTTTTCAGGGGTGTCAGAAAGGCACTGGTTCCAGTGGCTGCCATTTACACTGTACTGGCACTGGAAGCCCCACTTCATATTGAGGCTCTGCAAAATGTGATTCCTGAACAGGCAGTAAGCACAGGGGTTAATTAATGGTGAAATGATCCTCACCTGGATCATTTTGGCTGGGTGCCCAGCCAGGGCAGTCTCCAGCTCAGCTGGCTCTTAGGACTGGTGCTTGATGTCAGGAGCATAAACTTCCCAGTGTTCTTGTACTGTTGTGTGTTTGACAGCACACAAGGAATTCCTTGTTCATGGCTGAAGACAAGCTTCTAGAAAGGCAGGTTCCAGGAAAAAGGGAGCAGGCTGAGCCATACCAATATGCTGATCAGAAGAAATAGGAATTGGCCTGCTTCAGGGCTCCATACACCTTGGCATTCCCTTTCCATCACTGGACATAAGCACATATTTGGGAAGAGTAAGAACAGGATGATTTCTTAAAATTGTTTCAGCCCTCACCTGATGCCTGCCTCCAAATCTTGCTAAAATGATATGGTTTCTTTGTGGTTAGTAATACTTAAGGGTTTCCATGGATTTCTCAAGTTTCCCATGGAGTCCCATTGAAACTTGAAGATTCACAGTGCCCTTACTGCTCCTATGTAAAACTTTCTGTTTAGATGCAGAGCTCTTCCTGCAAAATTAGGCCATTAACTAACTTTGAAAATACAAAGCAAAATACCAGTCTGTGTGAGAAAGGGAAGGCACCTGAAAGTGTAGCCCAAAACTCTCTAATAGGGTCTGTATGTTAGCATGTAGGATCCTGGGTATTTTAAATGTGCTTCATCACACTGGATTCACAATTTATCCATCAGAGAGTGGTGTCGTCATGCTCTAGTTAAAACCTTTGTGCATGTGCTAGAGAAATTGCCAGAAAATTTAACATTTGACAACAGCTGCCCTTTGTTACAATGCCACTGTTAGAGAGATGAAATGTACAGAAATGAAAGTGAAGAAAAAAAATCTAAATTAATGGGAGTAGGGGAGCAAGTGGAAGCACTGCAAGATTTGTCTTTCTGAAAACTACCTGATTGCTTTTCAGATCTATCCTTTTTTTCCCTGTTGACAAGCAAAGCTTGGGAATAATAAGTGCTGCATGAATTAAATCCATCACACTTGACTGACTGGATACCATGTACTGGATCTTCCAACCAATTTGGGTTCTATCAGTGTGCCACTATTGATTTTGGTGCTTTGACAGAAAGTAGTGGAGAGACAAATGAAGGGGGGGCAGGAATCCTACAGACATTTTTTGGGATACTGTAGCTGTAGGGGATAGCTAAGGTAATGCCAGATTTCCTCCATGTAAGATACCACGGAGCATGCGAGCATGGCTTTGTACAGCTCAGTCAATAAATGTTAAATATGTCTCTGTTGGTGCTACACACTGTTCTTTTTTGGCTCTTTAGGAAGGGCTTATTGACAGCAGAGCAGGAGGGTGGTTATTCTTGTCCACCTACACCATGTCTGTTCCAAAGCAGCACCAGCTTTGCCTTGGCAGTACAGCCATGCTCTGTCACAGGTAGCAGGGATGAGAATGTCAGTCTGTCCCACTGAAATTGAAATGGGCAGAGATGTTGCACAGGTCTATCACAAAGTGCTGTTTCTTTCACTGTTTTTATTGCTGAGACAAGGACTAGCTTTGAGAAGTTCCAAAAAGCATTTTATTTTCTTTCCCTCTTCTCTTTTTCTGGGTTTTGTCTGTTGCACTTTACTTTGTTTAAGAAATATTCTGTCCTTGGCCAGGCCTGGAGGGAGAACTGGGACCAGAATTACCCAAGAGCTGGCTTGTATGAGGAGTAGCAGGGATGGAGCTACTCCTCCTACTGATGGAGCGCTGGGGGGCTATCTGTTGTTTTTCTGCTGAAATGTATGATAGAGTAGTGAATGCTGCATATTCCATGGAGTGCACTACGGATTGCTCCTAGGCATGGAGCTGTGGTAAGGCTGGTAAGGGAATGGGAGGTTTCAGCTGAAGTTTTCCTGTTTACCTTGTGCCACACTCGGGTAGGACTCGATACCTTGCTGCCTTGGCATTGATCTCTTCACGTTGCCAGTCCTCTGGGGCAGGGCTGTTTCTCCTGTGCTTGTCTAGGACGTGGAATAAAGTTTTCATGAGGGATCTGTAGAAGCTGCTGTAATTCAAATCATCCTTGCTGAAAAGGGAGTTGTGTAGGAATAGCTGTGCCAGGCAGGTGCAGTAATGGAGTTCGGCACCTTCTTCATGCAGGCAGCAGAAAGAATAGGTTTTGCACCATGCTGCCCTCTCCTCTCTGGTTTCTGGTCTTCCTTTTGATTACTTCATTATGATCAAGGCAAAATACAGAGTTAAAGGACTTCTTTGTGAGTAAGTGAAATCCAGTCGTGTTCATCCCTCTTAACATCTGTAGCATATTTCACCGGAGTGAGTACGATTGTTTTGGATAAACTGTTTTTCAAGGGTAAATACATGTTGCTGAAGGGAATGGATGCAGCAGTCACTGTTCCCCAAAACATGTGGCATTTTCTACAGATGGCTTCCTTAGGGAGCCTTAAGAGTTCCTTAAGAACTCCTTAAGAGTTCATGTCTCCTAAGGGAAGAAGACTTGATGTATCTTCTTTCTACTGTCCAAAGCACTACAAAGTCTAGATAACAGACAACAGTAATGAATGGGTACATTTAATAATGTACTGTAATAATCAATTACAGATCTGATTACTAAACCTTTCAGTATCTGAGGCAGAAGTTCTTATTACCATAGGAGTCTGCTCTAAACCCTCATTTCTGTAGTATCCACTTACAGTAATTCCTCACAATTCCCAAGCGATGTATTTTAGAAGAGCATCGCAGAGCTCCCCAGCAGGTACAGCCTCATTTAGCTGTGGCGGCTGTTCAGGAATGCACAGTGCTAATGGGGGCAGTTAAAGTGCCTGTGTTTTCTGTGATACAGAAAATGTGCCGTTGCCACATAAAAGGCCATTTCGGGGCTGTTGCAGCTCCTTTACAACATGCCTGTGGCACAAGGACAGGTTTGGGCTCCTTGGAGACCATTAGTTTCCCTCTTAATAGTTGCTGACCCCACAAGGCAGAAGTGGCTCTGCCAAGTACTCTTAAGGAACAGCCTGAATTCCCCCAATCCCTTCTAGGCTAACAGCAGCATTCTTCTAGCTTCAGAAGTGTGTGGTGGCTCTTGGAGGTGGTGAGCTAATGACACCCTGTCTGACAGCAATCCTTCCTCCTCTACAAGACCTGTCCCATACAGTCTGGTGCAGAGTCAGGTTCCCAGTCTGTCTAGAAGGCTTTCGGAAAGGTGGGGTCTCTTTTTCAGCCCAGCACTGCAAGGCAGCTTAGACAGCTTGTGATTAAAAGGTTAAGAATTAAAAAAGGCAAAAAAAGCTGTGGTAAAATATGGAAAAATTTAAAAATATTTTTCCAAGTGGTTTCTACTTTAAGGTTGTCTGTACATTTACATTTAGAATTTTGGGGTGTGCTTCACTGAAGAAATTGTTTTTTTTTTTTTATTTTACACATTCTCAGAATTGAGAGAAGTTCATTATTTCAGCCTATGTGAGAGTTGCCATTTGTTTGAGGAGTTATGGACCCCTGTGTCACCTCAGAAAACTTGATGCACACTAATTAGACATTTTTAATTTGAATCTGCTTTAATTTTTAATACTGTCTTTAAGAAATGGGGATTTCTTCAGCTGTCTTACACTGGAGGTGTTTACCTTCACTGAATTAAGAAAATGCCTGCACCTTCAAGAGCAAAGTGACAAAAAGAAGCTCTCAGCATCTTTGGTTCCAGTAAAGAAAACATGCAAATAAAAACAAAGACATTTCCATTTACAGAGCAACTGTTCCTGAGACGTGATTAAAGCTGTTCAGATTTCCAGTAATGTATATATAATATATTCCTGTATCTGCAACATATTGGTAGGAAACCTTAAACAGCAGATGCTCCGTGGGACTCTTAAACTGAAGTCCAATCTATATAGAAGACAGAACTTATAATGAGACATAATGTAGCTGTGAGACAAGACTCACAGGCAATTTCCTGCAAGAAAGAGTGAGATTTAATCACTCTGGGCTACTTCTGCAGCTACTGCTAAGGCACGTTAGGTACTCTGTCAGAGGGGGAGATGCTTGTCAAGATTGTAAGCAAACGGAATTGCTGCCAGCCATTTACTCACAGACAACAGATGATTCTCATAGACCATTTGTTTTATTTCTGTGCATTTTGTCTTGTGCTTTGCTGTCTCTGTAAAATCCATGGCCTTTTATGTTAGGACAACAGGACATTAGCAATTATGGCTGTTACAGTGCTCCACACATAAGCAAAGCCCCGTCCTTCTCTGCCACGTTAGTCATCAGAGCTCAGTTCAGTTATTACCACTATCACTTCTAAAAGTTTTAATTCTAGTGGCTTTATTTACCTCAAGGAAATAACTTCAGAATTTTTGATTGATAGAAGTAATTGTTCAGGTACTTGGAGAAGCCAGTCTTGTGTTACATTTAATAGCCTACAGGTGAGTGACTGCTGCTTCCTAACTGCCAGGCTCAGAGAACAGGGGGATGAAATCCAGGTTATCTCAAGTTTGTGTTTTCTGCAGCTCACATAAAATATTAGCCCCAATTAGCATTCGTGTTGCCAGCCTCGGCTAACACTGTGCAGCAGCGTGAAGGAAGAGCCATACCTGGCAGATAATGAGCCAGGTAATTACTCAGGGAGTTCCTGGGCACTCATTCCCAGTCCAAAGGCAGTGCACAGACTGTCTAACCAGCAGCTCTTGCACCATCCTGCCAAGCTCCATGCTGTGCAGTGCCTGCCATTCCTCAACAACATTTATCCAGTGTTCCTCATCCTGTTGGGATTATTTGCAGCCAGCAGTCCCATCTTGATTTCCAGGTCGATTGCACAGGTTGTAACCCAGGGCAAATTTGGCAGAGGGACTACTGGAGATAAGGCAAGGAGAGACAGATGGGGGAAAGTGTCATTGACCCAATTGCCTTGTCTGAACTAGATGGAAAATTATATCCTTGTCCCATCACTCTCCACATATCAAACAAATTTAGGATTCCTCGATGAGTTCTGTGGCATCACTTGCACAGCCCAGGGATGAATGTTCCTGAGGTGAATGCTACTGTCATTTGAAGCCAGCCTCGCTGTCACCACGTTTTCTTTTCCCTCTGAGCATCTCCAGCCAAGCGTCTTGTCCAGCTGTGGGCCAGCTGCACCAGTCAGAGGTCCAGCAATGGATTCCACGCTCTGCCTGCATCATCCAATGTTGATGTACTCCTTTCTCGTAGGGCATAATTCAGGACAACAACCTAACTGGAATCTTCCTCCAGGATAAACATCACACATACCAGTATACTCCTAAAAAGTGGGTGACGAATCTAAAATGGTTTTTTTAAACACCTGGTTATTGTCAGTAGCAGGACCATATTCCAGGTGATTAGCATCCTGCAGACCTCTTAGTCTTAGCTAGGGGCCATGACAGAAAGGAGATTGAAAAAGCAAAAAATTTTAGGTTTCCATGGCAGTGAATCGGGAACAGCGTCACCAGTTTCAGCGCAGAACATGTGGGAAGAGGAAAATATGGTCCGAAGGATTATGGCTGGAGAAAGGAGAGCGGGTGGGTGGGCTGGAGACCCCATTTGCCACAAAACATGAGATAGCACATTTTCCTTTTAAAACAATAATTTTTGTGAGAAACTCACTTCAGCGCTCAGAGATTTGTTCTCAGAAATGTAAATGTGCTTAGGAGTGTGGGGGCAGAATTCAAATGCAGAAACCAAAGTTCTCCAAATCAGAGGGAAACCAGTGGTGCTTTCTTGGCCAAGACACCTCTCTCTTGATTTCCAAAAAATTTCATGGGCTACTGAATTGTCAGGGCATCCATAAATCAGGGTAGGGTTTTGTGATTGATTCTTTCTTTCATTCATTTTTAGCAAATAAAAGCAAATACCATTACAATAATTCACACTCAGAAGAACATTTTCCCCATTGCATCTAATGCAATTTCATTAAGTTAGCACAGTCCAAATTAAAATGTGAACAAAATCTGTGTTTAATATATCAAAAGCAAATTAAGTCTGGATTTGAAAAGGTGTTACAGCTTTTCCGTTCATAAAATAAAATTAGTTCTAATTTGTCTCTGAAGTTTAAACTGAAATGAATTTATTGTTGAAATATAAACCGATAGCTTAATCCAAGCTTAATACATTTAACACTGAGGAAACTTCTTAAGGAATATTTTTTATTATTCTTACTGAGGCACAAATCAGCAGCACTACTGAAATTACTGGAGCTACAAAGGATAACCTTTGAAGTTTATGCCCTGATACTTTGAAGTTTATGCCCATGGCAGAGGCCAGGAACAGGAAAATAAATGCACAAATACACAGTTACATTTTTAGTAAACTTAGATAAATTTGTACAGGTGTTCAAGGTGGGACATGAATATATTGAAGACATTATGTGAGGTCCAGTATTGGGTGGAAATACGGACTAGCACTGCAGTGGTGTTTTACTTGAGGGTTACAAATTCTGTCTTCTGTGTTTGCATCCTTTTGCTTCTGTTCTTCATAGTGTGTAATGAATGACTTTACTAAGCCTAATGTGCACACAATTGGCAAACAGGATATATAAGCATTTGTCTAAATGGCTGAAAACCAATTTTGAGTTTGGAAATGTGACTATTTGTTCAAGGAGGTAATTCAGTTTTAATGGAAAACCAGCATACAGGCCATCAAACTAAGTGACAGAATCCAAACAGTAACCATCAGATACCTGAACAAGCAGCCTGGTTTAGAAAATACTGAAATGTGATCATCAGGTGACTGTTGGGCACCTAATTCTGAATTTAATCCTGAAATTTAGGCGTCTGATTTTTTGAAAGGTTTGCTCTCTCAGCCTCAGTTTTTCTTTTAGTAAAGTTGGAGTAGTGATACTTCCTCTGCTTACCGAGCTGGTAACAGGATTGCTTCTCTTCACACTGCTTTGCCTATGGAAAGTCCTATTAAAGTGTTATCTGAACATTCCAGAGAACTCTGGTGTTATCCTATTACCCACTCACAGCGGCAAGTAGTGGATAATTGGGTTCCGGCTTACCTTCATGGGATAAGAGATTCCTCATTTAACTCTATCAATAGAAAGATTAAGAGTCCTTGTTATTCCAGGAGAATAAAATTGCATAGGACAGGAGAAGTGAATAATAGTGAGTATAAAGCCATGGTTGTAAACCAGTAGATCTGTTGCAATAAAGAAGTTTCAGACAATGAAATATCCTCTCTAACTTTTATGGTCATACTTGTAATTCAGTACATGGAGACACATTACTCTGGATCACGTGAAGCAGAATAAAACAGCCCATTAATTTCATCAGAAGTTTGCAAGCTGACTTCATATATTCACACCTGTCACGGGAAGACAGATGGCGAGACTCTCCTGTGAGAGCAGAGCCAGTGGAAAGGCACTTGGAGCTCATCTGCACTTCCATGACCTCTCGGGGCTGGTAAGCACTGCTTGTTGTACCTATGCAGGATTTGGATGGGTTTGTGTAGCACTGCTGTGTTTTCTGGCTGGACACAAGACTCCTTCTACTTTAAACTTCTATTCCAATAGAACCTGCTTTTGCTTTATAACTAGCAAAAGCCTTTTGAAAAAATTTGGCCAAAGAAGAAGGAGAGAAATTAAGTCTTGTTTTGAGGATGTGCCAAGTTCACAGTCATGTCCAGGGAGGTGAGGTGCCCTTAACTCCTTTGGTTGTCATGGCCCGTAACACAACTAAAGGGCTGTTCCCACTGGGAACTTGGTGATGTTGCTGGCAGCAGCTCCTACACCTAACTAATAATGTTTCCTGGAGACCCAGAGATGGTTTGTTCTCTGTGTCTCTATCAGGCAGAATTTTGTTACAGGAGATCACTTAGTTCTGCAACTCTCATTGCTTTCTTTGTCAGCTTTTATCCAGGAAGCACGTGGAAAAGCACTTAGCTGGCTTCCACACAAGGCTGGTGCTTTTCAACTGCACCATCTAAGTAGAAAACTACAGCTGACAGAGTGTAGGAAGTGTTTTTTCCACAGCTGTGCAACATTTCTAAGCTATTCTCTGTATTTATGTGCAATGACCTTACAAAAATACTCCCCCTTAACCCCCTTATGGCTACAAGGTTTAATTACTGTAGTTCTGATTTAGTTTGGCTTCCACAGGGGTCTCTGTGCTCTAGAGTAGCATTTATCAGCACATTTATTCCTTGGAATAAACTGATGTTTACGGGATACCGTAGGGTGCTATCTACCTGCAGAGTGTCTGGTAGGCTGTAACTTGCCCTGTTAATTTTTAAAACCTGTAACAGAGAAGCAATATTACATTGCAAGGCCACCTTTCTGCAGCACCTCCCTAAAAGCTCTTTTTGTTTAGATACTTTCCATATTTCTCAGGTTTCCACTGTCCTTTCTGCAGCAACCAGCTCTGTGTTGCTGCAGGGACGTTGAAATAGTTCTGTCTGTTTTGAAATCACTGGAGGGAAAAATTTCAGGGCATCTCCCCATAGTCCCAGCTGGACCTCTCTAAAGACCTGATTTTTATCTTCCTTCTTTCTGGGTCTTTACTTTGCAGCCACTCTACTGCATTGTTTACCAATTTAAAAATAATCCTTGTCAGTCTCTGAAGTGCAACCAAAATATGCTTTCTTTGTGGCATCATAGCAAACCCTTAAATAACTGTGACATTGTATCAGTGATGAGAAAAGAAAGCATTTACGTAAGGAGCAGCTTGCCAAACCTTAGCAATTTCTTCTACAATCAAGAGAAAAATAAAGCCTCTCGATTCTCCTAGCATAGATTTTAATGATTATTCTGTGCTATTGTTCAATATGAACATTTTCAGGAAGATTGTAGGAAAAGCACTGCTTGTAATCATCTTCCAATGGAAAAAACATAGATATGGGTCAGGCACTGTCAAGAATGGGAATATATCAGTAGGATGCAAAGGTCAGCTAGGTAGAAAATACAAAGTTATGATGTGGCCTGTTTAATATCCATGGTTAGGGAAAAGTAGTCAAATTCAGGCTTTGCATTGCCATTGCCATGGATGTCTGAGCCTTGCTAGGGAAAAATGAGCATATTTTATCCACCAGGTACAAGTGTGGACCCGTTCCTGTTTTCCAGACTTCACAGTATTGAGTTATAGTGCTATTTTTCAGTTGTAAACTTTTCAAATTTATGAACCAGACAAGCTTAAACGACTCTGTAAAGGAAATAAATGAGATATTTTTCCAATTAAACAAAATGACTTCTTTAAGTCATTGTTTTAAGAGATCTTGTTATTCTGTGGGCAAGGATGGGTAGGGAAAGATGCTTCATCATAAATACTGAAAAAAGCCGCATTTTGGAGAAGGAGAAAAAGAACGTTAATAAAATTTGTAGGTGGTACTGAGGTGACAGGTACTATAAACACTACAGGAATAGAGACATAAAAGAACGAAATAGTGCCTAGTGAGAAAAGTATATGCACTGGAAATGCAAAATGAGAATCAACCTGAAAAAAAAATGCAGAGAGATCTCCCCTGGGAAAATTATTCCTGAGCACACAGGCTCAATGAGCGAGAGAAAATTGGAAATGGTAGTGATTAAAGAGGCCCTGAGGTGAGGCTAGTCAAAGAATTAGACAGCAGCAACAGTACGATATGGATACAGAAAGAGGGAATTTTAGGACACATTGTGTTCCAAATACAGTCATTCCCTGGCCAGAGAACTGGTGCAGGGTTGAGGTGTTGCAGCTGACTGATGCCAGCAGCAGGTTTGGCTTTCTCTGGTGCCTGCAAATCCTTACTCTGGCTTTCTGCAGCCCTGAGTTTCACTCCTGCTGGGTGAGGAAAATAGAGATTAATTTCTTATGATGTGAAACCCAACAGCGACTTTCCTAATTATTATTTTCAATCAAGTCATTGTGATTTTCCTATGAGAAGGGAAATAATTAAGAAAAGCAGAGGCCTGAACTACTCGCTTTTAAATGCATCTAGTTAGTACTTCAGTCTGGGAGGAGAGCAATCATTTCTCTTTGTCTTCTGATGGAAAACTTCCTCCTTCCTCCCCATTTCACATTTTGTAGTAAAAAACTTCTCCTGTTATAAACTAGAAATCATCTCAATAGTAGAGAATTGCAATCACCAGTATTCTCATGTAAGACCGAGGGAGGCATGCACTGATCCAGTAGAAGGGGCTGAATGTGCAAATGCCAGATCCGTCCTTTCATACCAATAAACTCCCTGGTGGAAAAAAAAATCAGGTCACAAATTGAGTTAAAGAACCACTCAAATGTCATCCCAGCTCTTTATTTGCAACCCTTACTGTAACTGGGAGATATGTCCTGAGCCAAAGGCTGTCCAAATGCTTTAGTTCAGGGGGCGCTTGGGCGTGTCCTTAATGTTGGACTCTGGGGTGATACATCGAAGGCTCGTTCTTGGAGTGGTCACCTGTGGCTTCAGTGGGGAAGCACCATCACATCCAGGCAAAAGCAGACATCAACAACCTGCCCAAATAAAAACTGCCACCCCCAAACACCCAAAATGTATTTCTTTTCCTCAAGAAAAGGTTTGCTTAGACATCAGCAGTCTCTTTCAGCTGAAGTAAAAAGCAATTTAAATTTCATCTGTGACGTGGGGTTTCTTAAGTTTACAAAGTGCAGAATAAATGAATATGCAAACATTTAGGTTTTTTTGTTTCTGTACCTGGGGCTGCCACAGCCCAAATTATTCCAGGGAGCCTGTTGTGCTAAGCTTGGCAGAGATATTAGTCCTCAGGAAGTTCAAGGTCAGTGCTCAGACTTTGGAGAGTTGGGTGTCCTTATCTCTAGCTTGTGCTCAGTTCTTATCCTGCAGTGAAAAAAGACCTGTCTGCATCTCCAGTTTATGCTTTTTTTGTTTGTTTGTTTTACAATGGTGAAAAAAAATGAAACCAAACCAAATTTTGGTCTCAAGAACTTTGATCTAAATCTCTGCCAAAATAAATGGAATCACACTGGAAGACTACTTTTCCACTGCGTTGTGCTGTTAAGGATTTATGCTTCCCAGCCACTCGTGTCGCTCAGCCCACCACACTTCTTGTGATGCCTGTCACTCACAGAAGAGAACAGCAGCTCCCTGTATATCCTGACTGAGCAACATGACCGTCAGTGGATTTTTAATGAGATAATACAGTTCATGGAGGAGCTGAGCCACAGCTGATAAGTGAATGTAAAATACAGCCCTTGCTCTTTTAATCCCTCCTGCTTACTTTACATGAGAACGGAGTCTTTGTAAGTGCCATACTGGAAGCTCATTATACAAGAGGAATAAAATTCAGCTCCTTGTTTTTATGTTACTTTTGTTGGAGACATATCCCATATAGGGATCTCAACTATAAAGAAGCCTTAACGTAAAAGAAAGAAACAACGGGGATCGGTGACAAGCCTAATTGGCTTTTTCAGATGTTTAAAACATGAGGCCAGCACATTCATGGATGTGATGTACATGAGATGAGTTGCTGGTAAAGAATTAAATGAAGGATCTTATAATGGCATACTGAGTCTGTGTGGATTTCCAGGGTTTGGTTTGGGCTAAGACATTGAGTGAGGGTAAATAGTCCCCGGTAGTTGTTAATTCCATTGGAACAAGGAGTGTGATGCATCTGCAGTAGCAGTGGGGAGTTTTGCTCAAGTCTAAGAAATCTGGCAAAGGTCTCCTTAGGTGAAGAGGAAAAACCATTTGTTACCTGGGATTCTGGGAGCCTTTCAGAAAAATGTCCCCTTGTTCTGCAGAGCACAGGACATGCATTTGTTTCTGTGGGATGCAGGAGGTGAAGAGCCCTGTCCTGATCCCCTCGGGGGCAGTAACACATGGTCAGAGCCTGCTCCCGTGGTGGTGTCAGTCAGCAGGGATGGTTCTGAGCCCCATGTCTGTGCCATGTCCTGCAGGGTGTCCATCAGCCCCCCCAGTCTCTCTCTCTGGAGACACGGGAGAGGTGGATGATGGTGGAATGTTGTCCCTAGTGGAATAACTCATCTGGTACCCGCTTGGTCTCCCAGCAGCTTCCACTGTGTCTCCAGGTCTCCCCAGAATCATACTTGGACCACAACGTTTCTCTTTTCTTGCTGTCTTTTTTCTCCTGAGCACATTTCTGGAGCTTTGTTGTGCCCTGATGGCTTTGTGTGTGCTGGTTTGCAGCTTACCTTGAGGAAGCTTTGTTTACAGTTGCAGAGTAGCCTCCGAATTTAAGCCTCACCACAGCCCTGACAAACATTAATTTTACTTTCCAGTGTTTACTTTTAATTTTTCTTGCTTTCTGTATCAGATTCCCTTAGTGTAACAGTACCTGAGCAGTGGGGGGTTTGACATTTGCTCCCTGACATGCAAAATTCCAATGAACTTGGGTGGATTTTAGAATACAGCTTCCATAGGGAAAAATTGGAGATTCAGCAAAGGTGGTTCAAATTGTAAGCAAAGCCAGTTATTTAAAAATATCCCATTATTTATTTTCAAATGCAATTATTCTCACTGCAGTTTGGGTGCAGGAGCATAACATCTGTGAAAATGCAGCCATTTGCTATTTGAAAACATTTATTTTGAAGCAGACACATCTTTTCATTCTTTTATTCATTAGGACAGTTTAATTAGATTCAGGTGTACTTTTAAAGACGGTTACTTGCTGCATAATTGGTTAACTCACTACATTTGTGAGTTTATTTGATTAATGGGGAAAAAAACCTGGTTATTTAACCCAAGCTGTGTCCTGGGTGCTTCCTGAGCAGTCCCCCAAGTGCTGAGTTGAAGCCAGCAATACTGGGAAAGGTCAAAAACCCATTTCCAGAGCCCTGGTCTGAAGGCTGTTAGAAATTCTGCTGCGATCTGCTTTTATTGCACATTAGTTTTAATAGGATATTATTGGTTTGTGAATACCCTTTTCCCAGATGCTGCTACAATGTAGTTTTTATTGGATAGCAGTTTTAATGTGATTTTACTGCTTTATAAATACACTTTTCACCATTCTTGCCTTGCTACCGTGGCTGTACCAATATGTTTGCACATTACTGTTACTGCTGTCTTAAAATCAAGGTTAAAGCAATCACAGTAGGGCTGTGCAGAATGAATGATAATTGAAAATGCACCTAGCAGGATGCTCTTGATATTCTATAAACAAACAAAGCAGAATCTTTATTCATTATTTATCACTTGTTCTTTGTGACATTTCTTTACAGGATGTATCTTTTTCCTTTCACAGAGCTGAGCCAAAACATATGTCAGGCCAGATGCATACATTTACCTCTCTTCTTTTCTCCCACACTGAATCACAATCACTTTGATTTTCCCCAAACTGGGCTTTCCTTATGAATTCACTCTATTTGCAGAGAGCACCATACAGAAGGTTTTAAATATTAGCACAAGACTTTGGTACCTAAATGTTCTATCAGTGCCCTGGTATTCCAAGATGTATTAAGAAATTTGAATCAGTAAAACTTGCTGACCCAAAAGTTTAGGATTCTGGGTAGAAATAATCGAGATCTCCTGACTAAAACTATGTATCCCCCATGGTTGTGGTTTAGCATCCTGTTTACAACTGACAGGCTGGAGAGAACCTCTTTTCACAGGATACAGGTGCACTGTCCTGTTTTTTCAGTTTTATGACTATTTATGAAGTAGTTCCAACTCTTCTACATCTCTGTTAGTAGCTGTAGGTATTTGCCTCTGGTCATCATGGATTTGAGTCCTTATGTCTTTAGCAAGCCATATGAACCTTCCATACTCTAACCTGTAATTTCTGCTGGTGTCTACCTCATTTATGCCATCCCTAGATTTAGAAGTAGGCTTTGTTTTTATTGTTGCCTTTATTTCTGTATCAAACCAAAACTTGTGTGCAGTTCTCTTCCTTCTTCCCAGGATGGCTTTGATTTTAAACAAGTTTTAACTGTATTTTTCTGCATTAATTTTCTTCCCACTCCATCTCTCTGATATTTTCTTCTGGTTTGGAAAGTGAACCCCTCTGAACTGCCTATGGATATGTGTTTTGGTTGGAATGCTTTTCTATTCTCTCAGGCTGGGCCTGGCAGGGTCAAGATGCCTGTTACAGCCTGTGTCTAGTCCAATGACTTTCTGACCTTCTGCATCATCTTCAAGGCACAGCTGACTTATTCGAGGTGGGCTGTGGTACCTGCTAGGTTTGAAAGATGCTTGCTGAAGTCAGTGGGAAAATGCCAGCTTCCTTGAATGAACTCTGCGTTGAAAACTATTTTCTGGAACACCAAACTGTTTTATTCTACCTTCCTTAAAAAAATCTTTCAAAAAAAGATCCTTCAGAACAGAATTGTTTTCATACTCTTTTTTCTCTTGCTTTGATTGCTTTTGATTGGGATTTAGCTTTGCAATTCTGTGAGGAGTGATGTCTCACTGTCCTTTGCTCTTTCTTACACGCTGGTATAAATCAATGAGGTTCTGCTATGTACATATCTTCTGATCTGTGAAAAAACTAATTTAATTCCAAATTAACTGCTCTCAAAAGTACTTTTTTTTCCTTCTTCATTTCAACACATTGCAAAGCAACGAGTAACTATGGACCAATTTTAATGAGAACAGTGGAAGGAGATAAATGTCAGTATATGTCAGAGCATCTTAATTTCTGACTGGTTTAGTGAGCAAGGAGGGCGTTACTGGGATCCCTTTCATATTCATAAATTCTGTCCAGCTTCTCACTGCTCTTCAGAAGCCCACTGATTTTCACCTTTACTTTCCTAAGCCAGAGTCCTCTAGCTTCTCTAATCCTCCTATTTCATCCGCCTCCGTTATTTTGTCCTTAATTTTGCCTGCACTGCTTGGAAGCATTAGAGTGACTTCAGACAGGTTTCTTTGCCTGCCCTTGGTGCATCTGTATTTATGTTTCCTGATATTTGCATTCTTGAGCAGACACAGTCGGTTTTGTTCTGTGTTTGTCTAGCCATTAACAAAGTGAAGAGGTTCAATGTCAAGGGCTTACAGGCAGTAATTTTGGCAATAAATATTAGGATAATATGTTCAAACATTTCTACACCAACAGGTTTTGTTAACTCCAACCTTGTTTTGAGTTTAAACACAAGCATTTCATCAACTTGTTACTTATAGAAGGTTTGCTGTCATATTCAGTAGGGGTAAGACAAAACAAGGCATCCATACAGAACTTCATTTTCAGTGGTCACATGTTCTATTCTTCTGTTTCCTGCTAAGTGCCTGTGCCTTGTTCTTGCAACCTGTAGGAGGTATTCCTAGCTTAGAGGCAACCCTGACCATTTGCATTAATCACCAGCCTTCCACACTTATCATCATAATGAAGTTTGCGGATGTTATTCCTCTTTTTCCCTCTGTAAACATTCAGAGCAATTTAGACACCATCTCCACTTGCACTTAGAGGGAACCCACCCCAACATTCTGTCAAGCTGGAAAGGTAGAATTCTGTGCAATAAAGGAAATCTCACCATGCACATATTTACTATATGAATTTAAGAAATTATTTAAATTCTACGCATGGCATGAAAGTACATGAACATACAAAGATGGTATTTTCTAAAGCTTTCTATACTGACCTTAACTCTGAGTTGTGTATCTCACATTCAGAGTTAAACGTGTCCTCTGGTTCATGTCTTAAGTCAAGTACACATCCCTCTTTCTATATTAAAAATAAAAACAATAGAAAGAGCTATTTCTTCACTTAATTAGCTCAAACTGACTTAGAGAAAGCAGGAGTTATTTCACAGCTGCATCCCCGTGTGTACTATTTCCACAGATATTCCCCAAAAACAACGACATGAAATAAATCATTGTTAAGGAAATATATGAACACGAACAAACTCTCTTAAGTGTTCATCGAAAGAAAACCGTGGAACTTTGTAGTGATTTCCTTTTTTATAGTGGACTGTTCTTCCGGCTGCTCTTCTTGAGCGTAAGTCAAGTATCAACCAGAAGAAAAGAGTCATCAGCTTCAAGTTATATATTATTTACATATTTATTGTTATGTGTTTTAGAGGTTGAGAGAGAGTAAAAAACCTCTTCATTTTTTAGTCTTTCCTTAAATTCTTCAAAGTTAGGGGAAAATAGGATTTGGGGCTGGTTTTGGTTTTTTGGGTGTGGGTTATTTTTACTGAGTGTGGTTTAGTCTGATTGCTTCTGCATAGAGTGGATTGAAACTAAGGCAGAGCTTCATTAGCATCACAGCATGTACTTGTGCTTAAGTTTCATAATTCTTCCAGGTCTGACAATAGAAAAGACATGCTTTTTGGTCACAGGGAGAGAAAACTAATTAAGTTTTCTTTGAAAATGACGGCAAGTATCTCTGAAAAGAGATTTATTTTGCCAGCTTTTGAATTATTTCCAATTCTGGTATAGTCTAAAAGTTTCGGACCAAGAAGACTGAACCAAGCAGAGCAGAACATCCTTGTAAGAACATCTCCCATGCCTCAGAGATTTGTTTGTGTATCTGATGGTAACATATTTTGTACTTATTCTGGTCCCAGTGTCACAGACCGCTTTTAAAGCAAAGCAGGTTGTAAAACTCAGAGGCTGCCAAGGTTGGCTAGAGCTGTCAGGTTGGCAGGGCTGAGGCCCCTCCAGTCGTACCTGAGAGCAGAGAGACTGGATGGCTGCTCACAAAGCACCAGGCTAAATTCAAGTATGAGTTAGGAACACCAGGCCTTGGATTTCAATTGTAGCAGCTATCAGCAGGGTGAAGGGCTTTGCAGCCAAAGAGCTGCAAGTTGTGTATTCCTGCACTCTGAAGCATAAATAAACTGCAGGAAGCACCACAGGTAATTTGCCTCTAAAATGGCAATTAGAAAAAAAGAAGAGAAAAGTTCGATGATTTTCTAGGGCACAGTCCTACAGTAACTATGGCAATATTGTCATTAAAATCACAGGTTTTTTGCCTCATTGAACAAGGTCTACAGGAGCAAGATAATAATGTAAGAAAAGGTAAAGCATATATGAGGAAAATCTAATTTGTCCTCAAGGAAGTCAAGCAAGTCAAACAATTATCTCACCAGTGACTTTTGAGAATGTACGTAAGTTGAGTTTAAGGCATTTGTGACACAACACTGACACAGAAGCAGCAAGTGTGGAGTGAAATCCTTTGGTGTCACGGAATCACTGAATGGCTGAGGCCGGAAGGGCCCTCTGGGGGTCATCTCATCCAGGCCCCTTGCTCCAGCTGTTTCACCCACAGCAGCAGCCTAGGAAAATGTCCAAATGGCTTTTGAACATCTCCAGGGATGGCGCGTCTACAGCCTAGCTGGGCAACCTGTGCCAGTGCTCGGTCATGCCCACAGTGAAAAATGAGGGAACCTCTTGCCTTTCAGTGTGTGCCCATTGCCTTGTCCCTTGGACTCTTATTTATGTACAGAGGTGTCTCAGATGGGATCATTTTTGTGTCAGAGAACTGGAGGAGGCAGCAAAGATTAATGTACCCAGCTGGGGGACCAGGTGTGATAGACTAAAAGAGAACCATAGCCACGTTTCCATCCCGCACATTTTCTATTGATCTCCTTACAGCTCACAAGGCTCATTATGGATTCCCCCTCTTTAGGTTTATCCACTTCAATCCGTTCACTCAGCCTGTCCCAGCAGTGCAGTCCATTTTCACTGAACAGATCCAGTGTCACTGCATCCCTGCTATTCTGGGCTTTGCTTACTCTTGTCAGTTTATGACCCTTTACATCTGTGTCCAAGCTTCATATTTTTGAGTCTTGCTGCCTTCGTTTAAAAGAGGAATAGAAAATACACTAATATATTCTGCCATTTGCAATTCCCAGAAAGGAAAACAGTTAATTCTCATAGAGGTAAGTGAAATTCAGCAGCAACATGGACATAGGTGCTGCTCATTCTCAAAAGAAATCTGGATTTCTACTGCTTGAGGAGATACTGAAAATGAGCCTTTAAGACTTGAACTTCATTCTCATGGACTGACTAGAGTAGAGGAGAGGTTTCATTATGTAGGAATATTTGGATAAGGCTTAGTCGATGCTTTTCAGCCACTTGACAGACCAGGCTGTCTTTTTTTGTGCCCTACATTGTATAAAAGCTTAAAAAAAGGATAAAAGTTCTGGGAACTTGAGGTAGGGGGAGCTCATTATTTGTCAGGAGGTGTGGGTGACAGCAAAGTGCAAACTTTGTGAAAAACAAGATACTGATGTTTTTATTCACTTTGATTAAGCGAGATGCCAGTAACTGTGATGAATATTGGAGAAGGGCACATTATGAAGCACACAGAAGGGGCATTTTTGAACAAAGACACTTCATCCCAGTAATGTTGCTGTCTTGTAATAGGATCAAAGAAAGGGTCATGTGGTTTTTGATACACAAAGTGTAGAAGTCCGTAATCTCATTCATTAGAGGCTGATTGATGAGCCATGGAGACAAAATAGTTGAGGAGGAAGCTGAGGATGTTTTCCAGAAAATAGGACCAGTTTCTGAATAGCAGATTGCGTAACTGAAAGTTAGCAATGAGCACATGCGTGCAGATTGCCATAGGGTTGGTTGTATGTGCAATTCATTCCTAGCTCAACAGTTGTTTTCAAGGCTCTTGCCAATAGTTTCAGTTTGAAAAGGACAAAATAGTGTCAGACGCTGTGACTTCAAAAACTCATCATTGCAAGCACAGAGGCCTTCCTGATTTGTGTTCTTTTCCTTGTGCTTTACATTTTCCATCATGTCTACACCTGTGAGACTGTGCATAACAGCACAACTGGGAGAGGGCAGAGAATAAAGCTGGCTTCTTGTATTGACACTGAGCACTGAATGATCTCTGGACACCCACTGGAGAGCTCACACAAAGTCTGAGTATACCCAGAAGTCCAGCTGACAGAGCCCTTCTCCCTCTTGTGCACAATAAAGTACTAGTGGCAGTTCAGAACATGGATAATTACGAGTAGCAAAAGAGGAGAGATGACTCCTGCAATCCTGTGGCTCCTGGTCAGCAGTGGAAGAAATGAGTTTAACTGAACAGGCACTACAATTTAAATATCTATTTTGTCCACAGCCGTCTGAGCATGAGATGGCAGGAGGGTTAATGGGATTTAGCTTCTCCCAGTTCTCCTATAAGAATATTGCCCAAGCTGCCAGTTCAGGGCAGGAGTAACTGAGTGTTCAACATGATGACAATTTCCCAACTCCTCAGTAAGGATCAGATTTTTCCTTTCTTGGCTTCATAAAATAGTTTTAAACACAAAGCTCTTGGTGACGATCTGATTTCAAAACATAAACCTAATGTGGTCTGTTAATGACTAGGGATATAAAAATATTTCATATTCCATCTACCCTACGAAAATTAACATTGCATTATACTGACTCTTGGCTTGATTTAACAATTTGAATTGCCAGCTATTATGTAAAGTTGGATTTCTGGTCTTCTATTCTTTGACCTGGTAGAAGGTGTATTGTAAATGGCACATCTAACTACAAAAAAAAAAAAGAGAGCGAAAGGAAGAGCTTATGTGGACGACAACAACATGTACAAGCAAATGCTGCAAAATTCAATTAAGGCTGAAAGAAAAAATGTTGCACTAGGGAATGTCTACTGCAGAACAAGGGGACATTTTCTGTGCAATAGTCCTTCGAAGCATACAGGAGTTGGTATCACACTTGTTAGATCATGTTGGGAATGCAGCCTCACAATTGTATGGAAAAGTATTGTTCTTTTTATTTGAAGGATGGGAAAAGGCATGTGATCCATTGTTTTTAAAGGAAAAACCTATACAACTGGGTGTTTTAAGGGCATCATTACACTCATAGAGCTTTTTGCTTCTGTTTGAAGCTAGCTCATGTCCACACCAGTTGAAAATCACCACCATCTGAGGCCTGGTCCTATAATGCAAAAAATTCTGTAAGGTCAGTGGTAGCTCTGTATGCAGAAGGAATTAATAATAAACCTTTCTTAATTGCTGGTCAGTGGCTTTTGTGAGAGTTCTCAGTTCAGTGCCCAATGGATGCCTTCAGCAAGGGAAGCACCCAGCACCACCACAAGTGGTTTTGTCTGGTATCTTAGCTGGGATACAGCCAATGAGCAGGTACCTAATAGCTGTGGCCCTGAAATCACAGGGTATTTCCTCTTGCAAGTGTCGCTGTACTGAGTAAAATAAGAACATAGACTGTAATTAAAAACCTTCACAGAGAAATTAAACTGTTGAAAAGTATTTTAATATTCTGATCTGAGACTAAGAGGTAGGGACATTCTTCATTACTCTGCCAGTTCTAGAAATTCTTTTGTAATGACTGATTTATTAAAAACTGCAATGCAGCTTGCCTCACATGAGTGCTGTCACTGTGTTACCTTTGGAAGAAGGAGCTTGAAAATGGATTTTTTTTCAGTGTTTACATGGGTAGAGAGTAAGATACTGTGTTAGGAGACAAATTAAATTAGAGTTTGATCAGTTCATACCGAAAGCTGAAGAAAATGGAAGGAGAATGGGAAAAATTAGCTTATTTGTTGTTAATTTACTGCTTTGGTGGTTTGAGCAATGGCTAATGTACCTGTCCAATGACTTAAGGACAAACTGTATTGGGCCTTTTCTGATAGCAAGTGAACATGTATCAACAATTCATGGTTTTTGAAACAGATTTTTCCCTAGAAGAAAGCATCAATTCCATACCGTAGCTGCGCATAAAACTTCTCACAAGATGCAGACTCTCGGCTTTCTGTCCAGTGTCAACAAAGTTAAATTCTTGCTCTATGTATAAATGGACAGACTTGTCTCAGAAGTGGCTACAAGGGCAGAGAGTGCAGCGCATACGATGGGATGATGGAAGGAAAGAGAAAGAGGATTCATTCTTTTGCTTAAATAACATTATCCGCATCTGGCAGAAGTTGGGAAATGACACCTGTCCTAGAACACAAGAGCAGAGGCATCTGGAGGTGATAGGATGGAGCTGTATCTTGCAGCTATGGCAGTCTGCTAGCAAGGGAACCTCCCTCAGTACTCCTCCAGGGCCACTCTGCTGTGTGTGGCATCACCAAGTGGAAAATGGCAATAGCATGCTAAAATACATTTGCACAAGGCATGAGATTGAGCACCAGAATCTACAAAGATGGATTTTTCAGGAGAACGTGTCCCTGTCCAGCACAGTAATTCATCTTCATCTAATAAGATATAGAGCACAGTCAAGCATGCATAAATCATTCCTTGTTTGTTCTGTTTGTACTGGACGTGGATGGGATTAGAGTGCTTTGGACGCTGTTTACATCGAAGAGGAGAAACAGTGCAGTGTTAAGAGAAAGGAGGCGAATGCTCCTTTGCTACAGGCAAAACACACACCTCCATCAGACTGCAGTCTGCTTCAAACAGCAAAGAGTGTTTGGAAGAGCAAAATACTAATTCTAGACAAAGAATTAACTAGCAGTGTTCTCTATGAATTGAGAAGGTCTGATAGTGCCCCTCAGTGAAAAACACCAGACACAAAAGTGTACTGAGGGAGGAGCTCCTCAGCAGAGATCCCAGCTCCTTAGATCTTTGCTGGCTGTGGTGCTCACTCATGGTGAACTTGGGCCTTCTCTCTGAACTCAGTGTGGCTCAGCCTTCCCAGAGCCTCCTGTGTCCAGGCCTCTGATGTGGAGTGCCACAGAGACAACTGCTGTGTGTACAGTCCAGCGTGCACTTGAGTCGTTTGCAGAATCGAGACTTCAGACACTATCGAGATAGTTACAAATCCTTTTGTGACGCACAGTGAGTTGTTACAGAACCACAGTGGTGCTGTCGTGCCAGAGATATCGGCTCCCCCTGCTGCACTGAAGGATGGCAGGAGCATCCCTTACTGTTCACACATCCATATAATCACGGATGCATGTGACGCTTCAGGAGCAGGTAGCGGGCAGGGAGCCGCATCCAGATTTCGTGTGACTCCGCTCAGTTCTGCAGCTGCCTCTGTGCCCTGTCCCGTGGAGTTCGTGGCCCAGGAGCAGGCACGACGTGCAAGGGCTGTGGCACACAACGGGTAAATGGAATTAAGTAGCAAGGCTGACGTGCCAAAGCAGCATTTTCTAGGCACAGCTCCTAGGAAACTTCACAGGGAATTACATACAAAATTTGTGGCATTATAAAGCATTATAATTCACTGCTATTATATGACCACCAGCTGCTAGCTTAAAACTACTACAATTTCTGCTCTAGAACAACCAAGCTGAAAGGTAGAATTAAACTACTTGTGATGGGAGTCACCTTTTTCATATATTTGCACAATATCTAGTGCAGTGGGGCACTAATAACAATAGGAAGTTTTAGTTTTTAGTTTTAATCTTCTGTCTGTCTTGGTTAGCATTTGCCTTTGAGGTGACTTAACATTTTACATGTAATTACAGTCTCTGGATCTTTGAAAAGAGCTGTTTCTCTTGAGTTTTCTGAGTGGAATAAAATACTCTTATTAGCCTGTAACCTTTTTTTAAATCCCTCTCCCATATGGTATTCATGTGGCATCACATATAACAATATAGGATAATACCCTGGATAATATGGGCTATCATGAATATTGATGAACAGGGTAATTAAGATCTCTGTGCATGGTGCATGATTACATATGGGCAACCTATTGACGTAATTTCTTATGATTAAATCAAAATAATATATGACAAACATAAGAGTTCTACCAGCTTATCTGATATTTCAATCCATTTCATGTTTGGGGAGAACTGAAATATTAATAAGCAGAAAGATCTGGTATTCAAATTAACTCTAGCAGGAAAGAAAACAATTTCCCCCTTTTTTTCCTTACCTGTTGACTTGTGGGACAGATGACAAGCTGATACATTTCCCTGGAGGCTAACATCTTGTGTTCCAGAATACAGGCTTTCATTAAAAAATGATGACTCGTGAGGAGATGTTCATATTCATGTGAACAGAGTGCAGGTGCTCATCTTCTCTAGTGCCTACAGACAGCCTGAAACAACCAATGTGACAAACAAACCCCCACAGCTGAAACAGCTGATAGCAACTTCAGCATCAACAATGAGGATTTATTCCGTGTTCTTGTTGGGTTTGATCTCCCAGCACTATAAAAACTCTGGGGTCACTGATCGATAGAAGCTCTTAAGCCATCAAGGCCAGTCTACCACTGTAACGAACAATGGCTGATGGGCACTCAAGCTCCATCTCAAAGTTAACCACGCTTTTTGCCCTCACTGCTCACAGAACAGGTCTGCTTCACTCTGGGGATTTAGGAACTTCTTCCAATTTCCATCCTAACTTTCTGCACCAGTTTTACCAAATCATTATTATGCCAAAAATCTAAAATCTTTTTCTTAAATACTTGTTAGCTATCACTGCATATTTATGTCTCCCCCTCGAGTGCTGCAGCTCCATCACCTCTCAACCTTCATCTCAACTGTCGTGGGACAGGCTGTGTATTCACCTGATCATGGGAACAGTTTTTCCCTCCACCTCTTCCACTTGGAATCACTTCCCCTGAACTTTAACCAGCCTTCAAAGTGAAGGTGTGCCTCAGCCATATGAAATAGCATCAACACTTCCATATTTCCACCTGTTCTTTTCCTCTCTGAGCACTGCTTGCAGTATTTTCCAGACACATCACTTTGGCAGCTGACAGACATCCCCTAACTTTGACTGGTACCCACGTCCTTTCTCACCTCAGTGATTCCCAGCTGATGAGCTCTCAGTTTGGAGCAGACAATCATGTCATTGATCCTGCAGCGTTATCTTGCATGCTGAGTAACTTTCCACTCCTGTGCAAACTCCTCTGGTTATTGCTCTTTGTTTGTTGCCACAGGGAAGTGGGGCTGTGCTTTGGGTGCTGTGTGTTCCAGGAGCACAGAAGGCAGGAGGGATTTATTTATATAGAAAAAAGGGAAGGGTGTGAGGAAGTTGAAGGCAGTGCTAAAGCATGCTGCTTTTCTCTAAAAAAATCAGCTTAATTACCCATGTTCTCCAGGGTTACTTCTGCTAAGGGAAAGGAAAGATGAAATTATGATGATTTTTCCAGCTGACTGTGAATGACATTCTGCTTTAGGAAGTATTTGAATTATTGCTCACCTGAAGTGCTGGGTATAGCAGTTCAATGTTTTCCCTCTTTGCAAATTACAAGACTTTTTTAGAACTTTTCCTTTGTTATTGGTGGGGAAAATTAATTTATTTTAGGGTAATAATACAAATTCTTCTTAGCCCTATTTTATTACATATTCTAAAATCTATTCTTAACAGAAGTTTTAATTACACATTACTTGCTTTAAAAGGGCAAAGATGCTTTAGATTGTTGATTGTGCTTATAGACACTTGGTTTCTTTTTAATTTTCTTCCATCCCCATTATCTCTTTCCTGTAACCAATTTCAATATTGCTAAGGAGCTTTCACTCAAATTGACATACATTCAAAACAACGCACTAAAATTAATACATTCTGAATCTATGCTGCTATTTTTTTGCATATTTATTAACTTGGAACCTCTGAACCTGATATAATGGGAAGGAAGAGTCTTTTCTCTCTTTTCATAAGCAAATTTCCTGGTAAATTGCAACAGAAAATGCTCAGTCCTCCTCATTAATGGATCTGTCATACATTTCACATGGCATGACTTGAGCAGTAAAGGGTGGGTTTGCAGCTTAGAACAGACACACCTAATGAATTCCTGAGCTTCTTGAATTCCAGAGCTGCCCATTTGATCATCGTACAAAGATGACAATTGTCTCAATACCCTGATTAACGTGGAACAAAGCATATTTATAACTATAGTTTATTCTAAGCCTGGAGATAAAACTGCCTTTCTGCTGCCAAGCAGTCAGCACCCACGGCATGTAATTAGCAACTTCCTTCCACTGGTTTGAAAGGTATTACTACAATGTATGCAGATAGTGGGATTTTTTTAGGCTAAGGTATTGAAAATTAAATAGAAAATACTGAAAAGAAACAATAAATGGGTTTTTCATCTGAAAGCTAGTGGCTTTTTAGGGGAAATCCATAAGCATGGCTGGCTTCCTGTATTGTTTGCTACAGAATAGTCATTACACACTTCACAAGTGAAGGGTATTGTAATAACAATAATGGAAGAATGTAGTTCAGTTATAAACTTTTACAATGTTGGGGTTTTTTTCTTCTCTGAGATAGCCTCTTAACTGATTACATTTTTGACCACAAGCATTTCTTAAATCGTAGGCCACATTTTTCTCCTGATTATATAGATGAAACTTGTAAAGAAAACCTTTCCCAGTTTAACAAGTTTCTGATTCATCCAAAGAGCATTATAAATCTACAGTTAGTCTGCCTTTTGACTAGTAGCATTTGTAATAGCTTTAAAAAAGTATTTATGAAATTACTAATAACAGGCAATTGCCTTGCTGCTCCTTGTTTTCAAATACCTACCTGAATTTAATGGCTTCCTGCAAGAAAATGCCAACAGAAATAATACAAATAAAAATTAGTGTTTGGTTAAAAGATGTCTCTAAGCTTTGAAATGGCAGGATTAGATAAAGTATTTCTTTATTAATTGAAAACTGTTGCTGTTACAAGTAACGTGCCAAACAATGACCTTTCCCTGGCTTATGGGATGATGCGCAGTGTAATCAATCTGTCCATTGTATAGAGCAATCTGTGGTGGGAGTTGTAGTAATGATCATCATACCAAAAGCACCTGAATTTTGCACAGGTTTCAGTGGGACCAAGAGTTCATTTGCAGACATAGAACCATGCAACAGTTAGAACTGTTTCTTGCAGTAATAGCCTGAAAATGGTAAGACCCTTAGACAAGGTGGAATTCAGTTCATTTGAGAAAAAGAGATTGCTGATGATGCAGAAGGAAGTAGTATAGGTGAAGACTTGAGTTGGAAGAAAAATATGAATGGGAAAGAGAGCATTCACATGTAGAGGCCAGCAGTAAGAAAGGCAGAAAGCTGAATCCGTAGTTCGTGGTGCAGACTAGCAGTTGGCTAGATGTGTCTGTTTTGCCTGCAGTTCAGTAGGTTTTCCTCCTCCCTAATTTCTTGTCTGGATTTACTACTCATTTTCCTATTTTTTTTGTGAGGTACTGTGTGCCAGGCAGAAATCTTGGCCAGAAGCGCAGTCAGCGGTGTCTTAAGATGTATTGCTCAAAGAATGGCTAAGACATCGCTCCCAGTTCATGCTGCAGTGACAGCTCAAGAGCAAAAAACCTGAAAAGTAGCACCAAGAAAGATGAAAGCTGTTAATATTCCTGCCAGAAGCGCTCGGTGCTGCAGCTGCTGACGTGCGGTGCTGCAGCCCTCAGCTGTGAGGTGTCTAGCACATCTCTGTGAGCAACCAAGTGCTTCCGAGGACAAGCACTCTCCGACACGTTTCTGTCCAGGTTGGCCAGCAGCAACTTGAAAACAGCTGCTCAGAGAGAAGGGTAGGAGGAAAACCGTGAGTTTGAACTCACAGCTGAGAATTTCAGTCACTTCTGGCTGACTTCCACCCCATACTTCATAGCCTGTTGTAGGAAAAATCCTTCGTAATAGAGAATCCCCAAAACAGGACTGTATCGGGATATTCACCCAGTCGAGAAGCTTAATCTGGGAGAAGATCCCTTTCTGTAGAATACTTAGAGGGCAACAGGACTTCAGATGGACTCTCTATTCCAGGGATTAATAACCTCATAGATCGTAAGCCCTTGTGACAACAAGTTCTCTTTTCTACTCTAAGTCTAGCTCATGGACCTTGCACTGTCTTGTAGCTTAGACGACAGTAAAATTTGGGGTATTTAGATTGTGTCATGAGAATAAAAGGGAGAAAAAGAGGAGAAAGTAAATAACAGTATTCCTGAAGTAAGAGCTGTAAATTCTCCTCATGTTTGGAAAAGCAACATTCAGGTGGCTGTAGCTTTTTTCCTTTAAGTTTTTTCCTTGAGTTAGTCATAGAAAGGAAGGTTTGGACAGACAAGCACCAGTGATTGAGTTAATCCAATGTATTGAACTGTCAACCATTAGGTGAGCTAACAATCACCAGGCAATTGTGAGGTAAATTAGCTAGATCAAGAGGGCACTTGTAAAATTTATTAATTTTACTTCCCATTTGTGAAAGCTAATGCAGTTCAGACAGGGAATCGTAACTCCCTCACCTGCAGTAATGGAGCAGCCCCATCTCCAGAGCGAGGGATGCCGGGTATCAGTGAAAAATACAGTGGGACTAACTGTGTTTAACATAGGGTTAGAAAATTAAATAAAGAAAAGCAGCGAGGCTGCAAACACATTAACTGGCATTCTCTAAAGATTTTAACCCTACATTGTCTGGACAAAATGTAATTGACCTCACGGAGTTTCCACCCTTGTGCGCTACCTTTAGCTGTGGCTGAGAAATCGGCCGTCCCTAAAGCTGAACCGACAGCGAGGGGTTTAGCGGGAAGGTGTGAGTTAAACTTCCCCCTCAGCGCGTCTGCAGCAAGGTTTTGCTAAATTGGTTTCGGAGGAGCGGGAAAAAAAAATCATACTTTATTTTAGACAGGGATTAAGAATCCCACAACTGAGGGAGTCGCAGCTCTCGTGTGGGAGGAGGCGCCGCAGGTGCCGTGAGGGGCGGACCCCCCGGGTCGCTGAGGGCGGGAGCAGCCCGAGGGCCCAGGGTTGGAACCACCCCCGGCCCGGCCGAGCCTCGGAGGAGGGCGGGCGATGTGGGAGGCGGTGCGGCGGAGCCCCCGCCCGCCCTTCGCCGGCGAGCGCGGCTCCTCCTCCGGGAGGGCGCGGCGAGGCTGCCGGGCGGTGCTGCACCCCCGGCGGCAGCCCCGCCGCACCTCCGCGCCTGGGGCGGCTCCGCGCCCGCCGGATGCCGGCGGCTCTCCCGGAGGAGCCTCTGCGGAGGGCACAGAAGGCAGCGGGATCTGCGGGCACCGCGCGGGGACATGTCGGCAGAGCGCGCCTGGAGGTAACGAGCGGGGCGGGCGGTGCCCGCGGGCCCGGCGGAGCGAAGCCGCACAACTCCGCGCTCGCCGGCCCCGTGCCCCCGGCAAAGTTGTGCCCGAGCCGCTCGCAGGCTCCCGCTCCCCTGCAGGCACCGCCCGGGCCGGGAGCGCGGCGGGACGGGGCGGCTGCCCGGTGCCGAGGCTTCCGCTGCGGGGGCAGCTTTTGCGGGGTTGTTCTCTGGTGTTTCTTGGGGTTTGGGTTTGTTTTTCTTGTTTCCCGGCGCACTCAGCATCTGCCTGCCGCGGTCCCCGCACCAGCCCTTCAGTGGCTGGGCTTTTCCCTTTCCCTCTTCTCGTGGAATTGTTCTGCGCGACGCTGTTGCCCTCTAGTGTTTGCGGGAATTTCTTGTGACTCTGCTGGGGAACAAAATTAGTCAGCCTAGTGCGGTAATTATTCATAGCTTCAGGTAGTTATAGGTGCTTGGATTCCCCAGATCCCATCAGAAATTGGTGTGTGTTGCTGCTCGGTTCAGCTGTCACTTGCAACCCCCGGGAAACGACAGAAAACTTTTATATTATTCAGTTAGCTATCTGATGTGCTGGATAATTGCTTCACGTTTTGGTGTGGTGGGGTTTTCTCTTCTTAATAAAATGGTAAGTGGAAGAAATTGGGTTTCTCTCCCTGTCAGCATCCCTAGTCAGGTCTCTCGGAAGAAATGGTCATGAACTCTGCCTTATTAACTCTTTACACTTGGCAGTTGTGGGAGAAAAGAGAGGAGAAGTAATGGTATGGGCATGGACCAGACGGTGTGCTGGACATTTATCTCACAGACCTTGAGCAAATCATTTACTCTTTAGATAGTGATGTTTCTGCAATTGCTGGAAAATAATAGGGTTTATCTCAGAAGAATTGTGTGATGTCAAGAGCTTTAGGATCTTTCCATAGAAAGTATTGTATGAAGGTAAAGTATTAATCTGAAGACTAAACCAAACTTCTGTATTCTGCTTAAGTCTTCAAAGCCTTTTTTAAAGCTGTTTTTAAATATTGTATATTTAATCTTTATAAATATTTTTATTGACAAACTGCAGTGCATGAATTCCTATCCTGTAAGGGTCTCTAGTACTGCATTGGGCAATGCAGCATGGAGCTAAGGAGATCACAGATACAATAGAAACTGAGAACTGCTTGCTTCAAGGACTTGAAAAAGAATTTCTATCCACCAGGATTGTTGTTCTACCTAAGCCATTTCCTTTTTTTTTTTTTGACAGCTGAGGGAGAGTGTCAGTCTTCGATATTCACACATTCCAGGGTTTGTTATGTGATACTGAAGGGTCCCAAAGACTTCTCTTGACAAGTCATGTCTCATATCACCATCTTTACAAGTTGAAAATGTCTTTTTGCTATGCAGTTGTAAGGTCTCATTTTCAGCCTGGATTTACTTGTTTGAGCTGTTGCTGCTTGAATACTTTAGTCAGTAAAATAATGCTGTAAGTAAGGGTACATGGTGTTTGCCATCTACTTTGGTATTTTCATAATTGATTTAAAAGTCTGAGAACTGCTGTTTCATCCCAGGTTTGGTTGTGTTCAGTTGCACTTTGCTGCTTCCTACCATGTCATTTGTATATCCAAAGATTTCCGTTTTAGTAACGCTAATACGATGTCAGAATACTTCCTCTAAAGTCATATTTCATAGTGACTGGCCAGAGCAGACCTTTATGTTTAAAGCAGTTAAGTAGCATTTTAATCAGTGGAGATTTAAATGTCTATAGTAATATGCTGAACAATATGCCTCTCTTTTTATCTGCTCTTCATTTAAAACTCGTCCTTCATGTAATGTATCACCCGCATGTCACTAGCACTGTGGTAGTGTCCAGGTTGGTAAAGAACAGAAGGAGAGTGTAGTGATGGGGATTATTAGAAGAAAGTTATTAAAAATACGTCCCCAGACAAATGTAATATACCTGAATAATATTGATGACTACTCAATCCAGAATTAGCTCTGTTTTAGTAGTTTTTGATGAAAAGGGTTTTTGTTACCCTTTGACAGTTTGTTTTTTACCTATAAGTATGACCTAACTTTATTGTTTCTAATCAAGGATCACAGTAAACAGTTACCCTAGCACAGGCCTGAGGTAAGACTAAACCAGATTTTTCTTATTGGGCTTTGAAAAAAGTTGATTTGAGAACAATTTCTCACTTACTTATGGATATTTTAGCCCGGTCCAATGCTTTAATCTTGATAGTTTTTAATACAGCAGAAAAAAGTTTTGTATAGTTCTAAAAATTGTGTTGATACTCATGATTCAACTTTAGTGGATTTTTTTTTTAATTCTGCACAGTTTTATGTGCCTCTGCAGGTACCTAGTTTCTTACTTGAGCATCTGTTCTTACTGGATTGAGAACCCCTGTGAAGAACTCAGCAGGCTGCGTTCCCAGACAGTGTTGTCTCCTAGAAGGTTTCCATTAGGGTTATCGTGCTGAAATGATTTACAGAAGCCAAGAATTTGGTCATTTATGCTTACCAATGAAACAACAAACTAAAGAAAGCTGCAAGTGGTAGGAATTCACCAGGCTCCTTATGGTGTGCTTCAGGTCTTTGGAGTTCCTTACAGTATTTGTTCTGTCATTGGTGCTGCTTTGTTAGTGAATTAAAAATACCCAAAACAGACCAAGGAGAACAAATTATGAACTCCCAAACCAATCCAAGTTGAAGATCTCTGTTCAAATGCATTTGTTTCATGCTGGTTGCCTGCAGATGCCTGTGATCGTGACTGCCCAGCAGTGCTGCTCATAATGGTAAATCTTCTGCTCAATAAGGTGATATTTCCTTCCTGTACCAACAAGATTTTTATGTGAACTAGTCCTGGGCTGCAGAAATCACTTCTACAGTAGACAAGAAGAACACTGAGTCTTGCTGTCTATGTTCATAACAGAATGCAAAACTTGCTTCCATGACTCAGCTTTCTCTCAGCAGGATCTTCTCCTCCGTAGTGAGTCTGTAAGTTAAAAACCAAATTCTGAATATTCAAAGATGCTAATTTTCACCTTAAAGGGAGCGTTTCGATACCTCCTACTTTGAACAGCAGAGGTAAAAGGTTCTGGTCTGAATTTTAAGACGGTGGCATGAAAATGCAAATTAGGAGATCAAATGCAGGTTGTAGGAGATCAAATGCAGGTTCTTCTGAAGCAATAAGGTTCTAGATAAAAAACCAAACAGACAGATTTTATTGCTTCAAACCACAGAAAAATACCATACAAATTATTATATAGGTAAAATTTATTTCAGCAGCACCTTTATGGAACTTTGGATTCATATAATATCTGACACCTGTTTTCAGGTGCTCTGAGATACAGGTGGGACCATATCCCCCTGTCACTGAACTCCACGTGACTGTTGAAACCAGAGAGATGAGACTGCTCATGACATCTATGGGTCTTTTTCATGTTTTTTCACTGAAACAATACTAACAAGCTTGAACTCTTGTGAAGACTTTCTAGAGTCTTTTCTCTGTTCTGTAAGCCTTTTTCTTGTACTTGGATATTTTTTACTGATGTTCAAGCTATCATGATTTCTCCTTTTTTTTGTCATGAAAGTAAGACTCTACAAGTACTGTCCTCTTCTGAAATGCTGCTTCTCACAGCTTACTCACTGTAGGTGAATTCTGAATTACACCTTTTGTCTGGTTTTACTGTAGGAAGTGATAGCAAGCAAGGACCATTTTCCCTGAAGCCGGGTCTAAAGATGTGATAAAGGTCACTGTCATGGTCTCCGTAGATGCCACAGTGTGTGGTGCATCCCAAGGATGTCACTGTCAAGGGGGGTGCATTATGAGTTATTTTAGCATGGTGCTGTAATACAGCACTAGAATATCCAGCAAGTGCTGTTGCTCAGGGGAAAATGCTGCTGTCCCTCAAGGAAAGCAACTGTACCTTGTCAAGGCTTTGAGACTGTGTTGATACTATAAAATGCATGTTCTCCTAATGTTTTTTGTTTTCTTCTTTCTATGTTCTTTTGAACTCCTGCCATGCAAACCAGTCCTTAAGCAAGTGAAAATTACATAACATCAAGCTGATACAAGAGAGTGTGCATTTAAAACTTGTGCCTTGCTCTGTTCCATCCCACTCCTCCCTGTCTTCAGGAGGAAGTGTGCCAAGTCTGGCTGTGTCCTGCTGCGTCTCAGAGAATTCCTCATTCCTCACAGTCAAACCTCACATCTGTCTTGGCATTTCCAGCCACTCCTCCTTACAGCTGCACTCTGTAGCCCCAGGGGGTACGTGCAGTTAGGAGCTGAGGATACAATGACAGGGCTTTTCTTGAGGAAAACAAAGGTTTCTGGGCTGGCTCCAGATTTTCGTCTCTATGGACTGGCATTAGGAACCGTGTCCTTGCTGCAAATGTTTCTTGGGTTGCAACCCTTCTGTGATACTCAGTTCAAACAGCTCTGTCTCATCAGCCCTACCTTGCTATGAGCTTAGGTGAGTGTCAGTTCTCATTTTTTCCATATCTAGACTAGGCGGGTCTGTGGTTATCAATGAGAAGTAGGTGTATGTACAGCTTTTCTGCAGAATGCAGTCAGTGTTAATTTTAGGCACTAAAATTATGTGTTTCTTGGCATTCAGGCAGCTGAATTGGAAATGCAAAATGAAGAGAACCCTTCGTGTGTGTAATGAAAAATCATCTGTCTGGAAACCTCTCTCTGGTGTTACTCATTCAGGATGGAGCTTCTCTTTGTCACCTGACTTGTTGCCATATGAAATATGCCATGTAGACTTGAAGCTAGTGCGGCAAGAGTTGGACATTTCAATACTTAAGAATGTTCTTTGAGTTCTTCTAAAGGTACTTTCACAGGTCTTTATGCATTCTTTAATTTCTTTTCAGATACATGCCTGTAGAAACTGGGAGGCTGGGGTTATGTTATTTTTGTCTAACACTGATTAGTGAGCCTGGGTAAAAGGCCTAAAAACTTTGAGCAGGACTTTGTGCAGCTGCAGGTAACGTTCAAGGCTAGGTGTAAGTCCTTCCAGAAGAGAAGGGGTTGATAAATGGGTGTCTGTGAGTAGAAGGTGAGGAGAGTAGAATCTATGCAGAGTATAATCTATCCAGACAGCCGGAATCTTGCTGTGAATCTTAACTATGAATGAGACAGCTCACGTACACTTGCTCTTCATGCTGAATTTTGCAGTTTTGATGAATAGGATGCCTTGTAGTTTCTTTTTCCCCTGATCTGATTTTTCTCATTTATTTTTACTCTATGCTCATCGTGGCTCTAGGAAGATCTGTCTTAGGGATTTAATTAAATTTGTGGACATTACATAGGTCCCGTTAAGTACATCATATTTTTTAGCTTTTTTGAAAACCTGCAGTGAAAGACGAATTTGCTTACAATGTAGGATAAAAAAAGCCCAACCAGGAATGGAAGGATTAAGCTCTCAGTTGGGAAAAGACCATGTTAATGCCACACAGGTACCTTATCCTAATCCCATTTCCAAATGGGCCTGGGTGCATACTACACTGAAGTTACAATGGCATGTTCTAGATTTTCACACACTTAATATTTTTCAAAATCTGCTTTGAGCCTTTGTTTATGACTTATGATCATTATTTTATGCTTGTCACACCATCCAGTTGTTTTACTAGGGAGTTTTGACAGCACTTGTACTGCTGGCTTGAAAAATTACTCTTTCCTTAAGTACAAGATAGAGCATGAGTATATCCTTAGGTGGTGTGCCTGTTAAGTTTAGCTTTTGATTTATTACTTTCTCTTCTCAAATTTAAGAGCTCGATTATTCTATGGGGTTCATTTTAATGCAAAGAAATGCAAAGTGCTTCTAACAATTTGCAAAACTATACAATCCAGTAAAATGCTTTGTTTTCCTGTAATGTTGTGGAAAGGAAGTTTTGCTTTAAAAACACTCCTATAGTAGATATAATATAGAGAATATCAGTGTATGTTTATACAACAGTTAAGATGTGCATGTTTTGTTAAGAACTCCTTGGTTCTTTGAAAAACTAATACAGGATAGAATTTGTTTAATCATGTCCCCCCAGCTTTTTAGGGGCAGAAGGAAGAAGGTTATAAATTTTCTTCAATATTTGAGTTGTTAGCAGTTGTCTACTTGGAGTTAACTTTTATCTTTGGATAAAAAGAATTTCTAAAATACAGTAAATTCTTTGCTTTTATGTCTTGCTTTTCAGTGCCTCTGGTGTGTACCCTACTTTATTTGATCCGCTGAGTTGAGGAGCCTGTGAGATTTAGAGACCTTCAAATGCATGTGGCAACTAGTGGGAGCAGGAAGAAATATAATATTTTAAAATTTTGAGCTGTTGGTCCCCAAACCTCTGGCTTGCAGTGATTTCTTTTCTCCCCATTAGTTTAAGTGGATGATACTTCGTAAGGTGATGCCTCAATTAAGTCTCTGATTTTCTTTTCTTCTAGACTATACCTTCGGTAGAGCTCTGTGGAAGATAGATGAGTGTGCTGCAATGGTGACATAAATATTTCAGAGGACTGGAACAAGTTCTTGAGAATCTGTTTGTTTTTCATGCTACTGTTGAGAGCTATCTAAGGCAAGTAAACACCATGAGTTTTATCCTGAAACTTCACAGACATTTTCAAAGAACAGTAATTTTGCTGGCCACTTTTTGTATGGTGAGCATAGTTATTTCGGCCTACTACTTGTATAATGGCTACAAACAGGAAAATGAACTTCCTGAAACCTCTTCAGAAGTGGAATGTGGTGATCCTCAACTGTTGCCATACAAGCTGATGGAGATGAAGACCACGAAGCCTTTTGATCCCCTGAGGACAGACCTTGTAGTGCTGGTGTTTGTGGAAAGCCAATACTCAACGTTAGGCCAAGATATAATAACCATTCTGGAATCTAGCAGGTTTCAGTTTCACATTGAGATTGCATCTGGGAAAGGTGACCTCCCAGTGCTTATAGACAAAAACAAAGGCAAATATGCTCTCATAGTATATGAAAATATTCTAAAGTATGTGAATATGGACTCTTGGAACAGAGGCCTTCTAGATAAGTACTGTGTAGAGTATGGTGTAGGTGTGATTGGATTTCACAAAGGCAATGAGAACAGCTTGCAGAGCTTTCAGTTGAAGGGTTTTCCTTTCCATGTCCACAGCAATCTGGGTATTAAGGACTGTTGCATTAACCCTCATTCCCCACTGCTTCATGTGACTAAATCTTCTAAGCTTGAGAAAGGGCCCTTGCTTGGAAATGACTGGGCCGTTTTCCACATTAATCACACAGCTTATCAACCAGTGATATTTGCAAAAGTAAAGACACCAGAAAACATTTCTCCACCTGCTGCTGTAAGTGCTCTCTATGCCACAGTAATTCATGACCTGGGGCTCCACGATGGGATTCAACGAGTCCTTTTCGGCAATAACTTGAATTTTTGGCTGCACAAGCTGATTTTCATAGATGCCATCTCTTTCCTCTCTGGAAAGAAGCTCACACTGTCCTTGGATAGGTACATTCTGGTTGACATAGATGATATCTTCGTTGGCAAGGAGGGAACAAGGATGAACACCAACGATGTACAGGTAAAGTATGTGCACAAACTAATGGTCATTACAGCAAAGTGATTTTTTTTATCTGCAAGTGTGAATAGTTAGTTGTTCATAGTTGGAGCTTCAGGGCTGGACCCCGCAGCTGTTCGTATTTAATGTACATGTTGAGAGTCTTACAAGCAGGATGTGAGCAACAGTAAACGTCAGCATAAATTTTGAAGAGTGAACTGGGTTATTGGCTGTTTGAAATAGGTTTGGATGTCAGGAGTTGCTTGCAGCATTTCACCGCTCTCATCTCTGTTTTATGGCACTTGCTAGCAAGGAAGGTTGGTGTTAATATTGGTCTTAAAAGCTCATTCCGTCACGTAATGACAATTTCCATTTTAATATTTGGAGTTGTGCATTCCTGGAGGTTCTTTTCTACTCTGTTGTGCTGTTCAAGTGAGGTGATAATTGTTGGTCAGTAGCAGTAACATCTTAACGTTATTTCTTCCTGTAGATGTTTCTTCCTTGCTTTTTGTGAGGAATGTCCCAAAGCAGGTAGTTGGAGGTCCCCTTTCTCAACTTGGTCTGGAAGCTAAAAATCTGTAACATGCTGATTGTTGCCCTGTTTGTGCTAAAAATAAGGGAGAATGTTTTGTTAGAACTTTGTTAATGGAATGAGGAGCTGCAAGAAGCAAAGACAAGGGCAGCACTGCATGCCGTGGGTTATTTTTGTTTCCTTTTTAACCAAGGTTTTGAGGTATTTTCAGTGTTGATATATTTGTCAAGCTACAGCAACTCTGCATACAGTGCTTCCTTAAACAAAAGGTTTGACCCTGCAGCTGAACTTTAATTTCCCATGAATTTGCAGCACACACTCTTTTCCAAAACATGCTCTGTACATGCAATTATAAATGAGATTTTCCTCCTTGTTAAGTAGATGTTTTCCTTAGGCAAACAAATTGCATGGGAGAGAGCAGAAATTAAGGTGAAACTCAAAAAATGGTTTTCCTGTGGAGAACATGGTGGCAGTATTCGAGTTAGGTGAGTGAGCATGCTGGGAGAATCTCCTAAATGCAAACTCAGATGGCAGGAAAAAAGTCAGATCTGACCAACGTCACTGACAGAACTTGGGTTGTTCTGCAGAAGCAGCACTTTCTGGTAACAAAGTGGGTGAAATAAAGCCTGAATAAATCCATCGCTGTGTTGTGCAATAGCAGTTGGAGACAGCATGTTTTGTATTGTTTCTCTTTGCAAGTGACACCTTAGGATTGTAATTTTAAAATAAGTTAGGATGTTTAATTGCCGGAGTTACATACCAGAAACCGGAGACTATTGAGACGAATTTGATTACAGCAGATACAGAAGGATAAACCATATTGTTTGGGGAAAATAATTTGCAGTATGTCAGAAAGTAATCTTCCCAAAATAGAACTGTCATATTAAATAGAAGTGATATCAAAGTGGAAATAACTTTTAAGTAGGATAATTTCATTTATACAGAACTGTGTTCTGAAACAATGGAATCTGAAAAAAGTGTTCCCTTCTGATTCTTCATCTACTTATAGTTAAAATGTTGTATTAAACATGTTGTTGGGGCTGTCAGATGCAATGCATCTTCATTACTATTAATATCAAAGGAGTTATCCTCTGTGGCACGATGACATGTGGAAGGAATGAAACAAAATCAATTTGCAGTAGTTGGAAATACATTATTGTAAAGTGTATTTGCAGATAAATGACATCTCATTAAACAGGAGTTTTACTGAGTTCTGCTGCAGTGACTGTGACAGAGAATTGGGCGCTGCAAGTGTGGAAAGAGGTTCTAAATGTAGACTTTGTATAATTTCAGTGCTCAAGATTAGCTCATTTTCACTAAGCTTACATTTTAAATACTGACAGTATAGAATTGAGGAGGATGCTCTCCTATGGTTTAATTTTGTTTGACATGTCTCCTGGCTAATATTTTCTGTATATACTCACATCTGGTAGGGCTGTGAGCTGGAGGAGAATAGGATGAATGTTTCTATCTATAGTCTATTAATGTAAATCAATCTAAAACTTAAGGAACCTCCCAACAGCCAGAAGACCTCTAGGGTTGGTTCTGACTGCGCTGTGGATAGGACAGAGTTCAGAAACTGGAAGATTAGTGCAGAACCAATAGCAAAAATCAGGTGGTCGTCTGGTCCAAATCCCCTGCTCACGCTGGATCATGGCCAGGTGCCTTTTGACTGTCTCCAGGGAGAGATATCCTGACTGCATGTAAGATTGTGGTTTCAAAGGAATTTCTTCTTTAGATACCTAAATTAGATTTGCAAAGTGGCCAGAATAGTTAATATTTGGAGGCTTAACTCATTAAGGGTTAGCTTCCCTCTCCTTTACAGTGTGTGAACTGAAGTTGAGCACTTAGAAAAATTGCTATTACAAGGTTTAGTGGTAATTTTTTATCAGTATTATATATTGACCTCAGAAGAGGTCAAATTAAAAGCAGGCCCTCTAAAATGAGTGTCTTCTGTACCTCTAAAGAGGAGGCAAAGTGGTGGTACTTCAGCTTGAGTACCTATAGTGTCAGGAACACAAGTATAAAGAGCCCTTCTGAAAATCTTTTACAAACATAGTGTATCAACCTAAATACTCTTGTAAATGCTTTGTTTTGTTAAACAACAGATTAAGTTTATTCTAGTTTCACCACAGCTTCTTCAGTTTAAAAAAAAAGGACCCAAACTACTTGAAACAGTGCTTCACATTTTTAGAGTACCTGTTACAGATTTGCCAGTCTCTGTGTAAGGTCTGGGCTGATGAAACATAGTTCTTCGATGTAAGATACTGAGTAGCTGTCACTGTGCATCAGCAATAACCATCCATCTTCATATTTATTTACTTTATCTTCCTCTGGTATAATAGAAATAATGGAAGAATATGGTTCCATGGTCTAATTGCCTCCCACTTTGAAAATAAGCTTCGTAATAATCAACTCAACATTCATTTTTTAGTAAGTTTTTTTCTCTCCTGTTGTCTGTCAGGCAGGAGGGACCATTATGCTGTGACAATGTTATATTTTATTTTCCTTGTGTCTTTTAGAACGACTTAAGAGCCTGTACAGTGCAAATAATTCATTTAAATGGACATACAGAGAATAATCTGTCTAGATATCCACAGCGTAAGTTAATCTTAATAGACCGTGATTGTCCTGGCTGACAGTCTACTAATTTAATATCTCTTTTTGTTACAGTTACTCTTTGTGAAATTTTTATTACTATAAAGTGTTGAGATTTTTCAAGGGAGAAGCAGATGATAAAAGGGGGGAAATTAAATGTGATTTTTTTTCCTGATGACAGTTTATTCAGTGCTGGTGGTCTAGGCCATCTACCTTTCCCTTTATTTCCCCAATACATGCACTTTCTGTAGCTCCTTGAGAGTTAATCAAGTTCTCCAAATGAAAAATTAGAACACTGCCAAATTATTTTTTCCTAATAATTAGCTGTGTGAGCTCCTCTTGACTGTCTGGTCCTTTGTGTGCTTTCCAAAAGAGACACTTTGTATTGAAGCCAGGATGGGGTTCTCTTCTCTTTCTTCAGGTAAACCTAACCTTTTCTACATTTGTAGTTATTCTTTATAATTGCCAAGAAGGAAGCTTTGTATTAACCATAGCCATTACTGGAGGGGGATCATAGATCTTTATTTATCATTCTGGTTTGGGAGTGCTTGGGCAATGCATCTGTTAGTGTATACGTGCATTGCACTGGGCAATACAAGATTCAGGCTGCAGTCTTCCAGCTTCAATCATTGGAGAATTGGAGAAAAGAGCTGCACTCTCTGTGCATCTTCTGTGCCTAACATTGTTCTGGTAATGGAGAGGAATCAATTCATAGCACTTCAGTCTCCATCACTCACACGGTCTCTCATCTTGCCTAGGTATTGAGGTTTATAAGGCAGACACCTCTAATGGAGCTACTCCTCTAACTTCCCACAGTAGACATAAACATAGAAAAACATCTCATCTTCAGGCAGGCACTGGTTAAGTGAATTGCACCTTAAAAGCGTGTGACTGTTGTTCATAAATTGTTTCCAGAGTGACTAAAATCAAATATAAACATTTGTATTTGGTCAGATCAGTCCTCTTCCATTTTCCATAGCCAGTGCTGTCACTTTTTAGTTACTTTCTTAGTAACATTGGTGGCCTAACCTTTTGTTTAATGTTGTTCTGTTTAATAACAGATTTCTCAACTAAGAGCTAATTGTTTATTCCCTGTATTAAATTCATCCACATTAGTCAGCACTGCTTAAATTATTGCAGTTGTTTAAAACCCATTAAGTGTCTTTTCACCCTGTGCAGCTTACATGGAAAGAAACCAGAACTTCCCAAGGCAAGGCAGACCACTTGGCTATAAATTTTGAAAATCCAGTCATGGGGCTGTTCAGTTTTTCTTGCATAGGAATGACCTAAATATTTGCCTCAGAAGAGAATCTTATAAATATATATATTGTGTTAAGGCAGAAGGGCTAAAAGGTGCAGAAAGCCTGAACTGTCAAGACAAAGGATGGTCCCTGTCACAGGAGGAAGTCTAATTCTTCAAGTTAATTGCTTCTTTATCTGTAGGATCACGTAGAAGGTTATCAGAAAAGAAATGACAGATGTGTCATCAAATGTGTCAGCTGTAGAACCACCAGAGATACTCATGGCTGTTTGGTTGCACTGAGCCATGAATCTTTCCTTTGGGGAGATTCAAAAACTCTTTTTGATCACATCTTTAAATTACATAAGAAATTAATGATTACGAACTTCTGTTCTGCTAAATCATTTTGCATTCCCAGTCCATTAGCCATAATACCTGTATTCCATTGTGGAATGTATCTCCTGTGCGTGTACATACATTCTTTTTTAATTTGACCTGAAGCTCCTAAGGTATTTCATATTGACTTGTTGGAAATAGCAGGTAAAAAGTGCATTCAGGTCTTCATAAGTGTCAAGGAAAAGGAGTATTACTGTCTGGGGTGTCTCTGTAGCTGTCTGATGCCCTAGGAAGACTGATTTGCTTGAGCATATTGTGTCAGCTGTAGTAGTGTGGAATATTGCACACTGCGAGACAGTAGAGAATTAGAATTAGATTTCAGAACTAAAATACAACTTTAAAACAGGTTTTAAAAATTGTCTTACATATTTTATGGGCTGCTGCCAGCATACAGTGCACTCTACCAGTCAGTCACCATAACATCTAACTTCTAAGAGCCATTTGGCTTTTGTGCCAACCTCTGTGAATATCAGTCTAGTAAGATTGATACAACTGCTGCTCAATAGAGCCCAGCTCTTTTTGTTAAAATCGTGCCGATGTTTGAAACAGAAAGCAGGATAAAAATGCTCCCCCAGAGCAGGGGAACTGCAGAGGGGCCACAGGGACGCAGAGGAGCTGGCTCTACTCTGAGTACGACACTTCTGGGGCTGCCAGAGTAATGTTGGGACTTCTTCGTGGGCCTCTTCCTCCTGTGTTGCACCTGTGTGAGCTGGACACAACCAAATCCATGGAATAAGCGTGGTGCGAAGTTTAATTTAGCAGTTTATCCATGGTGCGTGATGACAAAAACCGTGCATGCAGTATGGTATCACAGCCTTCATTCTTGTGAATTCAGTGGTTTGCATTAGTTCCGCTTTTGCTGAAATTCTTGTTTGTTTTGTCAGGTATTTTGTATTTGGTTTTCTTTGAAAAATGAATTTTTGGAATTTTTTTTTCCCCTCTGTTTAGTTTTGCAATACTGGAATAACTGAATCTGTTGGGGATTTTTTTTTTGTTTGGTTTTTAATTTTGATGTCCTGACACTGTACATGGAAACCTAAAAATATTTCACGCAGACTTAAGTCTTGAGACAGTGATATTTCAAGGATTGCACCATCTCCTTCTGTTATAAATTCTGTGGCAGATAGCTAAGAGAAGACAATTGCATTTCAGTTGCAGATTTTTATTGTCAGAGAGACTGCAGAAACTGTTTCTTGGCATGGTAAATCCCGTCTTGGCATGGTAAATCAGCCTCATTGCCCTCAAAGATTTGAGATCTTTGAGGGCAATGAGGCTGATTTGCTTCAAGCTCTTGGACGCCAGCATCAGATGTGACTATTGGTTATACACTTTCTTGGTTGTCTTCAGGATAGAACCAAAGTAAGGAAATCACGGCTTCTGTGGATCTGCTGGTGCTTTCCCAAGTAAGATGATGTGCACTGTGAGTTCAGTCATCTGCATCTTTCCAGAAAATTAGAGTAATATGTTTTCATTTCTAAATTCCCCACATTTCTCTTTGGTGGTGAATGCTTCGTTTTACTATCCTTAGGCTTAATGTAACGATGGCGTCTTCCTTTTCTCAATGGAGTTCTGTGATTTAAGGGCTCTTTTATTTAAAATGTAAGGAATGACACTCACCTGAGATCAAGTGGACTAACGCTGAATATTTGGTAATGCTGTTCCTGCTTTATTCCCTTGACTTAATTTATTATGCAGAGTTATCTTTACTCTTGAGCATAAGGCTTCCCATCCAAAGAACTCCTCACAAATGCTTATGTCCACCCAGTGTGCCAGCTTGCACTGAGATAATTTTTGATTCACAGCCACACGGTTAGCAAGCTCTATCCTCCTCTGTCTACTTAAAAGTATACACTTTAGGAATGTAGGTGGGTATTTTCATGGGTATGATAAAAAATGCATGTGATTCTGCACACTTTGAGTGTTGTCAGCATAACCTAAACTCTGCAGTGTTTGGGTCGATCCATCTGCCCATGAAAACAAAAGCCGCTATCATCAGTCCCTCTCTTTCCTTGGATTGCAAGTTCTGTTGGTCACAGGCTCCTTTTGTTCAGCAAGCACCTCAATAATACAAACAATAATAATGCAATACAGCTTCCTGCAGAGCTGCACAGATTCATCATCAGTGTACGAGGGAGGGTCTGCTGCAAGATTTATTCTGGGCTTTTTCAGGTGGCAAGTTAGCCATCCACTGCCTGCCGCTAACAGAACTGAATGAAATTTTCACACCCAACAGATAAAAAACAAACTGCAGACAGATCTAGAATTCAAAGCCATTAACTGTAAAACATGATACCAAAAGTGAGCCTTCCTCCTTCCTGCTCCTCAGTCACATCAAGAAGGCACAGTCTGGCAAGAAGAGAAAAACGAGAGTGGAAGTGGGACTCTTAATTCGTTAGTTTCTTTTACAGTACAGCAGCATGGGAAGTATCCTTTCTTCTCCTGTTCAGTCTGGAAGGTCAGTGCATTGACATGACTGATTCTTGGTGATTATGCTTACAAGACCAAGTAAAGGAAAAGCAGTTGGTTGCCAGTTTATGTGTAGCCCCTCATGGAATAACAATTCCCTAGCTATTTCTAATTCCAGTTTCTTTTTCTGTGCACAGACCATAAAAACCTTACGACCAATTTTTAGAAGTAGTTACTCTTTAGGAGTAACTTTGCAGTTCTGGAGATGAGTTAGTGTTGCTCCATAAAATGTAGCTTCATATCTGAGATAAGTAATAAATTAAATTTAAAACCACTTTGTATTGCAAAAATTATACCGTAATCCATTTGAAAATAGAAACAGTGGAGAGGACAAATAAAAAAGTCTGCGACTGTGCAGAGGAAGTCTCCCCACATTGATTCCAACCCAGGCCAGTAAATCCACACGACAAAGGCCCTGCCGTGCTGTGCAGAGGTGACAGGTTTGGTTTGGGAGCACTGGTTGCATTTTTGTGGAACTAATGAGCCACAGCTCTTCCTCAAGCTCCCATTTACTTGCCCTTTAGTGTTAGCAATCCTGGGAGTGAGCCAAGTGTCTTTTCCATTTTAAGTGGACTTGGGCTAAAGATATCTCAGAGTTGTCTTTGATGGAATGCTAATGGCACTCAAAAGGAGGCTGAAAATCAATTTTGCATTTATATTAAAAATGTTATTTTATGCTGCGAGATGTTCCTCTTATCCCTTGTCCTTTCCCACTGCCATTGTTAAAGGTAATAGAAACGTTGAAAATGGTAATCCTGAGGATATCCTAAAACAAGATGAATACTAAACTGTATCTCAGTTTGTAATGTAAACTGGTTTTAAATGCAAACAGACTATGAAGAATATTTTACATCAGTGAAGTACTTCATCTTACTGACTGAGGAGGTTTCTAGAATATTGTGCTCAGTTCTGCACAACTTGATTAGAAATGTTTGGAGAGTGCTTAAGAGATACCAGAATAGTCAGGAAACATCTGAGCAAAAAGTGAAAAAATGAAGGCTAAAGAATTTGGTAAGTGACGATGACCAAAGCAGAAAGCCATAGGCTGCAGATGTCTGCAGGGTATAAACAGTGAGGATGGATAAAAATATTTCATGTAAGGCACAGAGATATTTAAGTGTAGACTGAATAGCCAACAAAAGCAGCAGAATAGAGGCTAATATCCAAAAGGAAGTAAAAGGGTTATGTAAGTCTTTAAAAATCAGATTTGGCAAAAGAGTATGAAATATGCTATTGGAAGGAATATAATATTGGCAGGGGATTTGTATTAAGATATGTTCCCAGTCTCTTACAGTAAATCAAATGCAGAGCTCACTTGGATTCCTGCATTTTGGTTTGAGGCTGCAAGTGTAGACTTTGCCAGCTGGGATGTTTATCTGGACACACCTAATTTTTGTAATCTTTTAGAAATGCAGGCTCTCATGAAAACAGGTAAGGTGTGTATTAACACTTCCAACAAAATCATTTTTCCCCTTTTTCACTGGAGTCTTCGGGGTTTCTGCTCAGTTATATCCCTTAGACTTGATCTGTGTGGGAGCCAATGAAACTGTCAAAGTTCTTATTCACTTGAAATAAGTTTTTATGTAATTTGTGTGTTGCCTACATATAGTCATGAAAGTATGGCTCGAGAAAAGAGTTGTATCTGGTATTTTGTGGAAACTTTCTCTTGGGGATTTTTTTGTAATTTCTTTGATACCAATGCTGATGTAGCTGGGGAATTTCATTCAGCAACTTTAGAACTACTCGTAAAGAGAAGGAAAAACCATAACTTGTGACCCTTGGCTGGTGAGCAAGCTGAAGACTGAATTCCCAACTGTATCTTACCTGGAGCTTTCAGACAGAGGGAGAAAATGAAAATTTTTTGGTTAAAGATTGTTTTCTTCTGTCAGTAAAGGTGAAATGTAGAAAAAGAGCTTTGGTTTTCCTCAGCTCACTCGAAACATAGGGACAGAGGTAGACAGCTATTTTTACTCAGAGTATTAGGAGAAGCAGGGGAATCTTTTTGGCTCTTGGGAAAAAAAAAGAACATCTAAGAAGCATTTGTGAACGGACTGTGACATTGGCGCATTGCCCAGCCCGTGGAGTAATCTTTATTTAATATGCCAGTGATGTGGTAATTTCTTTGTGCTTTGCTGAGCAGGGAGAGCAACCAGTTTATTTTGGTTTTTATCTAGATTACAGGGTTTGAGTCTTCATTCATTTGCACCTTCTTTGTTCTCTGGTATGTAAAACTCAGCATTAACACAAATACTGTGCTTTAGTCTTACTTGGGGGGGAAAAGTATCAGCTGAGAGATGAACAAACCCCAAGGTGTTTCTCTTTGATTGGTATCAGCATTTTAGACACAGCTTGTAGTGTCCAATACTTTTTTCAAGGTACCTAAATAGTAGCTTGTTATACCTTAGTCTGTGGAGTTTTTCTGTAATCATGTAACAGATTTATGTTGTAATCGTGGCCACTGTTACTCTGTGGGAAAACACTGTCCGAATTTAAATGCTTTGAATTTTGTGCGCGCTGGAAAAATAGATAAATTTCACCCACTCTTGAGCTCTGATCATTTAGATAATGATATAGACCAGACTTTGAAATCTTGTTTATTTAAATTTTTTTCTGAGCGGGAAGCACAGCCTGTAGGCCTTTTGGGGGTAGGTGGGTCTTAGTTTGTCCAGGCTCAAGCTTTGAGGTCCAGAGAATATTGGCCCTGAAAATAAAAGTAAGGCTGAAGTTTTTTCAGAAGGCCATATTCACACTCTCTTGGAATTTGATGTATGTAGCACTGACACCACATTTTTACTTTCATTACCTAAAGAAATTGAATTTTTTTTTTATTTCCCTGTTTGCCTCTGTCAGTCCAGGAATTAAATTGAAAGGGGGTAGATTTATATTAGACACCAGGAAAGAGGTTTTTTTACAGTGAGGGTGGTGAGGCACTGGCACAGGCTGTCCAGAGAAGCTGTGGTGATCCCACCCTTTGAAGTGGTCAAGGCCAGGTTGGAGGGGTTGGAGCAACCTGGTCTAGTGGAAGGTGTCCCTGCCCTTGGCAGGGAGTTGGAATGAGGTTACTGTTCCTTTCTCATCTGCATAGGGCGTGTGGGGCAGTGCGGGAAGGGAAGGAGGTACTTCGGAGACCTGATGTGGAGAGCAGGTCCTAGGCAGCAGCATGAAAGGAGCTGCGGGCTATTGCACCTTGGGAATAGCAGTTTGGGAATCAAATTTGTGGTAAGCTAGGTTTTACAGAATGTCATCTTTTGTACACGAGCCATGCTGTATAGGTAGACCTGAAATTGCACATCTGAAAACATCAGTGTTTTGGGCAGAGTGGCCACGGACAAACTGCTCAGCCCAGAGCCAGTGCAGTGCCCCAGCTGCGGCTGCCTGCACAGCAGCTGAGCCCCCGAGCTCTCTGCTGCTCAGAGATAAGGCCTTGCCCTTCTTCCACAGCTGAGCCTTGCAGATATTTCCGGCGTGCAGTGGCTGTGCAGAGCCACACGCTGCCAGCAGCAGGGTGAGAGGGCCCAGCTCAGGGATCGGGATGCGCTGCAGCTCGTGGGCGGCCCCCCTTGTCCTGCAGCCAGATCTGCCTGCTGGCTGCAGCGGGGGCTACAGCTGGAGCTGGCATGTGAGGAAGCATTAAATAAGGAGCAAATGTGCTGTTGGTAATGAATGTGGAGCCGGGAGCTTGGATCATAACCTCTGTCCTTTCTGAGCTGGGTGACTATAAAATACATGTCCCGTTAGACAGAACAGCCGTGCCACTGTTTATCTGTGACAGAAAACTTTGCACCCTTCCAGACAGGATGTGAAGCTGCAGAAGTGTGGGCTGTCTAATGAAGGGTGCAGAGGTGTAATGCCTAACGTTTCCTGGGAGCCAGACAAGTGTCGACACGAATCAGTGAACAACCCTTAGAATTTATCTGCTGCTGGTGGGATGCAATGGAGACAAGCCAGACGAAGCAGGCAGAGCAGAGTGGCCCAGAAGTGACCTGGAACAGCATCTGAGGGATGGCCTGTCGTGCTCAGAGCTGAGGCCGCTGTGGGGCTGTGTGTGACTGCAGCTCAGCTACTGGAATGCTTCCAGTGGGGCAAACAAATCTCACATTCCCTCTGTGCTGACCATCACCAGATCACAAGAACTTACGAATGTGGAGATTCTAAATGCAAGTTAGAGCCACTTTGGTTTCACTCTGAGAACTCACCTCTTAATACTTGGTGTTACATAAGCAGGTGAAGTGTTAGGTAAAAATGTAACCGACAAGATTTCTATTGAATCCTGTCTGACCAAAATCCACGGAAAAACAGGTAGCAGTAGAGTGTTTTATTAGTTCTGTTTCAACTGACCTGGGATTTTTTTGACCTTTAGTTAACAGAAACGCAGGAATTTATTTCTGCTAACTGCAAAATAACAAGATCATTTAGCTGTTTAGTAATAGTAACCTCTTTCATCTAAGTACAGTTTAATTAAGAGCTAATAATGCAGAATTTTAGACAGAACCCTGAAAACAGCATGCTAATTACTTTGCTTTATTGAATACTATTGGCACCAAGTATTTATAACCTTCAAGATACCCTGCCATAATTAGCTCAATTCTCATTAGCTGCTACCTCAGCCTCCAAGAAGTGAGAAGTTGGTGAAGGAAGTTAGAAATATTTCTTAAATCCCTTGGTTGTACAAATTATTTACCTAGATGAAAGAGCCTAATTACTTGAAAATATGTAATTGCACCATCATCAAGATCGTTATTGTATGTGATAAACAACTCTAAAGGAAGACCCAGTGACATTTAAAACAGTGTGTCCTGATGAAAAAACGTTTGATTGAAATCATTTGAGCAACATTTTCTGAAGTGGCTCTTCATGTTTTTAGGATTCTTTACTGGACCTCAGATTCAGATACCTAGTTTGGACACATAAGATGAAGTTGTGGCTGCTGAACCTTTTTCTTCTATTGGACACTGAAAAACTTCAGGAGCACATAACTGGGCTTCAGCCTGGTACTTTATTGACACTTTGAGGGAAAATTGGGTTACCTGTTCTCCGCTAGCAAAACACTTTGCAGAAAAAGCTGAAGGTTTTCTTTGTTTTTTCTCTTTCCCTCTCTGTGTCAGCTCTGCTAAGAGAGTGCATAAAGACAAGTTAAGCTTTCTTGTCCTTTGTCTGAAGGATAGACAAAATGTTTTTTTCAGGTACACCCCTCTATCCAAAGCAATTAGTCTTTCTCCTGCATAGATTAAATGTTTATGGTAATGGGTGTCAAATTGCTAATCTTGGAAATCCGGAAAGAGTAGGCATTGCATTTTAAGGATGTTCCAAAATACATAACTTATCATGAAGGAATCATTTTTCCTCAGAAGCAAAATAGTCCAATAAAATAGTGATTCCCAGACACTTGGGCTGGCCCTTCGCTGAGGCTGTCTTCTGTTCCTGCTTGTCGTGCTGCTTCCCAGCACCCCCGGTTCTGCAGGAGGGGGAGGTGGAGGGAGGCAGGTGGTCTGTGTGTACCTGCACAGCAGCTTCTGCTGCAGCACTCCCGGAGTGTGGAAAGGCAAAGTGATGTCCCAAAAAGTGCAGAGTAAAAGGACATCTCATCAGTTCCAGCTCATTAAACCTCTCTACAGCAGGAACTTCACTCAGAAGTTGAAATGGCTTCAGTTCTGTTTCTTCCCTGTCTTGCAGGGGTTGGACAAAAGACAAAATACAATATGGAAAAATTAAAGTTGCTTCTGCATAAGAGCTCCCATAGAGGGGCTTGCTGTGCTTAACTTGGGTGCTTTCACATTGCACTTTCTATTAATTTGTCCTTCCTTTTCAGAAGGTCCTTGCCTTTGTTGAAGAGCCAACACAACTTTAGAAATTTTCCTCAAAAGCAAAATAATTCCTAATTTAATGGCTCCTTTGCTAGTGTTGTCAGACAGTAAAACAGTTAAGCAAGCAAGAGTTGAGAGATGAAATCTGCTTCCCGAAAAAAGGAGGAGGAGAAAGGCTTTTTGGAAAATGCCGAAGCTGCCCTTGCTTTTGTTGCTGACATGAAAGCCTGTACTGATGTGAAGTGTAAGATGTTAATGCTGCAGCACTGTGAGGCTCTGTCTGTCTGCTTGCCAATTTAGTTGAAATGTACGTGATTACAAGTAGAATTAACAGCATATTGAACTGTTTCTCTTTTCAAGTGCCTGAGTTTTTTAGCAGCTTTTGAGCAGGAAAATAGTCATAAATATGTTGGTGTGACTGCACAAAGAAGGCATCGTTCCTCTTTGGTGAACCAGAGTTCAACAAGGCAGTCTTGATTTATTCCTTTGATCAGTCAAGGCGTTTGGGTCTGAATATTTTTGTTGATGCTGAAGAAATTACAACTGTCTGTTTGCTGAAGACAGGCTGACACTTGTAGCTTCTCTGTGCCAGGCTCTAAAGTGAAATCATGTTGAGATATTTGAGGGCAGAAGGCAGGATGGCTTCCTGGCTATGGAAGTGGGAAGCAGGTTTGAAGATAGGAGTTTTATCCTTGACTTTTCAGCTGATTTACTTGAACAAAAGCTTTTGACAGCCCATGTCACCTGTCCATGGCTGTGTCCTGTTTGTGAGATGAGAAAATCTGTTATTTTGCTGTCGGGATAACTTTTGTCTATTCCTTGGATGGTAACAGGGCCTTTTTCTGAGATTTCATTTTTACTATGAGTGAAGAAAAGGGTCTTTCATCATGTATTGAATACTCAGATTTGATTTCTGGCACTAGGAATTTCCTAAACTAGTCTGTGAGCTTAGGAAAAGTTCAAAAGAAAGTACTCCGTTGGAGCTATGTACATGTTAGGGATTATGCAGCCAGCGATTTATTTTCCTTATAGTACCAGCAGAAATATAACATGTATAACATAAACATATGAAGACTTGACTAAATGGTTTTAAAATACAGTCTTCAGTACTGGTGTATTTATGTAACATCTCATACAAATACCCAGAGGGCCTGTTCATAGACAATCATAAAATATCCAGAAAATACCAGCAGTTTACCTTCAGCTTATAAAACAGCATGTAGAAATGAAATTTCAGGCTTTTCATCCCCCTACTTTTCTCTCTTTCTGTCTTTCTGATGGAAACTCACAGTAATAGGCCCTGCCATCTGCTACTATATATTTTTCATGAGTTTTAACATTTTGTTTTTAGAACCTGAAATATGAGTAAAATGTCAAGTCGCCCAGAAAATAATCATAGGCACGACAACTCAAATGTTAGCTTGTCTTGTCTGTACCCAGAGTGGTTCACAGCAGGTCTGTGGCCTCCCTCTTTGCAGGCAGAGCAGGTACACCCTTGGAATTAGCTGATACATTCCCAACACAATGCGAGAAGGTAGGAACTACGCTGGCAAAATTAATTCCCAGGGAAGAAGTAAACTCTGTGTTGCATTGTTACAGAAATGTCATGGGCCTCTTGCCACCTTTCTCCCTCCTCCCGTTTAAAAACCTGTTTGCCATTCTGGTTTTCCATCCTGCTGAGACCAGACTGGAGGTGAAAATCTAGGAAGGTGTTAGAAAAGTACAGGATAAAACCTTCACCTCAAAAAATGCTCACAGCTCTTAATGTGGAGGGAAAGAAGTGAGCAGCCCTTCGAGCCACCTCGCTGTCAGGCTGCGCTCAGGATCTCCTCCCCTCCACAACGTGTGCCCTTAGCACGAGAAGGGAATAGCTGTATTATTTGCCTCCTACCTTTTTAACCGTGCAGAGATAAAACTATTTCATTGAATGGGTTCTGAGCAGCTCACGGTTGGTTTTCATATAAATCCTGTGCAGATTTGCTGCCTTTCATTAGAGTAAGAAGCCTCCTCGGAGATCTTTGCACTTTCAGCCTGTGCAAAAGCCCTCGTTACAGCATTGAAAGATTTTTCACTTAATATTCCACTTCATAAGTCTGGAGCTTGTTTTCAATTATCTCCATTCTGTGCTTCATTTTGCTCATTCCTTTAGAACGTCTCTTGTTCACAGGGCAGTTTTCAGGCTTTGCAGTGAAAGATGATCTTTAGCAGGTGAGCCCTGGGAAAGACCTGAAGAAGAGCTTGTGTGCTCTAATAAGGTGGATATTGCCTCAATCTGTAAAATGGGGCATATTTTAGGGACTTGTAAGTTGAGTGTACTATGCCTGATACCTGAACTGGGCTTGGCTTCCTATTGTTTTGTTGTCATTGGCATATAATTGTAGGCAAATTACTTATATAATGAAAACGTGCAGGGAAACTAATTAAAATTACTGGCTCGTATTTTTCAAGGCATCAAGTTGTCATTGCATTTCAAGAGTAGGGAGCCTGCTAGACCTTTCAACCTTTGAAAATATCCAGTCATTTTAATCTTTTTTGTGCTTTTAGAATACATTCCCCCTTCATAACCCAGTTACTCTTCTCTGACAATAGTAGTGCTTTCAACCACTTTATTACAATCATTGTGCTATACTGTATGTTGACTTGGAAAACTTCTTGATGACCTTTGCTTGTCTGTTTTGTTCTTGCTTTGCAAAGTTTGGAAAGCTGGGTTTCTATGTTACACCTGAAAAACTGCATGAGAGAACAGCAGGGTGTGAGAGTCTGGGAGATAACTCCTGAATGTAGTGTGTAAGTCTTAGGAGTAACAAATCAAGAAGAGCATATTGAAACTAAAGAGTGAAGCTGTACCTGATGAATAATGCTTTCCCCCTTCTTCCTCCATGCTGGTTTTTTTGTTTGTACTACTTTAGTGCAAGTACACAGTATGCTCACTGTCTGAGAAATGAGTCAGAATTTGGGGGAATCTGGGATCCAGTTCTTTGATGTGGAATAAGATTGATTTAGCTTCTTGCTGTCTCTCGAGATTTTTCTTTTTGCATTGCCCATGATTTTGAAACATGACTGAATTGCTTTGGATGTACTTGAGCTGATGTACAGAAATGTTCTTCTAGCAGTTGCTCCCACTCTTGTGAATGGAGCAGAGCTGGGGGGCACAAGAGATCTGAAATTCATTCCTGGCTGTGGCCCAGGTTTACTGAGTGACCAGTGGAAGGTCTTTTCTCTGTGTGTGCCTTTGTTTTCCTATCTCCTGATTCAGGGAGTAACCCAGTATTTAATAGCTGGTCATCTTCACGAGGAAAATGATGGAGTTTTCATGCGGTCTTTAATCTTTATGTGCTAATAAAAATATCTGTACTGCTCTGTCTTACATAAAGAGCTGTTTTTAAAAAGCAAAACCAATTGAAAAGACACATAACTATAAAAATATTTATATTGTTATATTAAATTTCTGTGTCAGGTTGTGTTTTCTACAGGTGTGTTTATATGGTGGGTTGTTTCTTTTTCAGGCCCTGCTTGACACTCAGAATCTTTTGAGAGCCCAAATTACAAATTTTACGTTCAACCTGGGATTTTCAGGGAAATTTTACCACACAGGTAAGAATGAAGCGCTAAAATAACTTTGATTTTGATGGTGTTGGGTATATTGTGAGGACAAGTAGGAATTACAGAGTCTAAGGGCCTTAGTATGCTGTGCTCCTGCATTAGTTGCTGGTGTGGAGCAGATTAAATGCCTCCCCCCTTTTATTAAAATTTAGTTCCTTTCGATCTGTTTTTGAATGGTAAATTCCACCAATCACATAAAATTTTGTATTGATTTCACTGAGGGATCTGTTGAGCTACCACAGTTCATCATTGTGATTGTTTCATGTCTACTGTAGAAATATAGCAATATATATTATCCCTTAAAATATTTTTTTTACTTAAACCACTGTAGCAATAGGGAGAGATAAAAGAGAGAGTATTAAATAGGATGTGGGCTGGCAAAGTGGTCCTGACTATCCCATTTGGTCACCAGTGCCTCAGCAGGCAGTATTTTAACTGGTCACAATTTATTATGTTAATATCATTCTTATATTTTCCAACATTTGTGAAAATATAATAAAAGTAGAGACTTTACTTCAGGAATATTTTTTTTTTCTTCTTCACTCTGCAGGGACTGAGGAGGAGGATGAGGGCGACGACCTGCTGCTGAGATCTGTGGATGAGTTCTGGTGGTTTCCCCACATGTGGAGTCACATGCAGCCACACCTCTTCCACAATGAGTCCTCACTGGTGGAGCAGATGATCCTCAACAAAAAATTTGCCTTAGTGAGTTATATTTTTGCATTTTTTATTTAATTTAGGTACTTAGAAACCATTATTCTGTTTAGATTAGGAAAAAAAATCAAGTTTCTGAAAGAATAATTACTCCATTGAAAGGTATCAAATGACTTTGTGAAACCACTGCATGTTAGGGTTAGGTAAGTGTGCCATTTTCAAAGATGCATTTCTGCAGTGATCCCCAATAACATCTTATATATTCCCTTTGGATCAACTTTATGTAAACTTGTTTTGAAAAGCATTGCCTTTACTAATTATTTATTCACAGCAAAGCTCTGAATCAAAATGTTTCAGTGAGAATATAAGAAAAAATAAAAACAGATTTTAGGTCTGAGGATATTGGAGAAACAGATCACAGTTAATTTCATTCAATAAACCAAAACAAAATTGCCATACATAAATCATGTTATTTGTCTGAAGAGGGGGTCTAGTGTTAAGACCTAAATACGCATTGTATCAAAATACCTCGGCAAACATCACTTGTTTGCTGAACTACATCTGCTCTTCCAACAGCCTAATTTTTCTTCTTCCTTTTCAAAATACACTCGTTGCTCTTTAGCTGGCAGGTGATGACTTTGTTCCTGGAAGGAGCAGGGGGATTTGAAATACCAGAACAACAAAGAGTGCACTTAATGGTCACGTGCCAGTGAGTGTAGGAGGACAGGATAGACCTGACGATCAGCCAATTAAAGTTTGTATTTGAAAACTTGGCTTTTAAGTGAGACACATGCTTTCTTTCAAACAGAGAGTTCACCAAGTTTGCTGTAAATTGTATTTGTACTGAGTACAGGACAGCTCGGCTTTAATCTTTCCTTTCAAGTAAGCATTACAATAGAAGTTAGATTCCTGAAAATTTAAAAATCCTGTGTCCAGAATTGCACTTTTAATATGATTCTATGTACTGATGCAAGCTCCACTGGAAATCAAATGGGTCCTTGTAGTTCTGGTGTGGCCTAAGGCATCCTCTGGGATTAGTCTGCAGGATGTAATCGTTGAAGTGTGTTTTAAGGATAATGCATGTTCAACCCTGGTTTATGTAACTTCAGCAATTGCCATTTTCTTCACTACTTTCAATGCTCTTAATGCTTACAGATACCTTCTATTAATTTTTTTTCTTGCTTAGACATACAGACATGAAGCTACTCATCAAGTTTCATTTGCTCAGAGCATTTAAATTAATAGCAGAGAGAAGTATCCACTTTTTTGAAAGAGACCAAAATTGCTGATGCCTCATGCATTATCCACTGAATGTGTGTATTGTGTAGGAGATGCTCAACTGGGGAATTACAATCAGTAAGGAATAATGGAGACACTACTTCATTGAAGATGACAGACCCCTTATTAGAGTGAAAGATTGAGATTACGTATTTATTACTGCCTATTGTGAAACTTGAGCGGGAAAACCTTAAAAATTAAACTTCCGTTTATAGATAAATGAAGGAGATTCAGTGGGATGTTAGAGAATGCAATTTCTTACATGTTCTGTGAAGATTTTCCTTTCTGATGTTTATGCATGCTTAAGGGAAATAGGAAAGATAAAAGGAAGAAGAATTGGATTATTTATGATGGAATTAAATCGTGTAAAGCTGTGTAACTGATGGCATATCCGCTCCTTGTCTCCTCATGCAGTACAGCTAGGAGGGCAGATGTTACTCATTCCTGTTTGGCAGAGTACACATGGTGCCCTTTACGTGTGCCATAAATTCCTAAAAGGACACAAGAATTTCACCATTCTTTTAAACATAGAGAAGTCAGGGTTCTCCACTATAATTGAACCAGGCATGGCTGTTACACACAGTAAATGGTTTTACTAATATCACACCCCCATTTTTTCTAGAGATCTTCATGTTCCTTAGTAACTAGTTCATTCAAAGGAAGAGGTCCAGGTATCAGCCAATGCTTTGCACGCACAGTATGATTAGGAAATATGGTGAAGATGATTGTATCAATTCAAGCCATATAAAAAGCTCTAAGAATTCAAAGGCAGTGCAATGGCAAAATGATATCTTATGGACTGTGCATTCTGCTAATCAGACTATCAAGGAATATCTGCTCTATACTGTTCCTTTGAAAAGTAATCTGAAGGAAAACGCGTTGGATGTGAAGAGAATGTAATAGCAGCAAGGTGAGTATGTACACAGGATAAACGGCAGGAGTCTTCAAAAACAGGAGATGTGCTACAAAAGGGTTTACTCTACAACATCTGCCTGTAGACTGTTACAAGTGCTTATCTTCCCTCTGTTTTTAACGTGACACTAAAATAGTTAAGCCGGTTTTTGAAAATGGATTTGTGTTTTGAATGGACTAGAGGGGAAATGCAGTGACTCTGAAATTCTGCTCCTTATCAAAGTAATTGTGAAGGGACATGTAGTGGAAATTGCAGTTTGTAGTTGTAGCTGCCAAATGCTCAGTGTTGTGTTGAGTATGTGCCAGTGATTTTGTCTCTGAAATTGGGGTTTGTGAGCAAACTCCTTGCAAGAACTCAAAAGAGTGCAGCTTTCTGTTTAATGTAGATTGAAGGAACCAATGTAAAATACATTTATATCCTTCTTCCCTGTGTACTCATAAAAATAATTAGTAAAAAGGCTTTTGTCTTAAAATCCTGTGTTTCATCTTCACCATGCTGCCTTCCATCTCCTTCCAGATCAGCATATTTTGATATTACTGTTACTTTAATTTCCTGTTCTTGGTCTTTCACAAACAAAGCGTTTGAGAAATGCCAAAACATCAGGTTTCTTAAATTTTTGAGGGCAGCCATTATTCTGTCATGTTTTAGGAGCATGGTATTCCAACTGACTTGGGCTATGCAGTGGCTCCACACCACTCTGGAGTCTATCCAGTACACGTTCAACTTTATGATGCCTGGAAAAAGGTCTGGAACATCAGAGTTACCAGCACAGAAGAATACCCACATCTGAAACCTGCAAGGTATAGACGAGGCTTCATCCACAAAAACATCATGGTGAGTTGTATTGCTGGTGTTCATTTTGTGCTCTACCATTTCATGAACAATTTGTTTTTAAGTGGAATGGCAGGGTATCCTGAAAGTTCACATTGTGAGAAGCACGTATTGCTATGCATAAGTAGCAAGATATATTTGACAGTGTCTTGTTAATTAAAATCAGTCTGTTGCTGGTGATGTTTCTGCTGATGAAGGTGGCGTTCAGGCACCCTGCTGTCAGCAGTTAACAGGCTGTTAACTGTTCTAGTCCTACGGTTAATGCTGGTTCAGAGAGCTCAAGGAAAAAGTCAATTTTGCATCATTTAACACAATATGCTGGGTTAGATTTCTATCAAGTTTTAAATTTGCATGGTACCATTAGCTGCAAAAGAGTATTGCCAGGTTATGCCATCTCAGAACCTGGATCTTGGTGGGTACATAATTTTTGTCTTCCCTAAGAACTGTGCATGGCTGCCCTTGTTTGGCTTCCTGCCGTACACAAATGCGAGCTGCGCTTTGCAGCCTGGTTTAACCCAGAGCCTCAGGAGCTGCAGGGAAGCAAGACACCCCCCACACCACCTCCAGGCTACCAAAGTGCTCTCAAATCCCACTGTGTTTCTGAATGACACAACTCACAGCGCTGTCGCTGACAGCCACGTTTGCCAAAGGAAGGGCTTGTACATGACTGACATGGAAGGCATTGAGCTGCTGCCATCTGGGCACTGGGGCGGAGGCTATTTCGGATTCACATCTCGTCATTATTATCTCAGAAGTGTTTCAAAACAGCTTTCCAAGATACTTGGTGGCATGTTCCCAAGTAACTTTCTTTTGGAGCGTGTGGGAGAGCAGTGAATGAGGGCCTTGTGTTGTAGCTCTGGCTGCAAGAGGCACTTTTGGGAGGTCAAGTGCCTTGGCACAACACTGCCACTTAGAACAGAATTCTGGTATTGTTCTCGGGTTGCCATGGATACCACTTTTTTAACCTAAGTAGTAATACTTTAAAGTTTTGATCTGTTTTTGGGTGAAGCAAATGAAAATGATCTCCAGAAATCCAGGAACAAAATTGACACCATATAGTGTTGAACTACAGTTTGTTCTCCTCAAAGGAATTGCTGCGTGTGAAATAATGGGTTTGTGGATGTGCTCAGGGAGCACAGAGCATTTGGCAAAGAAGGATTGACTCAGAATCTCTGAAAATCTCTTCCATAAATATTTGTAAAAACATGTCATTTGAAGACACATAATGAGATTTAACACAAGGACACTGCAGCCAAAAATCTATTTCCAAAACCAGTCATATAAAACCACCTGTTCAGGGAGTCTTGAGCTTTCAGTTCTCCAGGGCAAATGCATCAATATTTTACATCTCCAGGCTGATAGTAATGAACACACTCCGTAAGAACATCGTTGTGTAAGGTTTGTCGGAGCACCTCCCATCCAGTACAGCTTCGTTCCCTGCCTCTGTGAATAATTGTTCTCATATTTCCTCAATGAAATCCAAAGGTTTTTTAAAAACTTAGGCAAGTTTATAGCAGATGTACAAAGTCTATACGTTTTCTGACAACACAGAGTTTACAATCTGTGATCACGGTATTCTCTACATCACAAAAAAAATGTTGAGAAATGAAACTGCAAGAAATAAAGAGTATCTACAAAGCCACAGCCTGTGTCAAATTAGGCATTTGTATGCTTTAAAAGTTAATCTATCATAACAATCCCAGTTAAGCATTATACATGAACATCCATACTCAGCTGTTGATTTTCCATAAGGAATAGACATAACTGAAATTCTCTCCAGCAAATTACTTTCTGAATTCAATAGAAAATATTTTGAATTTCTGATGAAAAACATTTTTTAGTTCTTCGTATTCAAAAGATTTGTTCTTGGAATGTTTATAAAATTAATTTTGCTTATACTACTTTGTATTTCAACTGGTCCTACAAAACCACAGCTGAATGAGTTAATCTTTCATATAAGGTGAGAATTATTGGCGAAATACCCAGTGTGTCAGTGTAGAATTATTATTGGTGGTGATGCCTAAGCCAAAAAAAAAAGCCAATTTGCTTTTCCAATTACAGTTTAAATTTACAACAAAACCATCATTCAGATAAAAGTGGAACTGATTGATACGATACAGACTGATAATATTTTAGGTTATCTTTCACATTATTTTAAAACTTTAGACTTCAAATACTTGGGTTTAGGTTGAGGTGTTACGGACAGAATGAGTTTGGGGAAGCTCTGGAATTGTAATTTGGTGATAGAGATCAGTCTCCAATTTCAAACAAAATGTGATGAATTTTTGGATGTTATGATTTTAGGGATAATAATTCATCTAGATCATTATTGATTCCTAGCGAAGTTGAGATGCCAAATATACCCAGCAATTACCAGTTACATGTTACTTCTCTGACTTTTATTATCTCATTGAAAGTATAAACTCTTGAATTTTTTCTTTTTTTTTTTCATAAATGCAGGTGCTTCCTAGGCAAACTTGTGGCTTGTTCACCCACACCATTTTCTATAAAGAGTACCCCGGAGGTCCAAAGGAATTAGACAAAAGTATTCAAGGAGGAGAGTTGTTCTTCACAGTGGTTCTCAATCCAGTAAGTACAGTGGAATTCTGAAATGTTTCTAAAAAATTAATTAAAGGAAAGGTTACTGAATGTTCCAGGGTTGATCAGCTGGGTCTCCCAAACAGTTACTCACAGTGAGTTCTTTTGCTTTTTCAATTAATTAAATTAAGATCTAATATTATATATGTTCTGTTAATTGTATGAAGCAGTCTCCATCTTTTTTTGACAACTATTTCGTTAGTAATGCAGCAGTGCTAGCCTGTCTTTTTCTTTACTTTTTGCATGAAATAAGACCCCTGAGATTTAATTTTTAGAAGAATTCAAATGTGAAGAACTGCTATGAGTATCTCAGGTAAAGTTCATTTCTCTGCTCTGCCAAAGTAGTGATGCAAAGTGTTTGGGAGCACTTACTGAGGTGAACAGTCTGCAAGCAAGGAATGCTTGGGCTGCAATCAGTTTTGAGAAATCTCAGTTGCTGTCTCATAGCAGCTTCAAAGAAGAGATCCAAGTAAAAGAACCACACAGTTCAAAGAGATCTGAGTAAATGAATGACATCTGCTTCATCTTTCATTTATCTTTAATGGAAGATAAACAAGAAGTGATGCAATGAAACTACAGAACACTGACAGAAGAGAGCAGTGTAGTACTTCCAAATGGCATGGGATTAGGTCACTTGTTTCAAAACTGACCTTTTAGACAAGCTTTTAGATGAAGTTTTCATTTGGGGTCCAAATCAAACGTATGAGTAAAATTCTGCTGTTCTATAGAAATGTAGTGACTAGGAACACCAAAGGGAACAAAACATATTTCCACTCAGATCTTTTGGAATAACAGCCTAAATATTTTGTGCCCTTTTTTAATCTTCCGTAATTTAATGCAGTCTGAAGGAAAACCATTTCTGAAAGCTACTGATGCCTTTTCCTGATCGTAAAATCAAGAGGCAAACATGGTTAGAAGGGAAAAAGGGATTTTACCTGGTATTTATTTTAAGGATCCTTAGGTGCACCACGTCCAGGTCAAATGCACCTCCATGCACACCGCAATGCACACCCCCAAAGGCTCTGGTATATCATTATAGATCTTACTAATTAGCATATCTATCAAAGATTCCCCAGTGAGAGGCTCGAATGAGCCCCCCTCCCCAAGGAACCTTCCCCTGGATGGTTCTATCTTAGTTTACAAAATGTGTTCTGGAGAGGACCTTGGGGTCTGGGGCACACTGATCCCTAACTACGAAACCTCTAAAATGTTTTGTCTCCTAGCTTGACAAACAAGCCCAAGAACGTAGGCAAAAACCACCAAGAATACAGACGTTGTGAAAGAGTATACAAAAGGAGTGTAAAAGGCAAAAAATCCTCATGGCATCACTACTTCAGCAATTTATATTCAGATCTGTTTTTCAAGCCTCAAATTCTTTTGGGCTGTAGTTTTGACTGAGAGCAGTTACTTTGTGTTGTTCCTCTTTTTCATGCTCACATAGCAGAATTAGGAAATAAAAACTTCACTTCCTTAGCACACACGTGGTTTTCGTTATAGAGGGTGGCAGTGGTCACAGTCGTAGCTTTGATGATGTGTATCATTCCAGGCACAGCACAGAATCAATCATCGAATAGTTTAGGGTGGAAGGGACCTTCAAGACCATCTAGTTCCCACCCCAGGTTAATAGAGCTGACACCTGGAAAATTCATTGGGTGGGGAAGGCATTGGTACCATAACAGTGCTTTAGCAATATGTGGGTTTTGATTAGAAGTTACTAGTTTAGCAGATTAGACTTAGTGGAAGGGACAGTAACAATATTTTGAGTCAGGACAAAATATATTCCACACTGAAGCACAGCCACAACAGCCAAAAACTATTTTACACCAGTAGGGAACAGCAAAATTGGAGTGCTTGAGGCATAAGCCTTTTAAATTAAAAGAATGAAGAGAATGGAGTGGAAGACGAGATAAGCAGTGAAACATTCATGATTTTTGATATTCATTGTGGAGGTTTGATCGTGCCTGCCTGACATCCTGGAATGTGAGTACAGCAGCGTCTTTTTATACATTACAGTTAGGTCTTTGATTCGTGCATTGCTGTATAGACTGTGTGATCACCTACTTCTGAAAATCATGATATCCCAAATACAATACAGGATAAAAGAATAGAAGTTAAATGCAGTTTTTTCTAAATACAACTGTAAATGAGTATTAGGCCAAAATCTGCCCAAGACTCCTTCTAAAGAGTGCCTTTGAAAAGATGATGCATCTGTGTTTTAAATATCTGCCTATAAACAGTTTCTCAAGTTCTAAGCATTAGCCTGGCAAGTCGTCAATTTAAAGATTAAGCTTTGTACCTTTGTGGGTTTTTGGTTTTGCATTTATTTATGTTATAATTTGCAAGTCAGAGTTGGGCAAAAATTTAGACATTAAAATGAAGACTAAGTAGCTTTAGGAGTCTGTTTAATTATGGGGTGGCATTTTGGATTTCATAAGCTTTCCTGGGTTTTCATTGAAATTGCTGGGATTTCTTTATGTGAAACACCCAGCTTTTGAGAGGGTGCAAAAATGCCATTATGAGGCATTTCAAAACGTTGTTTTTCACTGATACAAAACTAAGAAGAGAAAACACTACCCATGAATCATTACAATGTGAGCTAAATGTTCTCAGTAATGAGTACATAAATAGTTAGTTTCCAAACCTGAAAAATGTGAGTGTGGATTAAATGTTAATCTTAACAAATTTCTTCATTATATTTAATTTGGAAGTGAATGTAGTTTTTGAAGTGTAAGCTACCAGGCTGAGACTTCAGAAACTGAGTACCCTACATTGAAATAAGGGCTCCTAAGAATGAAGCCCAACATTTCTCAGTGGTTTGGCTGTGCAGTGGTGTGAGAGATGCTCTGCCTCTTTACGGTGTGCTCAATCAACCACCATGTGCAGGATAAACCACAAAAACCCACAGGACCGTGTGTGCATCTGTGAGGTTTTGCCATGAGAACCAGCGTGATGGCCCTGTTCCCAGGGCATTATGCAGGCAGGTGTCCTGCAGGTATGGAAAGCCTCAGGAAATCCTGCTCTGCAGATGCTTTTTGTGTAACTGGGAACCAAGAGCTGGCTTGTTGTAGTAGCAGATCTCACGGCTGGCAGGTTGTGTTCGTGTGGTTTGCATTTGTACCCCCTCACTGGTGCCTGGGATGTTATGCTGACTGCTATTCCCGTCGTGTTCATAAAGCATCCCGAATTCTGAAGTGCCACCAAGCTGAAGAAGAGCCGAAGCACTAAGAGAACACTATTACCCACTCTTCAAGTGATACTTTGTATGTCTGTCTCCTGTTAAAGATCTTGCTGACTGCAGCGGCCCTTGGGCGAGATGGTGCTATATCGGGATCTTGCACAAAACGTTTCACAGGAAAAGAAAAAGCAAGCTTCAGCAGCCTGTATTATTGGTATACTGGCATTATTTCCCCCCACATTATCAGTTGAATAATTGACTTTCAGGGAGGTTAAGGGACTTGCACTGATTCAGCCAGGGAATACTGGGGCAAAGCCACAAGGAAAACATGCATTGAAGAACCATGTAGTGATGAGTATCTTCCCCAGTGAGACACATCTCCTTCTCTGGTTTATTGTCCCACATAGTTACTGTTTTTTTCATACCACTATACTGACTTTAAAACATTTTAGCAAGTATTCTTCCTGATAAACTTGTTAGAATCTTCAGTGATTTCAGATTCATCTCTCTCTGCAATATCCAGTGAAATTCTTGGATTAGTAAAACAAATTTCTGGTCAGTGTTTCTTAGAACAAAATTGTACCAGTCTCCTAAATATGTCTTTTGAAGGAAGTGAGCCATTAGGTTTTGAGTTACGTATGATGAAGAGGTCAGTATAGACACTGCCATCAACTGTATCACTGCTTCTGAGATCCGCTGAACTGTAGAAGATACAGATCTGGAGCTTTTCTATCCTACGAGATGAATGTTTAAGGGTAACCAACAGTTCATGAAATTTTTCTGTACCTTTTCTGCCCCTGAGAAAAACAGAATACAGTAATTGCATTATGTGAACTTATATGCACTTCTTTGCAAAGTACTGTGTGTCTAGAGATGGAAAGAAAAGGGAAAATGCCCTGTGGAGAGGAATTTGGTGAAAGCCTTCAAATGGTTGACAGCCCAACAATGAAACTAATGTGTAGCCAGCTGTGTGCTCTTGACATGGTTACAGCAGTGCTGATGAAGAGGAAAGGCTGTTAATGCCTTAGGCACTTTGTCTGATTGATCTTAAAATAATTGTAATCTTTGTGTGCGTTCAGTTCTAAGTATTATTTTCTTCTAATTTTTACCTCTCCCCAGTTGCAGTGAGTAGAGCTGTTATTAAGCTAATTGACTTGCAGCAAGGGAGAAATTATCTCCTTTAGCACTGAAAATGAGAGGATTTGCATGCACATCAGCAGAACCTGCTGTATCTTAATGTGACCCTGAACTGGCACTATAGAAGAAAATACAAAACCAAAGGCATTCAGACTCAGATCTTCCCTTTCTGTCCATCTTGCTTGGCACAATCTTATATTTAACTGTACTGACTGTGAGAAGCAGGAAAGATGGTTCTGTTTGACAGGCTTGCCCCACTTCATGGGTGAGAAAGGCGTAAGTTTCATCTCTTCCCTGTCCTCTCCTGCCCTTAGCTCCAGCAGTAGTTGCTATCAATTGGGGCAGGGAGGGAAGTCAGTCTTGCCAAGCATTTTGGCTGACTGCAGAACACAAGTATTCTTTGCCTTCCTATCTGTTCTTCAAAACCCACCCATAAAAGCCAGACAGAGTCTGGTATTTTGTGGGTGGAATAGAAAAAAATACAAAAAAAAATTCCTAAATGAGCAGGCAGTGTGGAAAGGCTGTGGAACAGACAGGAATAGCTGTCTCTTTAGAGTTGATTCCTTGTACCAGTGGGCAGGAAATGCATTGAAACTGTGGCAATAAGAAAATTTTACTCTTCTGCGATGCTTAAAATTCCTGAATGGAAAGCTTTGTGCCAGTGGTTTAGAGTGAACCAAGTCTTTTGGACAGTACTACCACTACAGAGTCACAAGGGGAATGAGCAGCAGCTGAAAATAAACTTGGGGTTCCTGACTGTCAGATCAGCGGTTCAGAACTACACCAAATACATCATTTAGTTTGAGCTCATAACTCTTCCCTGACTCCATCGTATTTATGGTGGACACACCACTATATAAATGGAATTCCACTCGTTGGCAGTCTGCGAGTGGACAGGTCCGTGGCAGCTGTGAAAGCAGCAGGGCAACCTCAGGGCTAAAAAGGGAGTTGCAGTCTGGGATCTCTCTGGTGGAATTGAACACAGCTTTTCTGCAAGCATCCAGGTCTGAAAGGACTGTCTTTCAGCTATTGAAAATACATATTCAATATAGACTGTGCTCTGATTTGTTATTCTGTCATTCTGTTTTTCTGTTATTCGGTGGTCTAATGGAGCAAAACCTGCTGTTACTGAGTCTCTGAATACCTGGAACAAAACTGTTCTGAGTAACTTGGAAACAATAGCAGAACTGCAAACAGAGTGTGCACATTGCCAAATGAATTGGAATATAAGTGTTCTGAGAGTTGAATGTACTCTCGTGGCCTGTAAACATGTGCTCAGTCGCTAAAACACCAGCAATATTCCAAATTGGTAAAGCATCTGCTTCGAGTGCCTAGCCGAGAGCACAGAATTAATTGTCAATCATAATTTAACTTCATTTTGAAGGGTTGTGCGTAACTTCATTGAGTTGGGAGGCCTCAGTGCTGCCTTTTAACGTTGTTGCACAGATGGGAGGGTGAGATAGTGCCTGTGACTAAAGTACCTTGATGACTGGTTTGTTAGTAGGAATTTATTCGAGTTGGAATTGCCTGCAATAGATCTATATATGGTAAAAAAATAAGTGCCCAGCATGTAGTAAGTGTTTATTACCATTTTTTTTTCTTACACCAACTCTTCTAGTTCTAGATTTGAAATGCCAAAATAATTAAACTCTTCAAGATCATCAGTGTCCTGCAAGTCTCAGACTTCCCTCTGCTTCCCTTGCTGCCGCAGCTGACCTTTGAAAAGAGAGTCTTCTCTCTGCTCTGGGGTCTGATCCTGGCAGCCTAAGAGAGACCCCTTGACTCTGGGGGAAGAAGTCAGGAGCCCTAAGAAGGGCTGCTCACTCTTGGGAATGGTAATATCATTCCTTTGGGAAGCAGGCACCTCTGTTTTGTCAGGAAACAGCAGCTTTTACCAAGAATCCAGAAGCTTAGTTTGAGTAGTGTCCTTGGTGTATAATTTCATAGGTGCAGCATCCTAATAATCTTGATTTTGTAGTGATCAGTATTTTTTAAAATACGCAGCCAGTTAAGATCCATCACTAGAAGTTGGGTAACTTGTTTGCATTTTGTTCGAGTTGTTTGTCAAGCTTCTCTGTGTTCTTGATACATAAATTAGATCATGCTGGTTCATCTTTTCCTGAGACATGATTTAATAGCAGCAACTCCTTCTCGGTCTCAGCTCCAGTTTGTTGACCTAGAAGCTATTGCCTCTAATTGGGAAATGTTGTAGTAAGGAAATATGCAGCACAGAATGAGCAGTCAAAAAGATGAAAGCTCTTTCTCTTGAGTGCTTATTCTCATTTCCCTACATTTCCGCAGTACCAGTCAGAATCCCAAGTAAAATCAGGACTGAGAAAGGAGAGCAAACATAACTTAGACCTCTGTCCTTTCACTCTGGGGAAGGAGAAGGCAGAGCACGGGAGAGCACCTTTGCAACAGATCCGAAAATGTGTGAGAGAGGGAAAGGAGCTGCTGTCCAGAGGCCAGATTTAGTCCCAAACCATAATTTTAAAAATTACCTGCATTCCATTTCAGTTCCCTCGTGAAGGATATTAAATCCCATGGAGAGTGTGCATTGAAGTGCGACCAGGATGATGGTTTGTTTATGAGGAACAGCTAGAAAAGAGTGATCCTTCTGCAGTGAAATAAAGAAAATGCTGAGATGCCTGAAAGAAATTATTTGAGAAGAGTGCTGGAAATAATAAAATCAAATAAGCTCTTTTTATCTGAAAGGGAGGTTAAAATGCTTGTTAGGGTAAATATAAATCCGTTCACAACTGCTTCCCTTTTGAAGGAGAAGTAAAGAAATATATGAAGCTCTGTTTGCATTTTACAGCATTTCCCAGAGGTGGAAGATTATTGAACAAATAGTGTTATTTACTAGGTCTAGCCTTGGGAGATGGCCACAAAGGATTCCTTTTATAGCTCCTGATTGGTGGTTCCAAGAGAATAAATCTTCAGAAGCATAGCATGCTATTAGTTGCAGAGAAAGAATAATTATTCTTGTTAATTAGAACTTGTTTGAATGACTCAGGACATGGTATGATAGAGCAAATCAAAGCATCATAAACCCAGTATGGAAGGGAAAAAATAATCATTATGTTTTGTCTTGGTGTGAAATGGCAGCACCTGCAGCTGGAAGGGGATTGATGTGTGTTCCCATTCTCCTGCACAGGGAAGTGGGGAGTGATCCACCATCTCTCTCAGCTAATCTGTGATATTTATGATGCCATACAGAAGAGACCTTTTCTACAATGTAAAGTCATGTATTAGGTCATGTATCTGGTTGACTGAGTATGGATTTCTTTACAAGACTCAGCCATTTAAGTTTTCAACCAGCATTTGATCATCTTTATGTTGTAAATAATTAACCATAAAGTATTTGATTTAAAAAACATAACTAAAATGGGAGCTTAGGACTCTGATAATTTTTCCCCTTCACTGACGCCGTTTTATATGCTGGAAATTATTTATGATGATATGTCCAGTCAATTTCTCAGCCTGCACTGACATTCTTAAAATTACAGTGATATTCTCTTCAGAGAAAGAATAATTATATTTTCCCTGAACTAGCAATCTTTTCAACTTCCTGTGCTTTTTCTTTCATGGCAGTGCTGTAGCTGTTGGCAGGTGAGGAGTTGCCAGGAGGTGAATTGACATTAAAAATGTCAGAGGTCAGCCCACGTGCAGGAAAGAAAGAGGCTGTCAGGAAAGCAAGTTAACCTTTTTTGTGGAAACCTCCTGATTGTGTCTTTGGTGAGAACAACGTAGTCCTGTGGCTGCTCCGTTCCTGCTTTGAGAACTGAAATAAAAAAGGACTTGAAAAGGTTATACATTTGGTGCCTAAAGGGAAGGGGTTTTCAATCTCAGTCCTACCCACAAAGAAAGATCATCTCCTAGTGATTTAGCAGTGTGTATCTTCTAATTTTGCCATAAATACCAGTTTTTCATTCTTTTCTTTTTTTAAACTGAGGACTGGAATTCCTTTACAAAAGATTAACTTCAGTTCCTGAACTAATTTTGGAATTATGACCATGATAAGCTTTTCTTTTTTTAAACTGGCTTACATCAGGTCTTACTTTAAATAGAAATTGCTCATTCATGGCATTAGCAGATGTATTTATAAAAAGAGTCATGTTTCTCATTTTTTAATGGAAATTAGTCTTGAGAGTTTATCTTGAGAGAGTTATACTTTAAAAAGAACTTCAAGAAAGAAATCACTGGTGGCGAGGCGAGGGTTCGCAGATTTCAGTGTAAGAGCAGACTGTTACATCAGTGAAAAATTACCTTGGAAAGGTATTTTAGTTTAGTTTAGGTAAATTTAGTTTAGAAAACACAGGGTTCTGTCTGCAGCCCTTCCTCAGTCGCTGAGAGCCCATCCTTGCAGTCTGTGTGTTCCTGCTCTGCTCACCAGCTCAGTTTAGGTGTATCCAGAAATGCCCTTCCTATGAGAAACCTTCATGGAAGCATTGCTTCCACTGGGGGTGTAGAAGTGCAGTTGGAGCAAGGGCTGGAGCAGGAGGTTGTATCTGGGTATCACTTTCATAGTAAGGTATTGAGAGAGTAAAATACCAGCAGCCTTAAAACTTTCGGGGTTTTTTGTTCGGGTATATTTTATGCACAGTTATTTGAAAGTACACAGTCAGGTTTCAGATATTTTTTTGGTCTCTTTTGTTTGTCAGGCCAGTGCTTGCAGAGTACTTTTGTAGAAGGGATGAACTACTTACTCTATAAAACTTAGACCTGAAGCCACAAGATTAAAGTCACAGCAATAGAGCTCAGCTGCTTCCTTAGTCTCTGACTTCTTTATGCTTCCATGAAAACAGGAAGCCCGTTTTTAACATTGCATTTGTATTGCTCTTAAAAGTAAAGCTGTGGGCACTGTTTTTGATGTATCTATGAAGTAAATGCACATAAAGATGATGTCAGTGTCGCCCAGCCCCAGGGTAGCATTGCACATCTGCTGCTCACAGAGCTCATGGGACCTGTTCCAGCGTTCTCCTCATTGATTGCATTGAGTTGACTTGAGCAGAAGGATGTAATTCAGTGAGGGCAAGGGTGGTAAGGGCTGGGTGAATGTGATCCAAGGCTTGCTGCTCTCAGTAAGAGCAAAATGCAAATGAGATTTATTCTACCTAGGGCTGCACTGCCATCTAGTGATGCAAAGACTCGAGGTGTGCTCTTCATTTTGTCTCCCACAGATCAGCATCTTCATGACACACTTGTCTAATTACGGGAACGACCGCCTGGGCTTGTACACCTTTGTGAATCTGGCCAACTTCGTTCATACCTGGACAAACCTGAAACTGCAAACCCTTCCCCCGGTCCAGCTGGCTCACAAGTATTTTGAGCTATTCCCTGAGCAGAAGGACCCTCTCTGGCAGGTGAAGGCTGTGCAAGAGATCAGAAAAAAATTGTCTTGGTGTTTTTTTTTTCAATTCTTTGTTTCAGTTTCTTGTAGAGAAAAGCAGTTACATTTTTAAGTTGGTTCCATAAAGAGCCAACTGAAGCTTCAGGATGTGATTGTGTTCCCTGTCGCTTGTAAAAGGCTGTGAAATTAATATGCATTAAGATGTGCAATTAAAATTATCTTTAATTTGGTTTTTTTGTGACTACTTGCCTTTAAAAATGTGGGGAAAGACAGGCAAGTGCATGTTGCATTATTTCTCTTCTCCTTTTGGAACTAACAGGAATAAAGCATTTGACAGGCAGATTTATATGCATCTTCTAGCAATTAAAGAAATGAGGTTATCTCCAAGTATGTAAGGAGAAGAGGGCATCCAGAAAGAGAAAAGAGCATTGAGACCATGGCTACCCTAATTAGCCAAGTGGAAGCAGATGAGATAGATCAGAAAGTTCACAACAGGCTGGGAACTGCCCGAGGAAGAAGTTTGCCATGAAGCTGTAGGTACCTGAGTGATAATATTAGCCCAAATAAAATCTTTTTAAGGTGGCTTGGTAGAAATACTCTAAGGAGCAAACTTTACTAAATCAAACATAAAAATGTCTTTAAGCTTGCTTACTCAAATGTTTTCCGGCCTTGGATATTGAATTGCCAACTTAGAGTATGAGATTGCAAATTTGTACTTAAATATGTCTTGAAATTCATGCTGGTTTTGAATAAAACATTGAACTAGAGGGAAAAATGTCAAGGATTTTGCATAATATTAAGAGAGAATGATTTTAAAAATGGAAATTAGCCTGTAGCCACAGTACTTGAAAAATTGTAATTACTTAGAAAAGATATTTGTAAGTTACAGGGACTAAGACATACTGTATGTGGTGTATTTTGTCCATAATTAATGTGATTTTGAAGACAGGTATGTATATTTTTAAGCCTAAAAGGGGTACGTGGAGATAATTCCCTTCATCTCAGTGCAGTATTGCCAAACAACAGTGTCAAAAACTGTGAGTAGCATTTTCAGAACAAATTTAAACTGGTTCAATTGTAAAGCAGCAAAGCCCTCAAAGATTAATATTAGGTACTCGTTTGAATTGGAGGATCAGAATATGAATTTTTGAACAGAAAGCCTTAAATCATAATTAATTTACTGTTTTAGTTTTAAAAATGCAGCATATATAGCATGGTAGCTGTTACAGGATTGGGGCAGCTATATATGTGTACAATCCTTCTCCTTAAAATAAATTGCAAACGCTTAAGAGAATCAGGGTCTGACCTGGTTACATTGGAAATACAATTCTGAATCACTGGAATAGTTCTGGAATGCACAACTTAGTTTTCAGTCATAAGGAAAAATAATAATTTCTGGTAAGAATACTTGTACATGGGTGAAAAATAGGTAATTTATGTAGAAGGGTAGTTTAAGGACCTTATCAAATGTGATTGCCAATGAACTTCTGAGTTTTCCTCTCTGTTTTAGAACCCCTGTGATGACAAACGGCACAGAGATATCTGGTCTAAGGAAAAAACCTGTGATCGGTTACCAAAATTCTTGGTTGTAGGACCCCAGAAAACTGGTGAGATTTTCTTGTATTCCAACAAGATAGGCTGTGTGTAAGTTCAAATAAGTAAAACAGTTAATCAGTGTTGACTCAGGCTGCTGTGTGGAGATCCTGATCATCTAACAGCATTTTTTTAATTTCAGCAAATATAGCTTAATAATGTAACTTAAAACAGCAGTCAGTACACATTGAAAATGCGGGGTTCAGGTGTGTTTTTTGGGGCTTTACGTCAAAATAAGTAAATTTTGATAAAGAGATGAACTAGATAGACAAGCTCTAGTCAAAGTCGAAAAAGGAAAGGACAAGACAGAGACATCTTTCAGATAGATTGGATTCTGAATTGCAAGTTCTTGTCTTGCCTGTGTCTCGTTTATAGAATCTTGTTATTTCTTGGCCTTTTTTTCAAGCTAAAAAGTTCCTAATGGACTGTTCTAATTACAAGATTGCAGTAGTTTATAAATTGACTTAATGGTTATTTTTCTTGTCCGTAATCAGAAAATTGCATGTAAGCTTCTTTTCATCTTCACCAATCCCCAATAGCTACTGAATGCAAGATTTTAAAATATTTTTGTGACAGTCTTGTGTACACAAATCATTCTTTTTAAAACACAGCTATTTTAAGTAGGAAAAACCGATTTCAACACTGGCACTCCAGTGTCTGTATTAACTATTTACAGTTCTTTAAATGTCCTAATTCTAAAAGCTCAGAAAGCACAGGATCTTAGGTGACATAAATCAACATCCCCTCCGTGAAATGAAATGGAATAAAGCTGATTTAGTCCAATCTGTGACTATGATCCCCCCAGAAATGTGTGTATGTGTATTTTTATTTTAAATCTTGGACTTTTATCCCATTTGCAGGTACTACAGCCTTGTATTTGTTCCTGATCATGCATCCTTCAATCATTAGTAACTCCCCCAGCCCAAAAACCTTTGAGGAGGTACAGTTCTTTAATAGAAATAACTACCACAGGGGGATTGATTGGTAAGATGGGTTATTAGTATAAATATAAAAGTTTATGTATTGTGAACAATAGAAAAATGACATTACTGTTGGTAATGGTAACTGTGCATATATAAAGTGAGATAAGAAATAACCTTCAGTGTCCTTCTGAAATGAGGAATAAATGCAAGTGAATAATGATCTTACTGCAGAGTATCTTAAATGCACTAACTTTTGTGAGGCTTTCTTGTAAATGTCCAGATATTAATATGTGCAGAACAGTAACAAAATATGTATTTCTCATTACACATGCCTTTGAAGGTGGGACAGTAATGGTTGTTAGTTGGATATATGGACACAAAAGTTACGTTCCTGCTGGAAATCTTATTTCTTAAGAGAAAAATATACTATCAGGGAGAGGCATTTTTTCCTTTAAATAGGAAATACCAATAGTGGTTATGTTAAATGGGGGGCAGGGAAAGCCTCTCTAGATGTTCTTTAAAGATTGGGTAATTAGGAGAACGTGTCTCTGTGGGTCAGTAAGTGGTGCTGAGACAGAGCCTGTGTGCCTGCTGCCATGTTCACTGTGGCTCCCTGGGAGTCACCAGGCACAGCTGCCCTTGAAGGTCACTCCTTATTCCTCTGCTTTCACAAAGTGCTGCACTGTAAAGCACTGCAGCATGAAAGCTGGTGACATGCTGTGGTGGCTGGGGAGCACCAGTGAAGGATTATTGATTTCTTGTCTTGTTTCTTTATTTTGCCCCCAGTTTAAGGGAAAATACTTTTATTGCCTTTGACTTCGTATTCATCCATAAAATTAACAGGGTGAACACTGTTCTGTGGTCTCGGTGCAGACACATCAGATCAAATTTGTTTGTACGTCACTCGTTTTCCCAGAGTTGTAATTCCTGCAGCACATTCCCACTGGGAAGGGTGGTGAGTCAGCCAGTTGTGCCAACGGAGAGGTGCTGGATGAATGACTGGGAGTGGGAAATTGCTGCTGAAGCATTTGCAGTCAGTGAGGAGGGCGTGCAGGCGAGGCATAGGAGCTCCACGCTGATGGAGCAGCCTAAGTACAGCAAGCCCGTTCTTCCACAAAATCGGTGTTTTCATGTTGCTGGAAAACTACTGTGCTGCTTCTCTCTTTCCTCCTGCCTTGTCCCCTTCCCTAAGGTGCAGGTACAATTTGGCTGCCACACACGTCAGATTACCTTCATCTTAACGTGGCACTGGTGCAAAAACCTCACAGTGGTCAGCCTGTCTAGACCAGGCACATCCCTTTGACAAGTTCTCACTACAGCACTCACTGTGTGCTCCACCGTCCCTGCCAGGTTCCCACAGTTAAGTCTTGGATCCTCAGAACTCCCTGGTGTAGTTGCCCAATTCTTAGATTTGCATTCTGTCTGCCCGACAGATCTCTCGGACCACCTAGTCTGATAGTGTATTTCAGTGCTGGCTTGTAATGAGCTTACCACTTTGTAATTAGATACAAGGGCTCTCCTCATTAGTCCATTAATTGGCTGGGATTCCTGCAAGAATCACAAATAACAATCAGTTCAGTTTGGTTTACAATTGTGGAGATAGGGCTTTATCCCTGAGCTGACTCTGATGTAGTCTTTGTCCAAGCTTAGATTTAGAGCAAGGCCAAGTACAGAAACAGAAAAGGGTTCTTTTAGCCCTCAGAACCTCAGTATTGCTGTTTGAAAGCGGTATAGATGTAAATTGTAGTCTTCCAATAGACATGGTAGAATAGTAAGATGAGAACGGATCCTGCTGTTATTGAAGTGGAGAAGTCTAAATAGACCAGTCCTGCATTTCTTTATGTAAGCTTTGTTACAGGTTTCTTGGACAAGTTTCTTTAAAGCCTTCTCAGCTTTGCCCTTACTGAATTTAATAATTGTCTCATGAATGAGAGACTGAGCAAGACTTCTGCAGTCCATGTCCAGCAGAAATGCTGACCCTAAACTTTGGAACCTCCTGATATCACACCTAGTCTCTTTCCATTTTTCACTGATAGCACATCAACTTCTACTTCTTTTGAATTTTCCGTGTTACCTAAAGAATCAATTCACTTTTTTTGTCCAAAATCAGTGTAGTGCCATATTTGATGTTAAAGGCTTGTAGTCTTCATTGCCTTGTATTTATCATTCTACTTCCAGGACTTCAGTACAACAGCATAATAACTCCACACGTGATCTAGAGCAGATTTGCCCCTAGTGCCTGTTGCCTCTCCCAAAGCTGGCCTTCTCCTTTCCTGGTAAAGCATTCTGAGGCCACACAGTCAGGCCGAGTCATTAGCTTTTAATAATTTTGTGAGTAAAACTGGGTACAACTTCATCATGCGCATCAAATCAGCCATCATACTTCTAGGAAATAAAAGTCCATTGACTTCAATGGTTACAATTTCAAAGCCAACAAGAGCATGTCATTTGATTTAGAAGTAGCTCACTTGTATGAATAGAACAAAGTCTAAGCACTGGAAGAAATCTCAGTCCTTAATCATGGTCTTCAGAAGAGGCTGTTTTAAATAACATTTGTTTTCTCGATACTGGTTAACTGAAAAGTCAAGAGGGCCAAAATTTCCCATTTATTGTTTTCCCCAGCAATAAGAAGTGGTCTGAGGGCCAGGGATAAAGAAGTCCTAATATGACAAAGCAATTGCAGGAATTTAACTACAACTTCATAATGGATGAGGAAAGCTCACAAAAACCCTTAAAACAACTACAACCCAATTTTCCCCAAAAATGTGACTCTCAGAAAAATAAGTGAACTCTGTCACTGCTTAGAAACCTTTTACCTGATGAAGCTGTGTGGGATTGTTTCAGTGCATCTTCCCCACGTAAACAGCCTCTTCTCAGTGAAAGCAATTCTGATACTAAGTAGCTTTTTCTAGAGTATTGCACTTCAGTTGATGTCAGCAAAAGGCCAGATTTGGAAAATTCAAGTTCTTCTTTAGACTTCATTTTGTTCTGACTGAAAAGTGAGAACTTGCTAATTTTAAGATACATAAGTACTGTAACATTTTTATCCAGTTAAAAAAAATAGCTGCTGTGTCTAGTTACATGTAGTGAGAAGCAAGCTAGTACCAAGTAGAATATGATTAAAGATATAATATAAAATTTGGTTTGCCTTTTTTTTTGCAATTAGGCTTTTATTTTAATTGAATATTCTAGAATAAAATATGCTTAACAGATTTATCAGCCTTTGTGGGATTTTTAAGTAGTTCTGAGGATAATGTTGCTTTCCCAGGTACATGGATTTCTTTCCCACTCCTTCTAATGTCACCACTGACTTCCTCTTTGAGAAAAGTGCCAACTATTTCCATTCTGAGGAAGCTCCCAAGAGAGCTGCTTCCCTCATCCCCAAGGCCAAGATCATCACCATCCTCATCGACCCGTCCGACCGCGCGTATTCCTGGTACCAGGTATGCACTTGGGAGAACATGGGCAGGCACCAGTCCAGGTTTCCACCTTGAATCCTCTCTGTATATCCTCTCAGGATGTATCTGTATAAAGGGGTTGCATAGCACCAGCTTTTATTCATCAGTCAGTGACCATATGTGATCACCCTTGGGCTGAGATATCTGTCATTTAAACCTGAAAATATTTTAAGGGTTAAAATAACAGAAACCACTTTTTCAAGTCTATCTGTAATGTAAAAAATGGTTACTTAGTCAATTAATTTATATAATCAGCACATAGAGAAATTAGCATATAGACACAGTTATCTAGTTCATGCTCAAAATACAAGGTAGGTTAAGAAATTTTTTGTCAGTAGGAGCAACCAGTTTGCCTTGTTCTCCCAGCTTTTGTAGTCTGTAAAGTTCCAGCAGTTTCTCTTCTTTTACAGCATCAGCGATCCCACGAAGACCCTGCAGCTCTGAAATTCAGCTTCTATCAGGTGATCACAGCTGGCCCTCGAGCCCCCTCTGAGCTCAGAGCTCTCCAGAAGAGATGCCTGGCCCCTGGATGGTATGCTATCCACATTGAAAGATGGCTCACTTACTTCCCACCTTACCAGGTGAATAAGACTCTTGACATCCTCATCCTATATATATATATATATATGTATATGTATATTCTATCCTAAAAGTTTACCTTTCTAAAAGTCTTGCCTACTGAATGCTGATCTCCGGGATATCCTACGAATCGTTAATCTCCTTCTGGCCCCGTCTAAGATCAAGCCTCAGAAGATGCACATCCTAAGCCCTGAACATCATGTGATAACACCAGACCAGCCAAACAATATCACATGATCAGTATCTCCTTGGGAGATTTATTTCTGGAATGGAATTTTGTGACATTGGCAGCGTGTCTGGCACCGCTCCCCACCCAACAGTTAGAGGGAGGTTGGCTGCAATCCCAACCTTCTGTTTATCCAGGACTCCTGTAGCTGAGACAAGTTGGCTGGAGTCTGCACCTTCTGTTTTCCCAGAGTGTGTCAAGGAGGGTCTGATGCATCTAGCTGGTGTTATTCTCCACATACTCTATTTTCAGCCAGCCTTGTATCTCTCTTCATGAGACACACAATGCTGTAATATCCTGACTGTCGTATGACATTCTCCTCTTTATGTTTTCATTTGCTTTTCTCCACAAGTTACCCGTGAATATTGAATAATATGCATTGTCATGCAGATTTTTGCCAGATTTTAGGTCCCACAGTGATAATGAAGAACCAGCCCTGATACCCTTAAGTTTTATCTAGAGAAGTAGTAGCCATTAATACGATTTTTTCTTGGCTGGACCAATCTCTCTCAATTTCCTGCCAGTATTTCTTATCTTTCTAGATCCTTCACTGCTATTTCTCTGTTGTCACAACTGCTTCCAATGCAATATAATTTCAAATTTAATTAAGATGCTATTCACTCTGCTCCCAGGTCATTAATGATGATGACAATTAAGACTGGGACCATTATTGTTTCCTGGGGCAGTACTCTCTGTATAATGAAGGAGTTTGACAGAGGTGGAAGTTTCAGTTGCAAGCCTGAAATAATGAATTTCAAATTAAACCTCCATTTATTTTCTCTGTTGTAGTTGCTCATTATTGATGGACAGCAGCTGAGAACTGACCCATCTACCGTAATGGATGAAGTACAGAAGTTTCTGGGAGTCTCTCCTCATTATAATTACTCTGAAGCCCTAACGTGAGTTAATTAGTTCATCATTTTCATATGTTCCTACATTCCTAAAATACCAGCTAGTCTGTAAGTCAGCTCCCTGCAGAATAAAGCCCCTCACAGTTCTTTGAGCTGTCAGTAGGGTGAATTGTTCGGAACACAATTTGGGGTTAAATTTTCCATGAATCATTCACTGAGCCACTTGGCTGTTACAGAAGTAGAGCTCTGACAGACACAGTGCTGCTTTGTCAGAATTGCATATGAATTTTGAATGGATCAAAAGGAATTTTACTTCCATGAGTGGAACATGGAATGCTGATATGCATAAACAGAAAGCAAATAGAATTAATTTCTCTTTGTTTTTGGCATTAGCTGAAAAACAGATTCAGTTATATCAGTCAGGAATGTAACATCCACTCCTTTGGATTCTGACTCCTAGATCTGGTTACACACAAATTTTACACCGCACAATGTTTGTTTCAGGTTCGATTCACATAAAGGATTCTGGTGTCAGCTCTTGGAAGAAGGAAAAACCAAGTGTCTTGGAAAGAGCAAAGGCAGAAAATATCCTCCTATGGATTCTGAGGTAAAACCGTTATGCTCGTTGGCATTGTACAGGAATTCAGTTGGCACATACGGGACATGACAGAGGCAAAATCATGAGGAGGGAGAGAAGACAAAATTAAGTAGGTGTTAATTATTTGGGTGCCTTTCCCTACAAAGTAGATGTTTAAGATAGCTGTGGAGTGCATAGACTTTCAGTTCTTTATTTCGAATGTGAAGATTAAGTCATTAAAAAAACAACAGCAACAGAAAACCCCCACAAATCCTAAAACTTGGTGCCCCTTAGAAAACTAAACTTGCTGCTCCTGGAGCCCTGTCCCCTTTACCTTATGGACTTAAGCAGCAGAGGTTCCACAGTCCAGGTTTTCTTCTCATGATCGGATAGGTGTATTTGTGTGGTCCCTTGTCTTTTAAGACTAGTTAGACTGTGACAAGTAATGCAGACACTCCTATAATCCAGTTTTAACAGAGGTTAGGGTCTCTTTCTATGAATTTTATAAATACCTTCCTTAGACAAATGCCCAAACGAGGAAATTTCCATCGGATCAAATGCTGCAGCCTGTACCCAAGGGCAATTCAGTCTCCTACTCTAGCTGTAACTTTTATGTTGATTCTGTCTTGCATTGCCATTTCATTTAGCCTGACTAAAATGCAAATAAAAACTTAACAGTTTGAACAGCAGTAAGAATTAATGTACCAGGTAAGCTGGGATTTTTTCTCACAGTACTTACATTATAAATAACTTCACAACAGTAGAGTCATACTGATACAAAATCATTGGGGGAGAAGGATTTTGGTCAGAGGTAAGACAAAACTGTGTTTGTGCAAATTCTTGTCTTTTTCAACTCTGAATACTTCTGAAAATGGGGGTTGCTAACTGATACATGTCTACATACAAAGATATTTTAGAAGCTGTTATTTCAATTGCACTGCAGTAAAAGTATCTGCATCACCTTCAGTGTGATTCTAAATTTACAAGACTAAGAGTAGAATCAAATTTTGCTTTGACTTCAGTGTTCATTTTGGACAACCTTTGTTTCCCTTGAAATTACCTCTTAGAGTTCAGCTCCTTGCATGCAGTAGATAGCATAAAACAATATAAATTGCATAACAGGAAGTAAAGTTTTCGCACAGGTCAAACCAACTTTGAAACCTCGAATTCACAGCAACTACAGTACAGCATTTTATTAAATAAAATCCCCTCCTTTTGTATCCATCAGTGCAGGGCCTTTCTGTCAAGCTACTACAGAGATCACAATGTGGAACTGTCAAAACTCCTCCACAAACTGGGACAACCCCTGCCATCGTGGCTGAGACAGGAGCTACAGAAAGTGAGATAGCATTGGAAGAGAGCTTTTTGAAATCTCCCTTCCACATTTCAGTCGTCATACCTGAACTTTCCAGCAGCTACCAGAAGGTCTTGTAAGATATACCTCTTCAAAAAAGTGTAAAGGATAGAAATTATTTCCATATGCTGGCATGTGGATTGTAAAAATACATGTGTTTCTTAGAGCTCTGGTGGGCCAAATCTTTCTCATAAACATTTCTGGGCCTGTGGACTTGTGGACTACTGTGCACATATGTGGAAGTTATTTACAACTGGTATAAGCGTCAGAGATACACGACCTGTCCAATTTCACGGTAAATATTCACATTTTTATGTATCAGTTTTAAAGTATTGTGTCTCATGTAGGTTTTGTAGCCCTTTGTTGGACCACTGACAGTTTTTCTGAGGATTTGATTATTGTGTTGCATAGGATAAGATAATGTAGCACAAAATGCCCAGAGTACTTCTGCCTTTGGAATCAGCTTGCTAATGCCCAAAGTGTGTGCAAACACAGGGGAGCAGTACAGTTATCATGTATCATTTAGCTGTGGGTGGCAACAAATGCACCCAGCAGCATATGGAATCCACAGGTGTAGAAAGAAAACCGCAAACAAGCAAAACAGAACCTATGATTATATCCTGTAACAACAAACCCTTACGGTGTGGGAAGGGCCTTTGTCTGTAATGAATATGTCTGTTTTTGTACTGACTGAGATGTGAATTATCTGAGCAGAAACTTAACTGGATATGTGAAGCACACAAGTTGCAGTATTAGACTTCAACAACCGTGACCCAAACTGGAGCAGGGCAAGGAAGAGGCTTTCACTCCTGGTTCTGTGAGCAGCCAGATCTGGACACTGCGCTGTGGGCTTACATTTCTGTGAGTCAGGAGTGACTCCACTGAAATCAATGAAAAACTCATAAAAAGCAGAAAAACATCCTTACTTTTATTGCCTTAATTTGCACCACTATTTTTTCCTTAATTTATTTGCCTTTAACCTATGCTTTTCCCCCCTCAACCTCATCAAACTTGTAGTGTCTTTCTGCAACCTTCAGATTACGTCAGCTGCAAAAATTACCAGATTTCCAGATGAAAATGGCTGTTCTGTTTCCAGATGTTTGGTATTAAATATTAGGAATAAGCTTTGGAGGGGAAAAAAATAAACAGTTTGTAATCATGGTAGAAAATTACACTCGCATCATGGGAAAACACAAATATCCGCCCTTGCAGGCAGATATTTATGTGATAGTTCTCGACAATACATCTCTCAATGCATCAGATTAGATGGGAGATAAAGTCTAATCAATAGTGCTTAGAAGTTGAGGAAGATCATTGGAAACTTCAGCTAAGTGTGGCCTTAAAGCTTCTCACTGAACTTTGGCTCTGAGTGTTTCTAAAGGCATGAAGGGTTAGTGAAAACAAAGGAGAACTACAGTACTAAATGTAAGGCTTTATACAGTAGCTCTGTAATGTTTTCATCATTTGTTTCAGGGTGAATACTTAAAAAAATGCATCAAATGGTGGAAAAACTTCCTATTGTCTCAGTGCTGTTTTACGACATTTATGTAATCATACAATTTAACTTTCAAGGTAATGGAATGGAAACCAGTCTGTTATTTCCTAAACAGAAAACAGATGTTGAGATCCTTACTGTACCTCTAACTGGTAATCTTTATTATTTATTGATTTTGTCTATGTAATGTGTGGTTTTGATAGGCCTGTAAAGAAAAAAATCTAGACGAATTTGCTGTATATAACAATGTTCTTTACGCAGCACATTTTTGCTGAGAGAATATGCATGGTTAAGGATGAGGACCTACTAGAGTAGACATTTTTTAAGATGAACATCTCTATTATTTATTAGAATGAGAATTTCATTTCACTTTAAATATTCAGTCATATGGATTTGTCTCAAAAGCTGACTTGTCTTAAAGTACTTCTTATTTGATAAAAGAAACACTCTGGATTCTGAACATCTGTAAAAGCAAATACTCTGCATGCTATGGACAGCTTGTGCATCCTGCAAGCATCCATATAGATTTGTTACAGCTAAATTGAATAACTGGAGAGAATACCTGGGGTTTTCATCCTGTCATGATTGATTTTACTCGATACAACCTGGTGTAACATCATGCAAACGTTTTGAAAATTCAGGGATTGCACAAAGCTCCTGTTGTGCAGTGCTGCCTCAGTTACTCCATGTTCTTGAGTGTAACAGCATTATAAAATAAAGGAAAATGGCAAAAACCTTGGGCACTATCAAGTGCCTGATGTTTTCAGGGTGAGAACACAGACTGAGTGCCTCCTACATGCAGGAGGAATTGCCTTCAGCCACATTCCTGGTTTGTTCTTTGTTTTAAAGAATTCCCTCCCTGTCTTCTTGCCCTGGGAAAGCAAGGCCCTGAGAGAATGAGTGGGCAGTCAAGGACAGAGTGCTGACATTGGTCACATTGTCCCCTGGGGAATTTTACAGCCCATCTGGGGTCACCATGAGGCACTGGGACAATAAATCCTCCATGTGTACGGCCTTGGGTGGATTATTACTTGTTTGTAAAAGAATGGTATGAAGCCATGGGGGTTTTATTCCAGAACTATTCTATTTAAATGTGTTCTTACATTTAACAGGAGCCTTTAAGAAGCACTTTTAACATGCAGCCAACTTGGTGAAGGAGGAGGAAGCTGAGCACAGCATGCAGACAGCAGCTGGGTGTGTGTCAGGGGATGCACATGAGTACAGCTGCATAACCAGGTCATACCACATGAGTTACCTGACAAAGTATAACCTCTTCCATTCACAGCTTACCTGCAGTGTTCTATTTCCAGAAATAAACTATCAGTATTAGTACTCTTAAAAATCCGTATTTGTTACAAGGAATCTCTGTTTGCTAGTCCAAGTCAGATGTTGTATTGTGGCTGGTAACACAGCCATCGTTTCTGTTCCCCTGGTAGGTAACTGCACAAGCAATTTCTTTAACAACTGCTTGGTTTTGTGAGTTTCATCTTTGTTTTCATAAACATGATTCTGAAATTTGCTTTCTGCAGACATCAGTGCCGTTAAAAAACAATGTGTGGTTCTGAGCAGATATTGACCATTTGGGGGTGTAAACACAGAGCCTGATCTGAAATCACCTAATGATTTGAGCTAACATTCCTGAGAATACTGTGACATTTTCCCAGTTCTACTTGTGCAGAAAGAATTAGTTTGAATGATTTGCAGACTATCTTGTACAGAATACCCTTTTTCATTGCTTAAAAATGTGAAACTTCCTCAGGAAGAAATTAAATAGATATTTCAATGTTTATAGATGTAATACTCTTGTCATTCACATTGAATGAAAATTGCTGGAAACATTTTTCTCAGAGTTTTTTTAAATAAAAAATAGATATTATTCTGATAGTGGCATGGTATTTGAAGTGCAACAATAAACTCTGATAAGAAAATGTAGTGCTGTGTGGAAGTGACTTTCATGTTCACGGAAGTTGTCCTTTTCCAGGTTGGTTAGCAGCTATTGCAGCTTGACACTGAGCTACAACACAATCCAGCAGCACAGGAGCAGCATGAAATGTTTTCAGAAATGAAAAATATTGCTTACTCTTGCTGTGAGTGAATATTGCTGCTTTATGCAGCTGCTTGTTTTACTCCTTTTGCTTCCTGCTTACTTTTTATTTCTTGTGCCAGCACTTGCTAATGGGCTGGAGAAACATCTCCAGAGTTTGCTATTTTTAAGGTAACAAGCAAAATTTATTCACATCATTTGCCTTGGGGATTCAATAGTTGTGCCAATGCATCAGCCTACACAGACATGAGAAAAGCTTTCTTTGGAGAAACCTCTAAAGATGGTATGAATGTCCAAAGGAAAATTCACTGTTATCAACAAACTCAGAACAGAATATAAAAACGTACTTATCTAACTGGGCAAAAGCTGCGTAGGAGTGTGGGAAGTAGGATATTAACAAAATATTGAATTCATTACAGAGAAATGATGCAACTTAAGAAGTCTAAACTTCTTGTATAATACCCATCTCTATAATCTCTTAAAGAAACAGTAAAGTAATAACAGATAGTAAGAAAAGGGGAAAGATCCTTGCTACAAATAATACCTTCTTGGCCTCTGTCTTTGATTTATCCACTTTCATATAATGTTTCTTTTCAGTTCTTCCAGTCCACAAATTCCTAGAGCTCAAAGGGAAAGGACTTTTTGTCTCTCTGGGTGATACGGATGGAGAAAGCACAACAGTCAGCGAAGGGCAAATCCCAGGAGCGGGAAAGTAATCATCAGCTGAAACCAAGGGCTAGGGAAACCTGAATGGGGGAGGAATTCAGACGAAGTAACAGTGATCATCTAAAACACATGCATTGAGCTTGAGTCTTCCCTGGGCTGAGGACAGCTAATAATAGTTAAATAAGCTGCTGTGCTGTATAGTAATGAGGGGAGATTTAGACTTGACATGAGGAAGCATTTCTTTATGAGAAGGTGTTCAGACACTGGACCAGGCTCCCTGGAGAGGTGGTTGATGCTCCAGGCCTGACAGTGTTTAAAAATCATTTGGAAAATGCCTTTAACAACAGGCTTTAACTTCTGGTTGGCCCTGAGGTGGTTGGGCATTTGGACTGATGATCCTTGTAGGCCCCTCCCAACTCGAATATTCTGTTCTGTTCTATCCTGTTCTAACTAAAAATAAAGGTGTGGACATTTGGCCAGCATGCCGTTGCTTACATGGACTGGAAAAGGGAAATGACCTGTGTTCACCTAGAGGGATGGCTTCATTTTTCTAGCATATCTTTCACGACCTCTGATTTTTATTTTAGTCCATGCTTTTCAAATAACAAGCAGTATTGTTGCAGCATTTAAGGCCTATCTTATGACGGGACCAACCATACATACACGTGTTGTCTACAGAGAGAAAGCAGCATCGCTGTCTCGATCAGCTGAAGGTCTCTGCTTTGTTTTGGAGAGTCCCTTAGCCGCTTTGTCCCCGGGAATGCTACTCGGTATCTTCGGGAAGGAGAGGGAATCAACACAGGAGGAGGGATCAATCCTATTTCCCGCCCGCGAGTTCCCCTGGCCGAGCTCCGGGCGCGTGCGCGCCGTGGCCCCGCCCAGCGCCTGAAGCCCCGCGCCCAGGCCGGCGTCACGGCGGTGCCCAGTTCGTGCCGCCGGCTCGTGCGGGGTCGGGCGCGTGCGGATCGGGCTCCGCGTGGGCGGGCGCGCGGCGCGGCCGTTGGCGCTGAGGGGGCGCGCGGCGGGCGCGGGAAGGGTGAGGGTGAAGTGGCAGTGGCGGCGGCGGTGCTCGCGGATCGGGCGCGCTTTCCTCCGCAGCGGCAGAAGAGCGGAGCGGAGCAGACAGAAGGTAGGCTTCATGATGGGGTGGGCTCCGTAACAGGGAGGATAGGTGGGAGCCGGGCGGCGGCGGCCCGGGGCCCGGGCGCGGGCCGGGGCAGCATGAGGGAGGGAGAGAGGAAGGGAAAATGGCGGCCGCCACGTGGCGGAGGGGGGGGGGAATAGGGATCCATGACTCCATGGGAGCTGCCGCCTGTGGCTGACTCCCTTCCTAGGCATGGAAGAGTAGCGCCTTGCTAATTGGCAAAACTTTTACCCTCTTGTGGGTATAAGTCGTTGACTGTGGCAAGTAACAAACCGAGTCTGCCATGGGGTTAGCTGTCTCCCCCTTTTTTGGGTATCTTGTGGTTGATTGGTTTTTCAGGTGTCTCCGTTTTTTTCCCCCGTAGTAAGCTATTACAGCCCGGTTTTTAAACTTTTTTTTACTTTTTTTTTTCTTTAATTCCACAGGAGCGCAGGAGCTGAAAGTATGGAGGTGTACTTCTTGAACTTCTTTCCACAAAGTATGTGACAGGCTGTGTGTTACCTAGTAAGCTCTTCAGAGGTGAGATTTGGGGCAGGAATAATACAGATTTGGTGCTTTGTGTGTAGTCATTACTGTGACTTGTCCTTTGAAATCAAGGTACCGGCTTGGTGTTTTATTTTAAGGCATGCTTCATTGTTTTGTGTTTTCGGGACAGAAAAGTATCAACAAGCACGTTAGTGTGACTAGGAGGAATTGGGTTTGGATGTAGAGGCATTAGAAAACATAATGCACTATTCCTAGCATAAAAAGCACGTTGCCAGTACTTTGCCTGCCAAACTCGAAGCATCCGAATGCACAGATTTCTCAGGGTTATCCTGTGCAAGGGGAATGTCTTTTTCGATAAGCATGTGAGTACCAAGAGAAATCTGCAGCTGCAGGAGTGGGGGAGATGGGAAGCTGATACCAAGAGCTTTGTTTCAGAACAGTTTTACAACTTCTAGGAGAGCATCCTGCTGTTCAGTGATGATTCCTGTCTTATTTGTGTTTCCAGAAGCAATATTAAACCGCCTCAAACTTGTTTTTACAGGGGAAAAACCCTCTTGAGTTATGATGACAGAAGAAGATGGGGCTAAATTCCACATGTGAATTCTAGGAGTAGCTGTGACTAAATCTGTTAATTTTTGCTTAGGGTAGGGTGGATGTGTTTAATCATCTGGAATTGATGCCTTGGGGAGCAGTAATATTTCTGGTTGTCAAGTAGAGCTAGCAAAAGCTAATTTTAGGCTAGGTCTTAACCTTGATTTTTCAACAAAATTAAAATTTTTGAGCTTTAATGAGAGCTGCTGCAGTCCATCTGATCTTGATGATGAGGGGCTGAAACCCAGCTTACTGTGCCTAAAATTAGGCTTGACTGCTTCTATACGGGCAAATACAGTTAGGACCTCGTTTTGTGCTGCTCCACTCTAAGCCTTAAGCTATTACAATAATGGTTTTGGTAGTTGAGTGGCTGTGCTGCACCTTCAGGGATGGCTCCTCTGCTCTCAAAGTGTGTTAGAAAGGCTGTTGCAAGGAGTGTGCCTGTGCTGCAGAAGCTGCAGGTAAGTTTTTGAAGTCTGAAAAATGGATGTGGAAACTACAGCCGTAATTTTGGTGTCTGTGGGAATGTAAAACATTCGAATGTATGAATAAGTCAATAAAGAGACATGACTTTGGCTGCATGTGTGGCTTTTTTCTTAAAAGACTGCTGGTAACTAAGCCTAGACCTGCACATGTTTGTCAGAATTAATTACACGTGCCAAATCTGCTTGTTCTGGGGACACACCTTTTGGGCCTTAAGTGTGGCAGAATCTGTGGTGTCCGGTGGCTGATGCATTGTGTGGGAACCACTCCAGAAGTGTGTATGGCTTGAATATGGCTATGGTAAGTGCTGCAGGGCAGAAACAGTGACTTACAATAGAGCTGATTTTTCAGTTGCTGTTGCTGAGGGATCCATATTTAAGAAAATTGATGGAAATCCAGTAGATGGTGAATCATTGTATACTCAGACAAGATAATTTACTTAAAAGTAAATGTGCTGTCTTAGTGAATACCAGCCGTGCTGGCACAATCTCTTACAGAATATCTTTCAGATAATAAAAATTTTTTTGCAAATAGTTGGAAATGGAAACATTAAGGGGAAAGGGAGGCTTTGAAAGGACTAGGAAACAAAATCTCTGAAGCCAGAACTGAGATGATCAGCATGCAGTGTTATTGCTGCTGAGTGTTTATCAGCTGAGGTCAGGATTCCTGCTTGAAGTGAATGGAGCAGATCTGTGGGCTCTAATTACAGCATGGATTAGATCTGAGGAAATGACTTCTGGTGGTTGTGTTTTTTGGGGAGATTAGGGAGCTGTCATAGGAAACTTCAAATTTTCTTTTAAGCATATACTTTTTCTGCCCTAGCGGAAGTACAGTTGAATTGAATATGTGCTCTTGTGTGGCGCTGTAATAAGTGATAGCACACCTGTTTAATTGGTGGTGTGTGATTACACTCTCCTCTTAAACAGCCCTATCATATGGCAGGCATTCTTACTGCTCAGGATTCCAAGGTGGTGGCTGCCAAGCCTAATAGCCAACAATCTGGAGTGTGTACTGTGTTTCCTTTTCTCCAAGAAGACTGGACTTCTATTGTAACCTCAGCGCTTCTAGAAAATAACACATCAGTTCTACGGGGGCAGTTACTTGCTTATCTTACATGGACAAATGCCAGGCAGACTGGTCCTTGTACTTTCGGAAGTTGTTCAGGGTCAAGTAGGATACACATTAAGGAGGCTTTGTGTGTCAGTTGCAGTGATGTTTGTTTATATTCTCTGGAAAGCAAACAAAAACTTGGGAAGTTTAGGAGGGCTGTGCATACCTATAAATCAGGGTGCTGCAGAACCTGGAGGGATGACACATCTCTTTAGGATGGTCATCTCATCTGGTAACGGAAGTGCCAAGTGTTTTCATGGTTTGTGCCACCATTAGCACAGTTATTAACAGCTTTAAAAGTGTAGGCTAAAGTTAAGACAACATAACTGGTTTGAGTTAAAGCAGTGGGAATTCTGTCATTCAGGGACAAACTTCCCTCTGAGAAAATAGCCCTAAGTTTATATGCTTTGAAGAAGATGCTTTGAAGAGCCCCCGTTCTCAGGTAATACAGCTCACGTGAGGTTTACCCATCTGATGTTCTGCAGCAGTGCTTGTACATCCACAGCATTAATTAACGTACAGAAATTGTAGTCAGTGTGGCAGTTTTTATTGTATACGTGTATACCATCACACTCACTGAACAAAAATGAGAATGGTGTAAGATGGAGACAATTTCATATTAAAAACTGAAAAGGCATGCTCAGCATGGAAACAGTAGTGCAACATTTTAAAATCCAACTAAGCATTCTATTAAAAGAGCAAAACTAACAAAGTACTGTACTAAATCTGAACATTTACTACACTTAGTATGCAGGCTTAATTTCCCCTCCCCTCAAAGTATCCTATTTTTGTGGTGCAACTATCTAAAAGATGATTATTTCGCCTGTATACAATGCATATATTGCACTATGTAGCCTATTTCACCACAAGTCTCTGGGTCTTTTACAGCAAAGCTTGGATGTTACAAGCAGATACATTTTGACAGACTGAGTTCCCCTGTAATTAAGGGCTATACAGAAGTAAAAATGTAATGGTTTCAAAGTTCACTAGTACAGTGTTCGCATTGGTCTAACAGTAGGTGGTCACAGTACTGTGGTTTTTGATGTTTTTAAATATTTCACGCTATTTCACATAGTGTGGAATTACAGAGAACTAAAATGTATTAAAGCACCTCATGTACTAATTTAGCACCAGTTAAAATAATTAGTCCTGACCCTTGAAAACTGAAGTTTGAGGTCAGAGAGATTAAGGGCCAAATGTTCAATCACATGGGCTTCTGCAATGTCATTGCCACTTTGTATGCAAGTGAGTTGTCTTGGATATTTGTTATAACACCAGAGAGACATACAACCATACAGAAATTAATGACTGCCCGCTTACAGCATGAATGCAAGCATCCCACTTTTTCACAAAACACCACACAACACAGTCATAGCCAGTTTGATGAATAGGAAACAGGGAAACAGTCACTGGTAGTCACAGTTCGCACAATCACTATGTGGTGACACTCATCTGCCACACTTGTCACACTGGAGTGTTTCATGGCCCACAGCTTTCAGTTCAGTTATTATGAGAATGGTTGTTAATGTGGTACGTAGAGCACGCTTGGAGGTACTCGGCGTGGCCTTTGACAGGGACTGCAGAGGTAGTGCTGAGCCAGTTCCCAGGTGATTTCCAGACTGGTACCCTTCAGTGTTGCACTAAGGTGGTGATTATCTCCTGTGTTCTAGGTTCAGTGTGGTGGCCCTTTCTAGAAGGACAGTAAGTTGGTTATCAGTGCATTTTTATAAGAAGTTGTTAGGGATTTCATAGTATGGGGAACAGTATTTGGAAAAGGAACTAAATGGAATCAAGATGTGTCAGTGCTTTAGAAGTCACTGAAAACTAAGCTTTCCTGTTAGATCAGCCTGAACCAGTGTTGCAAGTAAGCAGGAGAGAGTTGTCTAAATATTATTTTGTAGAAAACATAGTTTAAGACTTTACAGACCTTGTCAGACAAGTTTTGGCTCAACAACTCCATTGTATGTATAACTTTCTCTGGTAGGATTCACAGAGGTTCTTTGCACTACTTGAGGAAAGCCCAGCAGTGAGAGGATTGGGATGTTTGTTAGTCTGACACCGTACTGACAGCTAGTGGTAAATAGGAAAAGTGAATCCTCTCCAAAATGCTGCATGTCCTCAAAATTATGAATTTCAGAAATAAGACAAATGTTACTTATGTAGAGGAGAGAAAATAAGTGATTGCTCTTGCAGCTGTGCAGGATGTTTGTGGGGGAACTGTCAGTGTACTGCCTGTTTTACTTGGGAATGTACTTTACGCACACTAACCTGTGAGGACATTTAGCAGACTACCTGGGGATCTGATTATTGACCATTATTTTCCTTCCTGCATATATTTACAATTACTTAGCAAGAATCAGTCTACTAATTGTCTCATTAGCTACTGAAACATGAGTCAGATTTAGGGGACTGAGTGTAAAATCATAGTACTAATAGATTAAATAAACTAGACTGAGGATTAATTGAGATCGGTAATTAATTGTAGAGAAGCTTGGAGCATAAATAGTTTGGAGCTGCAGTCTTGTGGGCAGTGAGTCTCAGCGAAGTCTCCAGCTGTCCTGCTCCAGTATTAACTCTACCTGACTATCACTTTTCCCCTTAGATACATGGTAACTTGTTCATGCAATATTTACACTTCTGGAACAGGGAGGATAATAATCCCTAACTGGAATGATTGTGTGTATACAGCTTGGATTTAATAAAAACAAAAACACACGAATCAGGAAAATGTCTGTTTCCACCCACTGTGGGCCCCAGCTGTGCACTGCTTGTGCTGTTCAAGTTGTCCTGCCTCAAACTTTGGTTTTCATTACAGACATTCATAGTTTGGTCACACTTTTAATCCAGGGTACGAAAGACGATACTTTTGTGTAGACACCTGGGGAATCTTTGACCCCACAGCCGTAGCCCCAGGAGGTGACACCGTACACAACCCAGCTTTCCCCAGGGCGTTCACACATCAGTGGTCCACCACTGTCTCCTTGACAGCTGTCAACACGTTTCTGTTCCTGCATGTTTCCAGCACAGAGCATTCTTCCTGTGAATCTCCTTTTGTAGCGCTCTTCGCACATCCTCTTGGGAAGTAAGGGGATGGCAGCCTGTTGCAGTGTTCTTGAATAAGCCCGTCCTAGAAAGGAGATCCAAATTATTGTCTCATTACAATAGATGGTCTTGGAAACGTACATGTGATTTAATCCAATTTTTGCTCTCAGACCTTCACACTGCTTTGTCATTACATAAAATTACTGGAAGCAAGACTACTGAAAAAATCTGTGCATTAAATGTAAAATATAGATGCTTTTTAAAAAGTAGCTTTTCTGCATGTGTTCTCCAGATCTTTCCAAAGCTGGAGTTTGGTTTATTCTGAGCACTTTGTGTCTTCTACAGAAGAACGCTTTAAAACCTCTATGAGGAAGCAATTTGTGGGAGTCTTGAGCAGTTAAGAGTGAAGCAGTAGAAATACTTCATTTCTATGTCACCAGTTCAAATCTAGTGTAGCTCAGCCTGACAGGTGCTGCATCTTTTGGTGGCTTCCACGTAGAGCATTCAAATGGATCTTTCTACTTTTTTTCCTTAGCTTGCACCTCTTTCCATTGGAAGCATGGAAAATGAAAGCCAGTGTTGGTTTGGCCTTTTTTTGAGTAAAATCTTATAACTTGTGAAGTAATTATGATTCATATAGTAAGTGTGAAATGTCAGCTGAGGTACTGCAATGATGTAATTTCTTACCATAAATTGAAGCCAATTACTGCAGTGGTTAATGTTTCCTTAAATAGATGTCCTAAGTTAACAGTATTGCAGGACTTTCAGTGAATGATGTAAAAAGGCTAGACAGAGCTAGGCAATGAATTAACAATTGATTTTAGCAAAAATCCCACCCTACATGTCTCTCTCATTTATTGTAGTACAGTGACCCCAACATCTGTGCACACAGATTAGTGCGTGTAAAGAGGAGGAACGGATACTTGGCTGTGCCTTGTCTCCTTGCCAGATTGAGTGAGTCACTGGAACAAAGGCTCAAGTGTGGTTGCTGTCTTGCACTGTATTCAGCACCACGAAAACATAAAAGTAAAGCACGGTTATTAATTTATGAAACATTTAGAGGACAAAGATCTTTGAAGAGGAAGAATCTTGTACTGACCGGAAAAAGCGAGTAGAAGCCTGGAATGCAGACTGCATTGAGGTTCTTGTAAATTTTGGCAAGATGTTCTATTATTTAAATCAAAGTTGGTTGAAATGTCAGTGGTAACAAGGAACACTAAAATGTTATTTGAAATTCTATTATGTGTATATTTTCCATTCATTTTTCTACTGTAGTAATTTAAATAACCTTTCTAAAATTAAAATATTTGTGGTCCTTACCTTTGAAACCTTAAATGTGTTAGAGCTGTTAGTTATGTACTGAGGCAGGGGGTGATAAGCTGCTCTGCAGGGTGTGCCTGGCAACAAATAAGCTTTTTATTCCTGCTTGTCAGTCTTAATGAGGCCATTTTAGTGACAGGGTCTGTGATTTAGAGTGACATGGTTAATCACTGCTTTCCAAACACAAACTATGTTCAGTAAACAAAATGTTGTCATTCCTGGTTAAGGATCAGGAGAGAAAATATTCCCCTATGTAAAAGCAGTAAAATGCATTCATTTTGAGCATTTTCTTATTTTAATTATTTGAGGGCTTTTTTAAAGCAGCCTCAGATAACCAGATTGGTGCACGGAAATTATTTTACCTGTGTCACCCCATCCGGTGATGAAACAGTTGGGAGCAGTTTTCTGTGGTCGCTCCCTCCTCAGTGGCAAGCAGGCAGGTAAGACGTGGGTGCTGAACCTTGCACACTGTTCCTCGGGCCCCTGCAGCCTCACCAAGGCAATGTCATAGTCGCTGCTGTCAGGCCTGTACTCCTTGTGCATCACAATCTCCTGGACTCCGATTTCCTCCTCGTACTCCTCCTGTACCAGCGTGTGATAGTCTCCAACCCGCACCACGTAGTTGCGAGTGTTGTTGCCATACCTGAGATGGAGGTGAAAACAAATAGGGCTGGCTCAGGCACAGTCACATCCTGAGCATGCAAACAGAGTTCATCAGTTTCTTTATTGTGCACTTAACTAATGTTAAGAAAAGATTTTTTTAAAGAGCAAAAATGCTTTCTCAAATGTTTACACTGACACTTCAGTGTGTCCTAAAGAATATAAAAACCTTCTCCCGAGGTTTCAGGTTGTGCTATGTTCCTTTTTATATATTTTCATAGGCAAGTTTCTTAGGGCCATCTGCCATGACTGGCACTTACTTCAAATGTACAAGGTGTGCATTATAAATTTATTTAGTAAGGGTAACACAAACTGCCAGTAATTGCAATGACAATTTGAGTACTGACATCATTGCAGTGCTCCAATAATTACTAGAATGAAAACACTGTACAGGCCTGCTTTGTAGGTTGGTTGAGAAATTCTAGAGGTTTAGGTAACTTAATAAAAACCTCTTACATCAACTGAAGTTATAGCAAGGACAACAAAGCGTACGTGCATCACAAGCACCTCTTGTCAAACTGACAGGAGGCCTGTAAATCTTAGGCTTGTTTTGCATCTGGTATCATCCCAATTTCTTTCACTTCATGGACTAAATGGTAAATACTTTAGAGATTGTTACTGTGGCTGAAATAAGAATTCTCTGTGCATGCCTTTGAAGATTTTTGTATTACAGGACACACAGCCCTTCCTGGGCAAAATGCAAACGAGAGAATACTGTTGGGTGTATGTATTTATTTTAAAATCTGGCTAAGCTAACAGAAATATTTTTCCTTTTATTTCTCCCTTTCCCTAATAGCCTTCAACAAGAAATTTCTAATACGCTTGCAGAAAATAACCCACAGTGTCCCATCACCTTTTAATCTATGCCTGTTCTTTTTATACCATCCAGCAATGTTCTGGTCTCCATAGCTTGCTAAAGCTTGCTTGAGGAGCAGCAGACAAAGCAGGAACATTACAATTTTCGGCACAATATACAGCTGTACCACTGAACATTTCTTCTAGTTGTGGGTTGCCTGTAAAGCTTTCTTAGTCTAATTCTGCAGCTCTCCTTCAGGTCTTCCATGAGCAAAATTGCACTTCCAGGCTTTATGGAGAGAGATCTGCAGGCTGTGAGCAAACATCTGTTCATCTCAAGATGACCTTCTGTATGGGATAAATGAAGGGGTTTTTCCTATGCCTCATATTTCTAAGTATCCAAAGTTTTTTTTTTTTAATTTATAGACCTTCCAATTTCCCTATAGCTGTCGGAATAACTCAGGACAAAACTTCCTAATAAGATGGGTGGGTTATAAAACAAAAAATAGCTTCAAACATTTTATCTTAAATTATGTATCTGCAAAAGTATAGAAAGCAGTAATTCCACTGTAGTACTGGTGAACGATTCTAATCATCATGCATAAAATTATGCTTAATTTTTACCCCTAGTACAGATGAACCGACTTTGGTTACTTAAGCAGTGTTCCAATTTCCAGGATATGAGAAATGGTATACTGGCCTTTCTCTTGTCCATCTGCGGAAAACATCTGAAGAAGGCACTTGATCTATAGATAGCTCTTGGAAACCTATCCCTTAAAATCACTCTGAGATCATTTGGAAGTTCAGCCCAGACTGTCCAAAGCCAGCTTAGAGCTAAATGCGCCTTTCCCTCATTTACAGTGAAGAGTAGTGCATCCAGAGGCTGTTGGAGCTGCGTGCTTAGGTCTAATTGCAGTTTAAATGTAACTTCTGGAACAAAACAATCATTTGGTCACTGAGACCCCGGATAACAGTTTCAGGGTAGCCTGTAACAGCCCCTCAAGTGGCTGCACCAGTCTGGAAGTACCACAGGGTACTTGGCTCCAGCCATGCTGCTGCCCCGTCACGTGGGTGCTCAGCAGAGTATCCAAAATGGCCACTCCTTGGCACCACATTCAGTTTTCAAGCCTGTACTCAAAGGATTTCTCAAGACCTCAGGTAGCATCCTTGGTAATCACTACAGAGATGATGAACAGGGGAATAGGAAGCCATTGTCTTTGAATTTTGATGAAAGCAACTGAAGTGCTTCCATAGTTCTGCAGAAACACCTGGGACATCAGTTGAAATAGCAGGAAATTTTACTGAGTTTGACTATTTCAGCTTGAAATATTACCAAGGAAAGTCCTTTGTGATTTCAGGAAACATGAAAAGATGTGCATCTGATGCTGAGCAAAGGTAACACTCTGCATTTGAGTAAAAGTGTATCTGACTCTTCATTTTAGCTACTAGTGTGCAAAAGGAAAGGCTCAAAGTCAAAATTTGAAACATTTGCAGCCCACTTGAGCAAATTCTGGCAAATACCCTCAAAACTGTACTGCTCTTCTACGCTTTTTTCCCAGCCCATTCCATTGACATAATCACCACTGAAAGTTTAAAATATTAGATTAGCTTCCTTATTGTGCAAGTTGATGCTTTTATACTTCAGTAACCTCATCAGCAGTGAAGTCCTACATTTAGTCAGTGCTGTGATACAGTAAAAATGTCTATCACTGCCAAGATCTGTTGTTACCAAAATTAATCCAAAATATTACAGTCCCTGTGTTTGGTGTCTGCTCAGTTGTCTTCACTATAACCTGTAAACCAGAAGCTGCATTTTTGTTGGAACAGAAGGTTAAAATGTCAGAAGTGTTGTCTATATTTTTTCATGAAAATGCTGAAGTTGTGAATATAAATCACATGAATGATGACACCCAAATAATTTCAATGCATTAGGGTGTTTTGTTTGTTTGATGGAAAGGAGGTTGAGTGGTACGGTTTTTTAAAACCAAAGGCCAACTTTTGGAACAGTTTTCCATGGGCTTGAACCAGAATGGTTTTGCCTATGCCCAGAACAACAAAACATGGTGCACTATTGAAGAGAGACCCACCTTTTGAAGCAGTGTGCAGCAGTGAGGACCCAGCAGCTGCTGATGAGAGTAGCACCACACAGGAGTCTCCCGTCACCATGAGAGGATTTCAGCCGCAGTGCCACCTGCCAGGGCCAGCCACCCCTGCAGAGGAGTGACACATGGTGTTCAGGGTACAGCAGTGGGGAACCCAGGTAGCTGCTCAGTTACCTGGAATGTGCATCCTGTTGGCTTTCTCTGACTGACACGGCTTACAAAATGTGCTGTTCGTTAATGGTGGTGAATACTTTCATATTCCTGCAGCATTCAGAATTCCATTTAACAATGGTCCAGATTACTTTACAGAGAGTTTGGGCATCCAGCACTCTGAGTGCTTCCTCCCACAGTCAGCTATTTGAATTTTCCCTTCTCAGATTGCATTCATTGGGCCAAAAATACATTCTGTGGGTTCCTTGCCAAACACCGTCCAAGTCAACAAACCAGAAATTTCCTGTCAACTGGAGAGGGGAAAGGGGAATTTCTTGAAAAGCTGAACCCAGCATCCATCCCTGTCTTCATGAAAAAGGAAGTTGGCAAACCAAAAGGTATAAAGCAACTGTAGAAGTCTCAAGTATAGATGAGCACCTTTTGTCAGCCTGTGATTATCTGTTTTTTATAGTAGATCTGGCCATATTTGCATACCTGTGAATACAGGACGGATTCTTTTTTGCTGGTTTAATAGATTAGGAATCAGAGAAGGGAGAAGAGAGATGCACTTGTAAGTAACAGCAGCATCTAAGAGTAAGCAACAGATAGTCTGTAGTCTTGAGTGTTTTCTGAGTACTGTCAACTTGAATGGATGTGCTGGACAACAAGAGCTGCCAGGGATCATCTAGTCCTGCATCTCAGAGTTATGAGTGCCAAACGTTTTAAAGTAAGGTGGAGAAATTCACTTCCCATAAATATTAACACAACTTAGGCACTTTTCAGTTTTGGAAGGTAGGATTTAACACGTTTTTCTAAAATGAGGTAATTCAAACAGCTTTGGATTTGCTGGTACATATGTAAGTATCCAGTTCTTTTTAAACTTCCTCAAGTTCTTTGTCTTAATGACTTCCTGTGACACTGAGCCCTGTTCTGATATGTATGTGTGCTCCCTTTTTTGATTTTGAAGCCTTTCTGCGTGCACTATTGGATTTTTCTCCCCTTTTTGCTTCATCTAACATCCCGGTACTGATTTATGATGAGACCAGCTTCCTTGTTCCGACTGAATTGTGCAATACATTATTTGTCACCATTGCGTTTCAGCAAGTGTCCTTAGAACACATATTCTGAGACAAGAATTCTCAGTCTCTTCCTGTGCAACACATTATCTGTTATCTCATTTGTCTCTTTACTGAGGTAAGTCATCCTACTTTACTTTATCTGGCTGTGTTTAAATATTTTTCTGGGCTCCCTCTTGTTACTGTTCTTTGAAGCTCCCCCACTTGGGCAGTGCCTTCTTTGAAATGGATTGATTGGTGCTGTGCATGTACTTTGAAATAGGTTGCACACGACATGTAATGGTACTGTTAGTGTACTTTTTACAATGCCTTTTGTAAGACTGTGTGAATACATATTTTTTGTGTTTAGTCACAACTGTTAAGAATGTAAAGTCAATGCCTCCTGCTTTTTTAGCTGTGTCATCATCAAGGCTTATTTTGTGAAGGAAAATAAGGCCTTAGGCAGTGAATCATACCCAGGCCTTTTTTTTTTGGTGTAGGTGGCATTTAAAACCTCCTACTACATTCATAGCTCTCTTTTTATAGCTCACATCCTGATATAAAGATATCCTTTGATAAAAGTAAAATAGCTATTTTGTAAGTTAGATATTTAACTCATTCAAGGACTAAACCCATAAGCATCTACAGATTTTTCAACTAATACTGCAAGTATTTATCTATTAATACTTTTTAATTTCCTACCAAATTTGCTTTGGGTATATTTCTACTACTACATCATGACAAGTCAAAAGAAAAACAAACAACAAGCCTACAATAAAATTGGAAATTAGGCAAACCACTTAGGGCAAAGACATGTCTTAAAAGCTTTATACTCAAAATTATTTGTCTTTACCAATTATTTACCGTAAAGAATTTTTCCCGCCAATTATTCGCTTTTGTCGACGATGGAGTAACCTCAGTCCACAAACAGAAGCAAGGGAATCTAAACCAGAAAGGGAGATGTAGAGAGCATTAAACTCATCATGCAAAGTAGCCAATATTCAAGGAGAGTTAACTTAAAAAAAATCTGAAGGTTGAAGTTACTCTGTGTTTCATGGTAGTTTTTAACAAGCAAATTTTGATTGGGGAAAATAGACTTAGAAATCCTTCATAGCTGAAATCTTTTGACTGGAGAAAATACACTGAATTCTTTAAAGACTTAGAAATCCTTTGCAGCTGAGTTCTTTTGACAGTGATCAGAGTCATTCATGCATTTGTTTCTCACATGTAGGATTTTATAGGGCTCTTCCTTACTCCCTGTAAATGGAAGCAGACCTTGGCCAACCACACAGGTCTCAGTCTTTATCTGAGGATAACCTATACCTCGAAAAGCTGAAAGGAGCTGTTTAGGTTTTTTGCATTTTCATGTCCCTTGAGCAACTTAATGAACCTGGCTGCTGTAAACCACAGCAGGCAAATACCCTGTATCGACTGAGTAGTCTTGGTGATTCCTTTGTGCAGCTGCACAGAATAAGCCCACACAGTGTAAGCAGAGAGGATTCCCACCCCTTTTGTTCTATAATTGTTTTTGATAAAACTGTTTCCTCTGTGAGGTGGGATTGTTAAGTCTGTCTCTTCCTACCATGACAGCTGCCCACCTGGACCTGTTGGTCTGCCCCTCACGACAGCGCCTCACCTTTGTTGCTGTTCCCAGGGACTTTCTTGCTTAGGTGGTCACAGATGACCCCTGCGTCCTCGCTGTGCCGGCAGTTGTGCGTCCCGATGTCCTGCTTAATGCAGTCTGCCAAGGACCTCTCATTGCCTGTACACTTCACATTATCCACGTGGATCGGCCCTTTGCCCTCACCAAAATAGGCCATTGTCCTTGCTCTAGCTGGACCTCTGCAAACAGAGCATATTTTTTTATTATTATTAAACAGTTTGAGGCATTATTCTACATTTTACTCAAATATTTCCAAGTGAGCAGTGACAGACATTGAGGTTTCATTCCAAACTCTGTCACTGTTTCATTTGATAACAACCACTTTCTTATCAGCTCTCTTATTCTGGTATGTAGAAAAAATAAAACTGCGACAAAATTGCTACAGTTCATTAATGTTTAAAAACTGCTTTTGTGTATCTGGTTAGAAGGCAGTGTGCAAAGTATTTTACGTTATATCAGCACTACATTTTGCCATAAAACAAAATATGTGAAAGCTGCTTTTTCATAATCTCTTTAATCCTTGTATAAAGTCAGCATCTGTGAATGCTAAAAATAATTTGTTCAGGTCTGATTCCCTCAGAAAGATGGGCCAGTTAAATACAGTATACTTATGGTGCAGTAGGAGCTATGATGTACAGACCTATTAGTTATTAGTAGTTATTAAAATATTTTGTTATCATGTAATTTTTTAAAGGGCACCCCATATTTGAGCTCTAAAAATGTCATGTGACTGGAGACCAGTTTAGTGTCTGCACCCCCCTGTTCTTGGGACGAACCCAGTACTTGGTGCTTGTGTAGCATTTAAGCATCTCACTTGGCAACTCTTGTGATAGATTATTACTGTTAATTACTTAGGATAATCTCTTAATTTATAAATAGATGTTTTGTTGTATACGGTTTAAGAGTCAGAAAGAATTATGAGTGAGAGACCACACAACTGGCTATACAGAGAAGTGGGGCAGGAAGCCACAGACACCTCTAGGTGTGCCTGAACTACACGTTTACCTATTGGTTAAGAGCAATTTACTGACATTTTACTGGGATAAGGATATATGTATTTCCAGATAACTAAAGTATAGCTTTCCACTTTAAAAGATATTTTATAATTGCATATTGTAAAGTACTGCTTCTATGCATACAGAATGCAACTGCAGGTGTGATGAAATGTTGGAATAGAGAATTTGACTATGAAAGTGTATTAGGCAAGAAAGTATTTCTCTCCCTTTGCAGCTTTTTTTGTACCTCTTTGATAACTGCAGTGTAAGGTAAGGTAGGTGAGAATGGCATGAAGAGCTTACATCGCTTCCAAAGCTGGGTTTGGTCTGTTGGGGCGGAATCCTGGTTTGTCAAACCATTTTCAAAGCTTCGTCACAGTAGAAGTGTGGCTCTCAATTGCCACATCCATATAATTGAAACATGAAAGTACCATATACGAGGTTCCTCCCTTTTGAAACTTGAACATGGATAGCTTTGCCCGTGTGGATTTTTTTACTATGTACTGAAGGGTAGGCGGGCAGGATTTCCAAGTAGGGAACATGGGTTAGAATGCATGAATTGCAAAAAGCCAGGAAAGAGAAGCTCACAAAAAACTAGACAAGAGATGATACCACAAGGTCAACTGTCTGTACACATTTTCAATTTCCATGGTTAGGAGGTATTTGCCTCCTTAAAGCCTTAACTGCCTTTGGAACCGGTATAGGACAATCTCTGCCTAATGTGTTTACTATGATTTGACTTGTCAGTCCCAAGTAATGTGACTCTTCTTGGTCCAAATGTTTTTCTTTTGTGAGGGATACTCTGATTACAGATAACCACAAAAAAAGAAGTCAAACTCTCTGATACCAGTGGGCAGCTCATGTGTTCATGTTTGCTGTTACAACACAGTGACACGGTACAGGCACTCATTGTAAATTCTTACCTGGTTTTGTTATCTCTATGTCAAATAACTAAGTTTCTGCTTCAGGGGATTGTTCTAAAGTTCCTAAGGATACTGAAAACTACTTTGTTGTGAATCACCTCAGTATTCTTATCCTTCCCCAGAGAAGTATTTATTGCAGTTTAGTACAGAATTGTCTCTGCAGAATCTTATCAGTTACTTAATAAGGGCACTACCTCATTCTTCCTACCTTTATATGAAAGCAATCTATCTCTTACTGTGCATCAGTAATCTCTCAGTTTGCTGATAACAGGAATGAAAGGTGTTCAGACCCAACCAACCAACCGCACCACAGAAAACCCAAACCAACCCCCACTGAAGAACATCTGTCAGGAAACAAATGTAAAAATCATGGTGTTCTTGAGCAAGGAGTGCAGCTTAATAGAGAAAATTATTTCATATAACTGGGAGATCTCAGAAGGTACAAATGTTATGTCCATGTGTTTGTTACATGCTTAAATGTGCTCGTAGAACTGGCTTTAGTTCACTCCTAACAAACACATGTCCCTTAATTGCTGCTTTCCAAGCCAGCTATTTATGCACTTATGACCATCAGAGAAACAACCTTTTTGCCTGCTCAGATCTGTCCCTAGAGAGAGAAGTGGCTTCAGGTCTCTTCCTCTCACTTCTCTCACACAAAGGGCCATGCACAATAACATGCTGAGCTTTTCAGGTGCAGGTATTAGCATTATTCATGATATTGTTAATGAGGAAATCCAGTGGATTAGGATAGATGGACACCTATCCTAGAATTTACAAGTTAGGTAACTTTTAAGAGTGAAATCTTTACTTGTAAGTCAAGTTTTGCAGTTTTGAAGCCACAATCTAGTACTACTTTTAAATAGGCTTTTACTAAATTAATACCAGGCAGTTTTTAAAAGGCGTATATTGTGTGTTCAGACATAATCTGATGATACTTGGTTGGACAAACTTCACATTGTTAGATACAACAAACAGTTAATTTGATTTGTATTTCTTCAGCTCAAATTTCTTTATAGATACACTTGAGGAAGACATTCACTAAGTTCCTGTTGTGTTTCACTAGTGTTCTGGATATTTTTCAAGTCTTATTAGTACTGCTATTTATATATCTGCCCTATAGTTGTTATATTTTTGCTGCTCTTGGGTGTCCAGAAAAAAAATGCTGATGAGTGATGTAAACCTGATTAAGTGATTTCTTTCAAAAGTGACACATAAATTGCAGTGGTTTTAATTAGAGGGTGGGTTTGTTCTGTCAGGTCTATTCCCGTATTAAATGAAGCTTATTCAAATTACTGTCATGCAGGCTGGAGCCATAATCCCTTGTGTAACAGTTTCATCAGATCTTTGAGCTACATCAAATCTCGCCAGATCAGTACATGAAGGAAAAAACTCCATTAAACTAGGAATTCAGTAGCTGGTATGCCTGCATCTGAATCTGCAGTCGTCACATCCACACCTCGTGACAGTGGACACTGACCTGTTTTTGAAATACATATGACAACTAAAATTTTGTATTTAATGAATAGATTAATACTTTGCGATGTTTAACTTCTAATGAAAAATATTTAATACCTAGCATTAACTTGCATTTCTGTTGCCAGTCAGATTATGACACACTTTTGAGTACTAACATTCCCATTCCCAGTTGTGCTACTTAATGAATATTCCTTTTGAAGACATAGCCTTACTACTTTTCATACTAATAGTAGGAATACACTTTTCTAAAACAATGCCAAACTGACAAGTTTTAAAAGACATATATTATCTTATTAGACATGTTTGTGGTATTTGGTTGCAGAAACTTAAGATTTTAGATACAGAAAACATAACTTGAGAAACAGCTTAATGAGTTTTCTTACTTGTAGCCAAGCTGTCGGCAGACTACAGCTGCATCCTTATCAGACCATCCATCATCACAAATTGTGCCCCACTGGCCATTGATAAAAATCTCCACACGTCCTTCTTTCTTATTCTCACCATCCATCAGCCTGATGGGAGGACCTGGGAATAAATTACTGCTGTCAGCTCACAGCAACAGAAGCAAGAACTGGTACTTTAAGTAATTTTCATTATATTCAATACAACTGATATTTATGTTCAACAAGCCTAATATCAGTGGTTAAAGTAGTCATACTTTTCCTGGCTGGCAAAAGGAAGCAGTTTGTACAAATTACAAGACAAACACTAAATACTACTGTACTTTACTCTTCAGAGTTCAGCTGGTTCTTTCATTCCATACAAATATGTGACATAGCTCAGAAATTGACCACAATTCTCCATGAAAAGGTAGAAAACACCTAAGACACCTTTGATGCGATACCCATACAAGCTGGACAGGTTTTCCTTACAGAAACTTTATGGGTGAATTTAACTATATCTCAGTCCATAAACCCATTCTCAAACTGGTTGCTGCTGCTCCTCCTAACCATTGTCTCAGCAAAAAAAGTGCAGCATTGTGTTGAACTCAACTATTCCTGGTCACTATGCACATTGTTCTGCAGCGTGTTATTCTAGACTAATGTCTGATTGGTTCTCTAGCAATTTAAATTAATTGTTTATTCAGACATGTTCATAATATGAAATCTCATTTATGTGGATTAGTCAGACTTAGTTGATTGAGGTTTCTGCAGTACTTAGCCTGAAGTTAAATTTTGACTCATTAGGCAAAGTACATACTTAATTCTCACTTAGTCTAAAATTGCTCTATAGCCTGCAAGCAACGCAAATACCCTTAAAACAGTTATGAATTCCTCTGTGGCCTCTTTATAATGTTTAAGGGAGAATCACCTTCTAAATCTTTTTGTATGGCATACTTTAATATACTTATGAGAGTTGCTTTTTAGAATAACAGAAAAGAATCTTCCTCATTCTTCTAACCTGTTCCTAAACTTTTCTAAATATGTGAGGATGAAGAATTACTTAAATGCATTCTTAAACAAAGCAGTATGTTGAGATATTTGCATTTGATATTTTAATTCAGTTTAGTTCAGGGTATGAATAATTTTTGTATACCAAACAGGAATCTGGTCAATGCTAGTTAAATCTGGCCTAAGTCATTAAATGAATAGGGAAATATTTGAAGGTAAAATCCAAGTCTCTTTGCTTCTGATGTAATTTAAAGCATATTGTTTCTGTTGGAGTTCATACTGTCTGGACAGTTACATGAATTAACTTCACCAGCCTTCTGTTTAGCTACGCTGTCATGATCTTACCGAACAAGTGTCGTTATTGTAGAGTATTCTATCTCCTTTTTAGTGTTCTGTAATATCTGTCTTTCCTTAAGTCATATCATCTACTAATTTCTCATCTTTTTCCACTGAATTTATCCTTACAGGGAAAAAAATGCTTTTTCAAATGCTAGGAATTAAATGGTAACAACAGTCTTTGTCCACTTTCCAATCAGAAATCTTCTAGGAAATGTCAGATAACATGTCTTATTTTCTTGTTGAACTGGCGTGTTCTGGAAGAATACAACTTAAGTGAGAATTATACTTCTATTAACCAGACAGAGGCAGGGAATACTAACAGTATTTTATTGTTATCTCATCTTCTTGTGGTTTAGAAAAAAAAATACATATATATATTTATGAGAACAAAATTAATATAGCATTCTGGTACTGGGGACGTGAGAATGTTACCATATGGATGTATTTAACTGAACCAGACTCCTTCAGCAGAGATTATATTTTACAGGAATTTGAGCAAAGCGGCACAGATGGTTTGCATCTGTAAAGACAGCAGTCATGGTTTGAATTCCTGTTATTTTTGGTTTCAGAAAATTCTTTGTACCAAATAGGATTTGATACATGTGCTGCAACATAAAACATTCATTGGATGGCGAGAGGGCTACATAGAAAAGGCCTATAAAGAGGGAGAGACTCAAAAAGTACTTGTGAAAGTGCTGAATGTTGTTATAACAAGTATCAACATGGTGCAGTAAATCTGTGTTGTAGTTTGTGGGATAAACCTTCAGTCTGTGATTTCCAGGAAACAGGCGTATAATACTAATTTCAAATTCAACTGAAACATTCTTGGGTAAGCTAAATGGCATTGGCAGCAATTTTCTAAAAGGCTACATACTGACAAGCTACACACTGCGTATAGCAAATGGTAAAAATGAAACTTTTTCAGAATTGCTGTGTAACCCATTGTTCCCCTGTAGTTTCTACTGTGCGTATCTCATAGCCAGAATTACTGTTTAATTATCTACATGTGGAGTTAGGAATTTTTGGAATTTGTTTGTTTATATTTGGTTCTACAATTTCACTGTGTAATTGGTATTTTTCCATCATTTCTTACCAGTCTTTTTGTCTCTTCATACAAGTTTGTAGGCTTTTGACATTGGAACTGACTCTTTTATCGGTGTGTGTAGTATCATTCTGTCCTGATCAGCAAGTGGGGCCCATTCACCCAGACACAATATAAACAATAGGTAATAGTAACACAGAAATAATTTCATGCTTCTCACCCTTCCTTCTTGCTTTCTCTGAACTTCTCATCTTCTCCATATCCCTTATTTTGGACTGTCTGAATGGAAAGCCATAGGAGGATGTACTATTGATTTATATTTCTTGGTGCTCAGGTATGTCTCCAGCATTTGACACCATGACAGATAGCATTTGACACCTCAGCTTGGAGGTTGAGAAGTGCTGAGTAAAATTGGGTACACCATCAGGAAGTGCTGAATAGGTCTAAACTCTGGTGGAGACTGAGAGAATGGTATCTCTGGAATGTGACTTTGTTACCTTGCATATCTGGTTGAACTTTAATGTTCTGGATGCTTACATTCCTCTAAACAAAACTTGATTACTTCCTTTCATCTTCAGGAGAAAAGTTAGGTTTTTTCCCTTCCTGTTCTTTCCTTGCACCCATCTGACAAATACGAGGATTTTGAGAATCCTTAAGTACCTTGTACTTTGGTTGGATCTGTATCCACAGCAATACTCATACTGTGACTTTAGCAAAGAGCTTCCTTACCAAGTGAGAGCTTGAGGCTGTCATTTTCTGGGTGGCAGATGAGTCTGACATCCTCCTGATGGTTGCAGTCATGCTTTCCCCACTCCCTCCGGGAGCACTGCAGAAGGTTTGTCTCCTTCCCGGAGCAGATCACATCATCCAACCAGATGGGCCCAGAGCTTCCTTCTAAGTAGCTCTCTTTTTCCATACCTGCACTTTTCCCGTACCTGCACAACACAGAGGTATGTTTTGGTCCACAGTGATCAGAAGACACATGATGCTTAAGCATTAGAAAGTGGTTATTCCTGAGGAAATAAAGCTTTCTCAAGTATTCTCAGTAAGCAGGTTCAGTTAGCATTAAATTCAATGAGAGCACCATATGCTGCCTCTTCAGTAATGTTTTTTTTAGGGAATTACTGTTACATTAATACAAACGTAAGAATGTAATACCTTCGATTAAGGCTGCTCTTCAACCAAGCATATGGCTGGCTCAATGACTGAGGCTTTAAGTATGTTCTTAGTATTATATATACATTTAAATGTCACAGTCTGGAGAAAATGAGGCAAAATCCTTTTTTGAATGTCAGCTGTTACAGTTTGAAGGCAAGACAACAGTCACCTACTGAGAGTGCACCTTTGTAGCCACAGTCAGTAGGAAAAGTAGGGAAGAGTGAATGCATGAAACTAATGGGATTTTTCTAAAATATGCTTTTCAATACATAACTGTTCCAGGGCCAGGCTGTGGGATTTTCTGAGGTAGTGCAAAAGGATTTAGACCCTGAAAATGTCTGTCGTTAATAATGACTATACAACAAGCAAAGATTTAGAAGAATCGAACTTTTACAGGCAAAACAGAAATCAAAATCAGTTTTTCTCTATAGCACATGCATTTATCTCAGCAAAAAAGAGAACTGGAAGGAACTTGGTGAATAAAGGCTGTTAAATCACATTTGTTGAAGGTTTTTCTACCTAAAGTAAGGCCTAAATACCCCTGTGAGACTGAGGGAAGCAGGCTTTAATGGATTTTAACTTGGTAGTTTCCATGAAGCACTCAGCTAACATTAAAAAACCAGACTCTTAAATTAGGGTCCCTGTAGGGTTCATGTAACTGTTTGTCATCATGGTCAAGTCACAGTCAGCTATCCAATATCAAGTAATCTTACTTAAATCCCAGCTGCCGGCAAGCCACCTGCGTGTTCAGCTCCGTCCAGCCATCGTCACAGACTGTGCCCCACTGCCCCCTGTGATAGACCTCCAGGCGGCCCTCGTGACTGCCCTTCCCACTGGTGAGCCTCAGTGCACCATCTGTGCCGGTGACAAGGGAAAACAAAAACAGGGATCAGCGTTTCTTAGATCTAATTATTGTTCTAATGCAAAATCAATAACATTGCATTTACTGCATCCAGTCCGGCTTTTGTGCCTCTGCAAACTTTAAAAGTTCTCTTTCCAGAGCTGGGAACTCTGCTTTTGTCCTGTTTTCCTGGGTGATGATTGATGACTGAAGTACCTGTGAGAGGAGTGCAGGAAACACCAGCATCTTCTTTGTGGCCACAGTTGTGTTCTCGCCAGGAGCTTTTTGGGCACTGTTCTATCGAGAGTTCGTTTCCCGTGCACCGCACTTCATCCAGCAGCACGGGGCCCGAGCCTTCTCCAAAGTAAGCCTGGCTCCACGCCTTGGCAACACCGCTGTGGAAATGCAAGGAACACCCAGTCAGGAGCAAGCGAGCTGAAGATTTTCCTTTTCTGTGTCTTTTGACTTTTAAGCATAACTTTCCTAGGAGAGATTATAAATGTATAGCTTGGGTATGAGGATTCTAATTTTAATATTCATTTAATGTCTATATGTAGTAAAAATAATCCAATATATAGTTCTACAGTAACTTTCACCTGCTGTCCTCAAAGCACGTTAAATCAAATCTCAAATACCCACGAGGCAGATAAAAGTGATTGCTCCCCATTTAGTGATGTAAAAACCACAGCAAAGAGATCTTAAGTGGCTGGAAAATGTCGTATCACCAATCGGCAACAGAAATAAGAACAGGAAGCAGACCAATGACTAGCCTTGTATGGGTATATTCTCTGTCAGCAGAAAGGATTTTGAGCACAAAAAGCTACGTCGATTGAAAACACTCCATTGTTTTAGAATTACAGAAATTACGCAGTGTTTAATCCTTTATCAGCTATCAGATTTTTTCCAATTCTACTTAAAATACCATGTCTTTCATATGTAAATGTTTGCCATGGTTTGGTTTCTTTCCACTCAATAGTTTATCTGTTCATATATTCACTCTAGTTTGAAATGGCAAGATTGAAATTTTCGACTGTAATGATTACCTATCTAAAGCATTAGTTTAAATTAACTAAAAAAGCATCTTCTTTTTCCAGTGTATCTGATAAAAATGCTGGCAGAAATGTATAGAAAATGTTAAGGAAAAAAATCCTTATTTATTAAGCAGCTGGCTGCAATCAAAGAGATAATGATGGACTACTCTGAATGCTGAAAACAATTTATACCATACTCCAGTAAGAGTCTCTGGAGTTGCGCTAAGGCAGAGACAACACATCCCATCATTATAACCAGGGGAATTTGTGTCAAGCAAAAATTATTTAGGAAAACAAATAATAAAAGAAGTTATCTTTATTTTCCACCTATTAATGGTAGATTCATATTCTGGAGTTTTACAGGAATGCTACAGAAATGTTGAAGGGGTATGGAAAGCTACTTACTGAGAAGCTTTACTTTTACAGTTTCTGGCATGTTTCCAGATGGATTAACAGTATGCAAATTTAGGTTATTTTTAGTACTTCAGAACTGGTCTACTGCCACTGTTGGTAAGATTTCACTTCATATTAATTAGCATGTTTGTTGTAACATCTTGCTTACTTGAGAAATTCTGTAAATCTCTAGACATATTTCAAAAAGACTTAGCAGCTTTAGCACCATCTTAATACAATTTATTTACTCAGAAAAACGAATCAAATTAAAAGCATCACAGAACTGCAGTTTGTGATGATTAAATATAGGTAATAAAAAGTTTTAGTGTCATCAGTAAGGAGGCAGGCTAAGAGCACTACACTTGTCATTAGTATATAGAAATGAAAAGCAGAGCTTATTAACTCCCCAAACTTATCAATAGCAGCCCAATTCAAAAGCAGGAAAAGCTGGCAAGAAGACAGACTTTCCATTAGGTATTCCCAATTGAAAATGTGCAGGAATATAGAAATACAACATAAAATAAGCTGGGGAAAAATAAAAATTTGATGTCAGAGATGCATGTTGGTTCCCATGTTGGCTCACCAGGAGATCTACAAGCTTTTTAACTACTCCACTGTTCTCATCCTTCTGAGCTAATTTGGGTGGCACAGGCAGCCCAAGGCCTCAGTTACAAAACAGGTACACTCTGGAGACTAATGCCACAGAACTTGCTACCTTCAATACCACTTCTTTTAATTTATCATGGTCCCAGCAAGACTGAACAGTTCTGTTCCAGTCTCCTCTGCATTTACCTGCTTATTTCTCATCCTGCATGGGATACAACCTAGCATCTTCTCTGCTTCTTGCTCCTAGTTCTTTCCCTCTTCAACTCCTCTGGCCTTCCATCCCAACTGTCCTCATCTCCATCCTCTCTGATCCAGCAGTTCTCCTCTTACTCTCCCACCTCTGCAGCATCTTTCCACAAATACTGAATACGTATCTTCTATGTGGTATCAAAATCACCCCTGTCTGTTAACAAAGTGAAGGGAAGCAAGAAAATCCTGTTCTGCTGCTGGATTTCGGACCATGCTTAGTTCAGACAAAATCACTGACAAGCTTAACTATCAAAACTTCAAACAGATCTCTACCTCAGTATATGCAAACAGACAATCTTCAGAGACTCATGATTTAAATAAATCTAAAGAGATTCTCACAGGCATGCCAGAAAACATATCCTTCCTGACAAAGCAGAGCTCTTTTGCCAAAGCAAGGAGGCTGTCAGACTCTGCAGTAAAATGGATCATAAGGATTTGAACAGTCAAAGCAAATTCCTTTTCTTACCTACAGGTTTTGATTGAAACTTTACAGAAGTTGTAGTGAGTTTTCACTACAAAGTCAGTATTTATTCTGAGACGTTCTTTATCTGTCCAGACAAACAGACAAAATTGGCCCTATCATATGACATTGAAAACTGGTTCCAGAGAATTGAAAGTAATGTCACTGTACCTGAACCTCTATAAATAAACTTAGTTACTGCTCTGAGGTATCAGTACGATTTTAAAGGAGCATTTTTTTGACAATTATGCTTCTCCTAGCTTCAGCTGTGTGTCTGATGACTCATGCCTTGCTGCTGGAATAACAAACATGTAGAAAAACAAACCCAAGGCCAAGCTGCCGACAGACAACTTCAGCATCTGCATCATCCCACTGGTCATCACAGACTGTGCCCCACTGGCCACCATGGTAGACTTCCACTCTTCCTTCGTGGGCATTGTTCCCACCAGCCAGACGGATCGGAGTGAAGACAGGGGCTGTGAGCAAACACAGGATATAGAACAGGTCATTCACTTCCTAAAATATAATTCTGAGAGTAAAGAAAGAGCAAGATGGCTTAATGGTTTCTCTGACATTTTATTTCTTCTAGTTAGATGGAAAATCTGAAGGTAAACTTAGAACTGAGTTCCCTTATGCTCCACTCTCACTCGCTGAAAAATCTTACACATACAAGTGACCATACTGATCTTGAATTACCTAAGTGTCAGAGCATTCACAGACACTTAGTGCTGTAAGGCCAAATACTAAATCAGTCAGCAGAGCTACATTTCTACTAATAAGAGCGAAGTTGGGTAAAATCTGATGTAAGAGGCAAAAATTATATCATAGACACAGAAATAGAAATTAATCCTCCTGTTTTCTCATTCCCTTAGAAAATCCAGTCAGAGCAGTGAAATCTCACTTGAATTGTGCAAGTATTGTTCCATTCCTGCTTCTAGTCTTTTAAAATCAGTATCTCTCTTTTGCTGCACCAAGAAACTGTCTTGAAAGCATCACTGCTGAATAAATCTATAATAATGGAAACAGTTTAAAGCCATATAAACCCCCATAATTTCTCTAATGTGAACAAGGTTATTTTAAAGTTTCACCATATCTGAGAGATTTAAATTTGAGTAATTTTTGTGTAACTTTCCAACCAATTAATGCTACTATTTAATCTAATTCTTGGTTATAAAAAAATCCCAAAACAATACTGAGGGCATTTTTCCAATTTCATATTAGAGTTTCACTGATATGAAATATGGGGGGGGGGGGGAATTGTAAATATTTTAAAAGGCTAGTTGCAATAGAACCTGCAAAATGTGAAAACATTTACAGTTTTCAGTTTCTTTAGACAAAACTCTCTTGCTTTGGTTTTCCCTTCCCTCTACTCATTCTAAGACCAAAATGTTCTTTTAAAAGCCATTTGTCAAAATATTGCTCATTAATGATAGAGCTTTAGGACAAAAAAGCACCTGCCTTCTTTGGATAGAAACATAAGTAGGAGAAGAAAGGCAGCACAGAACTGGCTGCAGGCACACGTTTTGGTTTCAGCTGAAGAGATTGGCATTGCCAGCTCCCCAGCACTGCCAGCCCAGCGCTCCTTGAGGCAGCACTATCTTAAATCTGATGGCATGCCTGCTCATTTAGTTAACATGTTGATTAAAATAATATCAAATATCTTAAAAACACTAATGATGCTTTCCTAATAATATAATTCTGACATTTAAAAAAAAAGGTGGGGAAACAATCCTCATTTTACAGCCAGAGATTCTTGCTACTTTTTCTCACAACCTACATCTGAAAGAAACAATTTGTTTGTTGATTATAGAAAGGTAAAAAGTTGTTAAGCTAGGTGCTGCTTGAGGTATTTGAAGCAATTCATGATGCAATGACTCAATCTGTATAATGTGTTCCAAGAAATCTTAACATTTTTTCTAATTAAATAATGAATAATTATTGCTACTTCTACTTAAATAAAATAAGGACTTAAGAAAATCATATGTTTTTTTTTACCCAGGGAGGAGCTACATGTGACAGCAGCTGCCATTTTTTGAGGACATGTCCCATCCTGCCAGGTGTCTTTTTCACATAACAGTATATTTTCTTCATCACCACGACAATGCACTTCACTCCAGAAAACAGGAATAAGGCCTAGTCCAGAAAAGGGTATGTGTTTTGCTGTACCTTTTTCCCTGTAAGAATAATCAGGATAGGGCATCAGAGTGGGAGGAAGGGAAGTGGGAACATTTTCTCATATATAAATCTTGGAGTAGGAAAGAAAGGGCTTTCTTCAGTAGTGTAAATTCATCACATTTTCATACAGTTCAGCATTGTCTTCTGCACAAAGAAAAGTAACAGATGTGACCCAGTTCTCACCATTTTGTTGTGGGATATTTCAGTACAATGACTGTGTTGCTGCAGAGCCAGCTACATTCCTGCTCTCCCAGTTCTTAACTACAAAAATCAACACAGAGTCCACAGTCCGTAGGTGAATCTACAGTACCAGCCCACTGCAGTTACCATTTCACCAGGCCTTTCTCCCTTACTCTGTCCTTTACTCCATGAAGACGTACCATGCTTTGCCCATAAATGCCATGTATTGTGGTTGTTATGATGGGACAGTGAAACCACCTCACACTCCATCAGATCAGGCCCCCATCCATTTTTCTCTACTCAGCCATTCCTATCCATCCAGAACATTTTATAATCAGCTCCCTTTCCTCTTCATGCTGAATCTACAGCAACATCTACAGAGCAATCTTTTCTTCCTTGCAAAGCACAACAAATTTAAAACAAAGCCCAAATATGGTGATATCAAAGGAACAGATAGATGGAGCACCTGAAAAACACCAGTAATACATCGTGAGTTCACCTGGTGGTACGGAGATCCAAATTTCTGCCAACCATTCAAGATCACGCAAACTTTGAGTTACTGTTTGCTTGGGGCTCTTCTGGCCTAGGTTCAGCTTTGAGCCATTTCTGTTGAAAAGACCAAACCATTCACCCGTATCGCTGAACTACTTTTGCTAACAGCGGCCTCGTTCAGCTGAAGTGTTCAGGGTATGGACAGCAGATAGGACTTACGTGAAAATGAACAAGGAGACACTGCACATAGACAGCTGAAGTCATAAGCAAAATCACAGCCTCCAGATGGCTGAACTTTTATCTCATCTAATCCTCGTATTTTTATAAGTTGGCATGATGTGTCCAGATTAGTATTGAACATTATAAACCAGCTCAGATTTAGTTCTGGCTAGCAGTCTTAAAAAGTGGAATAATCATTAGGAAAGTCACAGCGCAAGTCTGCTATAAAAGCCCCTTACTGCTTGTAGCAAGCAAAACCACTGTTTTGGTTTGTGAATGAAAGAAATTAAAGGCAGCCAAATTATGCTAAGGGGTGCTGTTGATTAACTCCATTCTGGCAGCAGTGGGAAGTGATGGTCAACAAGGACAGTACAGGGACTTTCAACTGGTCCAGTATGGTTGTAGCTCTAAAATGCTGCCATTTGCCAAAAACTTAGGATGAGTTCCAGGTGTTATTTGGCATGATAGAATGGGTGATTACTAGGATAACCCCTTGCTCCTGAGAATCAGGAATTTTCCTATGATTAGGAGCCCATGCAGAGTCTAATCCTGGCCACAGTCACATTGTTATAGATTCAATAACCTCAGCGGAGCTGTTCTTAATTGGCACTTAGTTATGTGATATCAAGATCGGACCACGTAATTCTGTCCTTGTGGACATCTCCCAGATGTCCAGTAGAACAGTTTGTATTTGCCCTAAGCTTGCTGACCTGTTCACACATTTCACTTTGAAAGCAAAGCATTTGCCATGGTCTGCTCCTATCCAGATCCCATATGCAGCCTTCTGAGGAAATACTGATTTCCTCTTTGAAGTGTAATGCGGCTGAAGCAAGCAAAGTATTCTGGGAAGAACAACTTCAGCATTCAAACACTTTCAAACAGAGAAAGCAATCATCAAACACAAAAAGCCCTCAGGATTTACAAAACAGATTGTCCTTTATACTGAAACATCATTAAAATGAGTGGACTGATTTTTACTCAAACTGAAACTTACCCAAGTGCAAGCTGTCGACATACAACTGTCGCATCATTATTGTCCCAATGGCTCCCACAGATTGTTCCCCAGATTCCATTCAAATAAACCTCCACTGTACCTTCAAACTCATTCTTGCCTCCCCGGAGTCTCACTGACCCTAGTTAACAAAAATTAAAAATAAAACAATTACACCTCCAAGATACTCTTGCTCAGGTAATGCATCCCACACAAAAGACTTCGAACCTCATTTTCCCTGAGTTCCTATTTCATGGATTAGTAAGCTGTTTCCAAGAAATATTCTGGCACACCTAACATTCTCATACAGTGATATAGAAATTGAGAGAACCTTTTTTTTTACATGAGGAAAGCATTTTGCTCCTCATACTGAAACTACATCATATTTCTGATCCTTCAGTTAAAGATCTAACAAAGAGAAAGTATTTATAGGCACATAATTATTTAAATGTGATTTCCTCTCCCCAAATGAGCAAAATGTATATATGTATGTATATATATAGTGTGTGTATAAATATACATATAAAATATGCTATACTTTCATCTTTCACAAAATTCCATTAACCTTAAGGGAATCAGAAAATAACCACATGGATTGCATAGCTTTTGCTCTGACCCATGTTACATTATGCATGTCATAGATGACAGCAGTTTATTTAAGCCAAAGAATGCTTTTGTTCGTACTTCTCTCAGACAGAAAAACACTGGATGTAATTCTATTAATTCATGAGAGGTCTTTACCAAATTCTCAGACAAAGCAAGCTAAAAACCATAAGGAATTGTCTAAAAGAAGTGGGGAGGGAAAAAAGTGCTTCTTGAGAGCTACAGAGCACAGAAATCCAAGAAAATTAGCAGATTTTGCATTTTTGTATTACAGTAGTTTTACTTGAGATGTCAGATGCATCTGGTGTTGAAGGTAGCCAAGTGCCACTGGCAAAGGTGGGAAAAAGCTGGTCATAGGGATAACTACACAGAAACAGAAGAGAATCAAAACAGTGCAGTAATTCAACAAGAAACATTTCTTTTAAATTATCAAAGATAGCCCAGCTGTATGAATTCATATTGCCTGAAATCCCAGTTAATCCATCTGCCTCTGTTCTGTGATCTACTTAGAAGCTACACCATCTCCCAGTGTGCAGGGGGTTTAGCAGTGGGATGAAAATAGTCAGTGTTTGTGCCTGCATTTCATTTTACAGGTGTTCATCTTAGTGTAAATAATAATAATAATAATAATAGGTAGATCCACTTTTTCTTCTCAGCTTCTGTCCTGGGTGTAGTTCAGTGTATTTTATAAAACCACGAAGCTGAACAACTGCCAAATAACTTGAGGAATTAATTAACTTCATGTTTGGTTTGGCGTGTTCCTTTTTGCCTCCTATTTACTTCCTCAGCAGTAACTTACTGTGCAGTAAATTACAAACAACATTTATTCAACTCATGTTACAGAGTGAGCTATCATTCCTAAGAGAGGATTAGTACTGAGTCAAATATAACTATACTGTAGACATGTTGCACGTCATTTATCTGTCTTTGCAATTTTTCCGTGTTTTTCTGTATGTGTCACAGACAGAGTCTGGAATTTTGTTTATTTCGGCTCTTCACCAGACTTTTGTATAGACTATTATTTTCACTTGAAACGTCAACTGCAGTCATAGCAAAGTGATTCCTGACATACCAGAAAGCAAGTTTGAAGATGTCATCTCCAAACATAAGTTTATTTTAGTGCATGATTGCTTACAGTGCTGCATGACACCTATTGAAATCAATACAGTGTTTCCTGAGTACACATTACACAATGTTTCTGTTCAAATATTTGAATAAGGGAGTACTTGAAGAATAAAATTCTCTTCTAAGGTCTCCATGGCAGAATTTAGCTCACTCCTCTTTCTCTATTTACAGATTTCCCAATGACAGCGGTGGAAGAACTTAGTCATGTACACACTGCAAAACATGCAAGAGGATTGTCAAAGGTAATTTTGTAACAAGTTTTAAATATTCTTGATTTTCACCTGATAAGTTAATCTAGAAAGAAATAAAAAGAAAGCCTTTTTTTACATGTAGGTAATATTAAACCTGCCATTTAATAGGGGTAACCAAATATACGGTATATGCACTTTGAAGTACGTATCAACCTCTATCATATGACCAAGGCATAATTATGTAGCAAACAAATCAAAGGACACTAATGAGAAAATTATTTCTTTGTTTTTTACTCAAGATGTTGTGGTATTCAGACACCTGGTAGTTATATTACCAGATCAAGAGATACATTAGCTACAGTAGTGATACCTCATAGAACAGAACCTTAACATCAAGACTTTCTTTGCAGTAGCTTAGTTTTTCTTTCCAGTATATGAAACTCTTACTTGAGAATGAAACACAGCTCTGTGTTTCCTGTGTAAACTGATCCTAGGGAATTGCATGATAACAGCATGATCTGCCATTGTGTGTATTTATGCTGTATTACCAACTATCTGTTTATGTGTTAGTATTTTAGTTGCAAGATAGTCAGTGTTTGCATTGTAAAATTACCAGGAAATGCTTTTTCACTTCATAGGCAGCAAGAAATCTAATATTTAGCATGGTTGTAAGCATACAGGTTAATTCTTATTTTCACTGATCAAGTCTACTGCTGTTCCATTGTAACACCTCAAGCACCCCAACACGTGTCTGAGGGGCTTCCTCTGTGCTGCCCCGAGCGCACGACAACTCTAGAGAAGAGCATCTGCATTCCCTCTTAGAAAACAGGTCTGACTTAAGTGTATGCACTGGAGGCTCTAGGTTTCTGGAGTCATTGGTATAGTAGCATCTCATCTTTTTAAGCTATAATTTTTCAGCTCTTTTAGTTGCTGAAGAAAACTAATCCTGTTGGGAGTAGAGCTAATGCAGTAGTATCTACTCTTTCTGCTCTCCACCAGCTCAATACAGTGTCAGTCCTCTGCCTAAAGTGCTTATCAAACATACACTGCCTCAACACAAAGCTCAACAACATGCAACAGGAGCACCAGGATCCTGCCCATGGCTCTGCCCTCCTCAGCACTGGTCAGGAAGAGGGAGGATGAGGAGAGGTGACCTGACCCCACAATAGTTAGAAACAAGGACACGGGACATAAAGCAGGCCTATGAGACAGCCCTAGACACATACTGTGGTCATAGGACAGACGTAATTCAGCCCTTTATTAAAAAATACAATCTGCTGTCTTGACAGAAACTCCTTCATTTATAAACACTCAAAAAGTATGCACGCATTTATTGTAATTGTGTTCTAGCTGAGGTTACTGACGGTCAATTCCTGTTGTTTACATACAGTCTGGTAATTTTAGTTGTCCTGGTATCTGCCCAAGTCAGAGTCTTTCCTATCTTCTATCGCTGTTGAAAGGAGATTAAGTTATACTTGCAAATGCAAGGAAGTAAGGGTATCCAGTGGGTGCTGCTGAGACTTGCTCCAGAACACCTGCCATTTAGGCTGAAGATGAGACACTCAGGAAAATAGGGAGAGGAAAACTACACAGCCAACTTTTAATTAACTCCAAAAAGCAGAAGAGCTTCAAAGGAGTTGTGCTGTTGTGCTTGGCCTCTTTTCCTATACATTCTCATGTACGAGATGCTGGGTAACTTCAAACTCTCTTCTATTTTTTACATTTCATTGGGAACAAGCATTGTTACTCTGTGGCTGAATTGCAAATAGAATGGGAATCACTTCCACTTCTGCTGTATATGTAAGTGCTGCAGCAGTGGGGTTTATGGTGTTGGTTAAAGGTGTGCCATAGTTTCTTGGTAAACACTTGTGCCCAAAGGTTTGCAATTTGGCTGTAAATGTAGGCTGGGAAAAGAGGAATCAGAAGTAGAAATTGCCTGTGCCTGTCACCCTGGTGCTGTGTGCTCTGAAATGGCAGACTTAAAGCAAAGTAAAATAAGTAATTTCAATTTCTGAAATCTGTAAAAGCAACAAATATTTTTATTTCTGCCTTAATTTCCAATGTGGGATAGTGCTACAGAAAGGCCCTGCACTGGTAATTCATCTCTGTTGCATTGGAGTCAATTAGATAAGTCCAAGTTGACATCAAGTGTGAGGGTCTCCCATTGACACATGCCATATATCCCATGGGACCACACTGTAACTCATAGTATTTCAGAATACATGGGGATGACCCATAATACATATAAAAGAGTCTATCCCAGTTTCAGAATGGAACTAATTCACTGGTTTATATGAGGTACTTGTAAAAAGCTACCTGTGGCACAGGTAAAACCTAACATTGGTTCAAATCAATGGAAACCTCCCTTCCGTTCCAGGATCACACCTGACTAAAATCAAAGAAATGAATCCTGTTAACTTCAGCAATATTATGTATGGTGCTCACTGTGATCAATGAATGCTGTTGTCTATCACTGTCTATCCTGAGCACTGCTCTTAGTCTAAAGTTGTAATTATTTCCCCCTGACATTTTAACCTTGAAAAAAGGGTGCCTCCATCAGAACTACTTTTTAAGAGCTATCTTGAGAATCAGTAGCAGTATTGCATACTCAAGGATCCTTATATTAGAACTTTCATAAATATTGTATACACTGAGTGTGTGATGTGCTGCGTTGGTTCCTCTGCAGCACTGAGATCCATCATGTCAGCAATCGATGGTTTAAGGCTCTGAGAAACTAAACTGAAACTGATCAATGTAATGGGGTCTGAAGGGCTGCAGTTGTCTTAGGGGGGCAGAGCTGGAGAAAATGAGGGGTCTCACACTGTGCAGCTCTGGTAAGAATGGTTCCAGAGGAGCTGCTTCTTAGAAGGAAAATATGGACATTCATGTTGAAGTTCTAATCATAAGCTATTAAAAAAACCAAAATCCCAAAAGTCATTCCATCAACTGCTTGGACTATAGTATAACAGGTAGGGAGAATAATCTAGTGTTTAGATTATGAGCCTGAGGCTTGATTCTTCTCTCACAAAACTTTAGTGAAGCTTTATTTGATTGACATTAGTGGAATCACCTTGTGATAAAAGCGATTTCAATGGAAAGGTTCTAAAGTCAGTCCTTTCTGGAGGTGTGTACTTTATTTCCAGCTCTGCCACTGACCTCTGACAAAGACACTTAACCTGTTTTCTCTGTTTCCTCTTTGTAATAGAAAAGAAAATAATTAACCCACTTGACTCCAAGTGCTTTAAATTAGATGTGTAACAACATAGCATGAACAACACATGCAGAAAACTGTAACTATGTGCCACACAAACATTGTGTGGCTCCCAGGTACTGAGCTAGGCCTTGTTCTTGGAGCCTGAGTACACTACAGGTAAGTTGTTATTAGCAGTAACTAAAATATTAAATTCTGGTGGACTTACACTGGCTCTATGTAGAGAGTACTCTCATATTCACTTATTGTCCTCTGTGATGTCCTTTGTTACTCACGATAATTTATATATATTTGTATTTGGTTTACTTGCTTTCAAGGCATGAATAAGTAATGTTAACCAGGTAATTTTAGAAGGAAGGAAATGAAACCAAAACCTATTATTTTAAACTATAAAACTGATTTAGACTGGTATCATACAGTATAATTGCAAAGGCACTTCTAAAAAATTTTTCATTGTTACTGTTTAAATATAAAGCAGTTTAATATATACACATGCACAAAGTTTAGCCTATTAACTTCACAGATAAATCTTAATCTTTAAGCTAGAAAACCCCAGAGATTTACAAGTAAGCCTTTGAATATGGTATTGTATTTAGTTATGGCAGGTGCCTAATACTGAGTATGGGCTTCCTTAGCTCAGCTACTAAAGCAAGAGGTGCAGTGAGTTTCTCTCTGAGTAGCCTGTCCCTCTCTCACTTTGACCACATCATGACATTGCCTCACTGGCATCTCTTTGCTTCTTGTAAGAAAGGAACATACTTCAGGGGGAAAGTTATAATAATGTTTATTTCTGGGCAGATGGTTTAATTTGTGTCCATGTTCCTTAAGCCATCTCACAAACTCTCTAATTGCTTCATATTGCCCCTGTGGAGGCTTCTGGACAGACATTGGCCCTGGTGATGCCACTGGAGTTTACCACCGAGTCCAACAGGAACACATGATCTGTCCACTATAAAGTATTGGCTATTGTTCAGTAGCTGTGTCCTCCCTCTTAGCAGGGGCCAACCTGGATTTCCTTTTTCTGGGGGAACAACACAGCATTCTGAAAAGACTGAAGAAACACAGCTAAACCCAAATCATGCAGTATTTTGGTGGTTTTTTGCTTAAATCCCCTTTATGCTGATCTTACACGGAATTCTGAAACTTACTTTACTAAGTGCAAGATTGGGTTCTCAGCAATAAACTGCTGTGTTCTTCCCTATTATATTAGACCAAGTCCTCATAAAGTATTTTGGGAACCAGACGGAAGAATTCTAAAAAAACCTATTAATATGTTGAGCTAAATTAGAGAAGCAACTGTGGCACCCTTTCTAAAAGGGAGACAGGGCATGAAGTCTTCTGGGGTTTTTTTCATCTGTGTCTAGTTATCTGTTTTCTCCTCCATGCCATCAGCTGCCTGGTATTCTTTCCAGGGAAACATCTGTACTTCATAACGTCATTCTGTCTTCTTGAAGGAGTACATTGGACTTGGAACACAGCTTTGGAAGCTGCATTTTTTTAAAATGTGTAAATTATCAATATGGACCTTGGTGCCTCCATATCCTCTTCATGTGGTATTTTATACCAATATGTATAATTATCATGTTGTTCAAATTAGCTTTCTTTTTTTCACACACCTTCTATGGCTACTGTTGGAAGAGAAGGATAACAATCCTTTTCAGTCATCTGAAAGTAAATTAATAAAAGAAACTGCTCACAACCCAAAGTCAGCTTTCATGACAAATAAAATAATAATATTAATGATCAACTTCATTGCTGGCCTTTGTGCTATTACAAAAGATGTAAAAGGAAGGACAACAAAGCAGGGAATTTTAATTTTCATTTAAACAATTACACTTGATTATGTTTAGTATAGCTAGAGATAGGACAGAAATCTTACTTAGGTAGGAGATAATACCAGAGCAATGCAGGAGAAAATGTGAAGTCATTCAAAACCAGACTGTACATCAATAAATTTGATGCCAACACTGATGAAATGTAAAGCTGATCAAGGGCTGAATGCTGAAATTGCTCTTCAGTCCTTACACACTGAAAACTTCCACTGAAGTCAGTGGAAGTTCAGCTGGGAGTGTGTGAGGGGAGCACAGGTCTCTCGGCTCAGGTCACGCTTGTTGTTGAGCACCAGCACTAACTTGTGAACCCCATTATCCTAAGATGTGGGGGGTAAAAGAAAGACATACTGTGTAAACAGTTCGTCTTTGGAGCAAGGCATCCTTCTGTTTCTCCTTCTGCCAGTTCACTTTTGTAGACCAAGTGCTTCCTGGAGAAGTGAACCCAGTTACAAAAAAGGAATGCCAGCCTTCGCAAACTGAGCCTACTGAACGCTTACAGCACAGCTTTGAAACGCGGTTCACCTACCCAGTATTAGAATAGCGGCAGAATAAACCCAGGCGGGACCTTCGTCTTTCCGCTGCATCCACTGATGCACGAGTTTAACTCTCCTCTGCGAACAGCACTGGCTGTCACTTTGGCAGACGGTGTCCGTCCCCTCGTTCCCCGTTCCCTCCAGCGACCGGGAACCGGGTATGGGATGGGAGAACGCCGCCGCCCGGCCAAGGCTGTCTCAGTGTCTGTCTCCCCCCGCGTCCCGCAGCCCCGCGCACTCTCCCGCTCCGCCGCCACCCCGCGCCCCGGGCTCGCCCCCTCCCCGCTTACCTCGCTCGCAGTCAGCGCGGCCGCGCTCCGCCGGGCCCCGGCCGGCCCCGGGGGCGCAGCCGGGCCGCCCCTCGCTGCCGCCGGGCAGGGCGCAGGAGCTGCGGCGGCCCCGCGGCGCCCGGCCCGCCGCCCCCCGCCGCGGCAGAGCGGGCGCCACCGGTGCCCAGGGGCGCTGGGCCGCGGGGAAGCCCCCGGCGGGACAGCCGGCGGGGGGCTGCGAGGGGCGGGCGGCCGGGAGGCTGGCGAAGACCTGCGCCGGCCCGCGGGCTCCGGGGATCGCCCCTATCACCAGCGCCACCACGAAGCCGGCGAATGTCATGGTGCCAGTCCCGCCGGCTCGGGTCCATCTCCCCCTCTCATCGCGCCCCGGGTGCGAGGGGAGAAGGCGGAGCCGCGGCGTCCCGCTAATCCCCCTCGCCGCACACCCCTGCCGCCCGCCCCCGGCTGCCCGGCCCGCGGGGGCAGGGCGAGCGGCGCGTGGAGAGGCGCAGCCCCGGCGCTGCCGGCTCCCTACCTGCCGCAGCCTACCCGGCGCAGCGGGGAGCGGAGCGGAGCGACCGCCCGGCCACGGGCACGGCTCCTCGGGCAGCCTCGGCGGGGGGCTTACAGGGGGATACGCTCCCGAGCCCGACCCCGGGGCTCCCCCGCCAGCACCAGGGCCGCCACGCCGGTACCATCCCTCGCCCTCCCCGGCCGCCCCCCGGGTTCTGCGCTGCCCGCGGTCCCGCCGAGCTCTGCAGGTTCACCCCATCCCACTTCTCTCGCATTGGGGCTCCCGTGGCAGCCACCTTCTCTGCCCTCGCCCCATGCTTGTGGCTCCCCCGACCTCCTATAGCCTCACGAAGAGCAGACGGAGCCCGGGCAGAGCCTGGCCTGGGGAGCGTAGCTTCGGGGCGAGAGGGACATAACGGGCCCCCAGGGCCGGCTGGGGCGGCACAGGGATGGAGAGATCCCCAGGCGTGTCAGCGGGGAACAAAGGGGCTGGGAACAAACGCTGTGAAATGTCTTCGAGGGTTTAGCATTATCCCAGCCTCATGTGCTCTGAATAGTAATCTGCTTATTTCCAAGCGCTGCAGAGGTCTGCATGACCTGATCATCTCTGATTTCCTTGTCTCGCCGAGATGGCTGTCAGTTATTGCTGCTTCTTTGTCTCATATTGTTTGGTTGTTAATTTGTGTTAGTTAATATGTTTTACTTTACCACTGGTTTTAATCTATGCCGTTCATTCTTGAGGTCAAATTCTGCCTCATGGAGCACATACCGTCTATTTGGCAATTTGTCTGTAATGTGAGTCTGTAGATTCACCTCTCCCTAAGATCCTTTTGCCTCTCCAATTTTTTTTTTGTCTGGAAAGTGTTAATCTGGTTTCTGAGTGAGCACATCAGTATTTCCACTACCTTTTGTTGAGACAAAAGTCTAAAAGAAAGAGGGTGCTTTCTGCTTTCCATGCAGAATCCCACATATATCCACTGAACAGAGCCCTTCCTTTAGCAGCCTCCAAACAGTTGAAAAGGTGCAAAATGCAACTTTGCCGGTTTAAACTTTTGTTTATAAGAACAAAACAGCTCCAGTGCTATGGAAAGCAGGTCCCATAGTATTTGGGATTGCCTGTATTCATCTTAGTTCTGCTCATCTGCGGTTAATTCTTTATTGCAGCATTACAGTTTGTATTTTAATCACTCACAAAGTTAAAACATACTCTGCTGGGGTTTCTACAGCAACGTGATAACTATGCTATCACAGTGTCTGTTGCACTTCTTTGTGGACAGAAACTCACAGATTGTTCTTTCTTGCTGAGATTTCTTCTGGGGATATGTATATGCATTCTTTAAAAAAAGCATCAGGACTGGCAAGAGTTTAATTTGTTTTCAAAGTATTTGAATATATGCAAGACATTAGCCTGAAAGCAACTCATTATGGCCATTTTTAAATTGTCTGAAATTCTGTTTCTGTCATGACAAGTTGGTTGCTTTTATCCTTTGGAAGGACCAGTTAAAAGCATGCTCAGCCTAGCTGGTTAAGGTTTCCTTCATTGCCTAGTAAACACTTTTTTGGCATCAAGTAACAGAAATATTTCATTTTCCCTGACCTAAGCTCTTTTTCCAACCCTCTGTAGCCTGGAAGAGAAAGGGTTCTGCTGATCAGCACAGGGGGAAGAGAACAAATGAGTGTGATGAGTCTTGCAAAGCGCTTCAGGCAAAGCTCTGAGCCTGGCACTTATTCATGTATTCTGATTGCATTTGCCTCCCCAGGGTGTGTGGGCTCGGCAGTGAACTTTCTTTACCTATCTAGGATAGAGGTGTTTGTGCTTGAGCTTGCAAAATGGCACTCAGTAGGATGTGGGGGAAAAGAGGAGAGGCTAAACAGGGAAAAAGGTTTGGAAGTAACTAGAATTCCAAAAGAAGCACCAAGAAGAAAAAAAAGCAATGTCATAATGATTCACTTCCAAGACAGGGTTCAGGTTTAATGGAGGGATCCACATGTACAGATTCACTCTTGAATATTTTAATTTTTATCATGATTGTACTTTTTGACGTGATCTTTTAAGGAGAATGAGCCTTCATTTGTTTTAGTGACTACAAATGAGCTTTCCCCATGATACGAGTCTGTTAATGCTACAGGAAATAATGCTTTTGTTACAATTTACAAATTAGGGGCTCGGTCTGGTGTCCATTCAAGACATTGATACTAAACTCACTGTAAAAAAGAGGGGCACTGTTCTAAGGAGTCCTGGAGCTGATGGAGGTTTTTTTGCAGGCTGTAAGCTTTGCACTTTGCTTGCAGCTTCTGTCTTGGCTTGAGCATTTCCGAGTGTCTCCCCCATATGGTTTCTCTGGTGTTTGAACAGTGTGAGCACATGCACAGTTTGTCCTTCGGCTCTGGCACTTACAGGTGCCATGTAGAGAATCACTCTGATCTGCTTGACTGCTTTTATCACACTTGTAGGAAGCTCATTATCTCTGTGACTTCTGCCTCTGTCACATGTAGTCACAATCACTCAAAAGTTATTGGAAAGAGCAAAGACAAAGCAAGAGTTATGTTTGTAGACTGTGTTTTTGAGAACCTTGATTCTTTTGGACTTAAGATGGATTCTCACAACTTAAAATAACAGTAAGAAACTGCACTATACTTTAAGGGTAGACTTTACCTTCACATATTTAGAAACAAGAAACAGAGGCTTGTTACTCTGATATAGCTTTAGAAAGATGCCAAATATGAAATGCTCTTAGTGCATTTGCTTGCCTTAGAAAGTGTTTTCTCGGCTGTACAAAACTGTTGAAAACTCATTCACAAATTGAATTGCAAATGCAAAAGAAAGTAAAATTATGTTTTCTTAGGAAAATAGGCAAGTAGTTCTTTGGAAACCTCAAAATCAATCTGGGCATTGCATATAACTTGGATTCTGAAATTACAGCATCCAGCTTTTCAGGAAAAATGGCTGAAAAATAAACCTTTGGAAACTGTGCTAATTATACTCCTGCACCAGCACTGAGGGATTTAAAGTCAGTAATCTGTGTTTAACAAGGCCTGTATTTTTACAGGACAGCAAAGGCTTGTTTTGGTCTTTTGAGATTGGTAGGGAGAATAATCCATTAAGACGATATTACAGTGGGTGAACTGGCTCCAGGTGAAGCCCATTCCTCCTTTTGCAAAACAGCTTCAGTGCTTAGTCTCAGTATTTAGCTTGTACCTCTCATGAACAGAGGTTTTGACAGCAGTCCCATAGACCAACACTCATGACCGAAGCTGGGAAATCTGTGCTGTGCACTGGCAACTTCCATGAAAGCAGTTGTAGCAAATCATCTGCCAGAATAGGTTTTCGTTTCTGTGCAATTGCTCAGGGTTGACTGCTTTTTTCTCTACTGATATTTGACAGTCCCAACACGAAACTGTTGATAAAACAAAGAATAATAAATAATTCATAGTTATGAATTGATCTGACCACTCCAACACCCCCAGCTCCCCCATATTTCCGTGCATATATTCCTTAGATTATCTAAGAAATGGAAATACTGGAAATATTCACATAATACAGAGCAGTGTGGGTTATTCATAATATGCAAGGCTTGAAAGGAAACTTACTCAAGAGCTTCCTTCATCCTAATAGCTTTCTAAAAGCACTTGATAGTTCTTCCCTGTGGCTGGCTCTGATTTTGCATCGTGTGAGGATACAGGTTATTAGAGGACTAATTTTCAATGAGGGATTCACGTGAATAGGTGAAAATATCTGATGTGTGGGTTAACCGTGCAAAAATAGTAGTCCTGCATTGCAAAAACATTTAATACCCAGCATTTAAAATTCAGCTGGAGAATCAGTCTAATTCTGCTGCCATTTGAGTCAATAGGAAAATTCACTGATTAGCCTCTTCCTGTGTTCAGTAAAGCTGCTTACCTTTATTTTTGAGTCGCTCATGCAGTGTGCTGTCAGCAGAGATTTTAGAAAAGCTGAGCACTTCCAGCTGTTGGTGGAATTCAGTTAAAATACTGGTGACAAGTGAAGGCCTGACTCAGTCCTGTCTTACTGCCACTGATAGCCCTATCCAAGGTATTCTCTCCTGCGTTCCCTCCTGCCCCGGTTAGTGTCAAGCAGCAGCACAGATGGGACAGCTCAGAGCAAGGGCTGACTTCAGGCAATGAGATATGTGAGAAATTCCACCAGGAAAGAAGTACAAAGCAGAGAAAATGTAGTCAAACAACCAGGCACAACAATGAAATTATTTTCACACTATCTAGCTAATAATGTACTATTTTTTCTTCATATAATCAGCTACGCTGGGGCAAATAGATCAAGTGCTGGAATAAATGGAAAAACTTATACACATGACTTATTGGGCACTGGGTGAGATCAAACACCAGGCTGAAGTCAGGACTAGGAGAGGAAGCAAGGCTTCACACAAAGGAGACTTCCATGTGCAAAATGAGCCATGGAATGGGTGCCGAAATGAGTCAACATTTTTAGGATGTAAGTCAGCGCTCTTATAAAACAATTTTATTCATTAGTGTCATTCTTTTTAACTACATGGACAGCAGAAATTTGAAATGCTGCCAAGTCTGACTCAAAATTAATTTGGGTTTGTGCTTATGTGGAAGAGAATAGGCCTTTTGTTCGTAATTCCATATAAGCTCTATAGGGTGACCCTGCATTACACAGGATGTAGCTGAACAGCCGGTAATTGATGAGGTTTCCATTAACACATAACACAGTGTGCACAGTAATGAGATCACAGGAAAAGCTTTTTTAAAGTGTTAAGTACTTTCTTGTACAAGGAGTCAAGTTCATATTATAAGGGAATAAGAAACCTGTTTTCCTGGAACAAGGCCATAAGAAACTTGATTTCCTGGAGGAGTTCAATACATAAGTGCATATGTGCTCAACACTGGGTTCCACAGACACAATGAAGTAACTGCAGTTAAAACTGAAAGGTGAACTGGATCATGCAAAACTGGGGACCAGTTTCTATTGCATGTGTAAAGCAGGTTACAGGAGTACCAGGTGTAACACTTCGGAGCACCAGAGACAGGATGTGTCCATGGAGTTGCTACTACTTCGGCAACACCCAGGAACATGCAACTGGTACAACATACGGGCCTGTTCATGCACTCCCAGTGCCATGGGGTTTGAGCCTGGTTTGATATTGCTTCCATGAGCAATTTCCAAGCACTCCTTATGTTCCTCTCACAGAAGGAGAGCTCAGCAGATCCCAAGTATGCAGTGCCATGTGGCAGAGTGGGGTGTGAGACTGGAGTGTGAGAGCAGGAGAGCCCCAGCCTGCCTGTGTAAATACAACAGAGGTGCTGCTTGATTTCCTGATGCTCGGAATGGGAGGTAAAGGCAGCATCCCATATGTTGCAGTCTGTTAACTGGGTGAAAGGGGAGGCTGTGTAGCCAGCCTATAAGTGAGCATATTTAAAGAGGCAAGAATATGACAAAGAAGATATTTTGAAGAAATGGAATAGAAAATTACATTTGTTAACAAACAAGCTTAATGGAGCTTTGCTTAGAAATGGAACTTCAATTCCAAACCTGACTACCCTGAGTGTATGTGGGATTTGGTGAGTTAGTCCTTTAAGGGAGACAAAATGTGAAAAAAAACCTGATGTTTTCTTCATCATAAAACATACATTTTGGACTCTTTTTCATATAGAAGGTGGCCCTTGCAAATGAGTCAACATTAGGTAAGTGTGCCACAGAGCAGGATTAAGCCTTATTTATACAAAACATCCCCTGTCACTGAGGACAACTGGTTCACAGAGCTGAGATATATGACCTTCTACAATTTCCTCTGTCATTCATGTGTAAAAGGTTCCCTGGGTTAAACAATGCTTTATAAATGTACTTGTTTAAATAAGTCCTTCCCTCACAAACAATCCAGGTAGTTCCCTCCAATGATTTATGTCGGGAATGGTAGCATATGTCTTCTCTTTGCTCAGAGATAAATTTCTGAAAACATTTCTTAATAATACCTATTTCAGAATTTTGCATTTCATTGTTGTGAAGTGTAAGTGCAATGAAAATCCCCAACCACAGAAAGTGAGGCAGGCAGAGTTGGTTTGTGTTTTCATCTTCCACCTAACCCAAGTCCCACCTTCGCATTAGCAGCAGTGGAATGAGGCATTTCTCCTGCTTGCTACACAACCTCCAGCAGCAACACACACACTGTCTGTAAAGAAGACTTTTTTACAGAGTTTCAGAGGGAAGCAGGAATTACTTTAGTGCTGAGCTACATATATGCAATGATCTTTGGTCAACATCACCCAAATTAAATCCTACCTGTTTTAAATATTTTTGTTTTCTGCGAAAGAAATTCTAAACGCTTCATTCTCTTATTCTTAGTAATAGTTTGGATAAGAATATAATTATTTTTTCAAAGGAACACGTATTCTCATACTTACTGAAGGGAAAGATAAAAAAAACAGTTTATACTTATTTGACTCAAAGAGACTGGGTTTGTATTGAAAGCATGAGGTCTAATTTTAAATTAACTTTTGTTTTACTTGCTATTTCTATTATTTGAGAAGTTTAACTGTGAAGCAGGGGAGTATATTGCTGAGTGTTTACAATCCATGTTCTATTGGCTATATAGGTTAATAATTTCATTGAAACCAGTGAATCTTCTCATGTTAGTGAGTAGACATTGTGCATTACGTATACAAGCCTTAGTTTGCCCATATTGGTACTATTTAAAAAAATACAGATCCCAGTAGTTCCTAGCTTGCTTTCAGAAATAAATGTGGAGCTGGAGCAACCATTTCACGCTGAATACTATAAAGTGATGCACAAAGATGTACTTGGTATTTGTGCCTCCTTTCAAAAATGTAGTTGAAATTTTAAAATGCAGTCACATGTGCTTTAAAATAAATAAGGTGGGGATCCTGTCTACAGCTACTTCCTTGATAATCTAATGGCTCTGTGGAATTACACGTTCCAACTTACTGTTTTCATACTTAGCCATCTTGGCTGGCATAATGATATGTCAAGTAAAAGTAAAAATTAAAATTAAGCCCATTGTATTATGAAAAGCAACATATTTTTGCTGTCAATATAGCTATACAAAACATAGTTACTTCTGTTTTTATATTGATCTGTTTAGCACACTGTTTATTTTTGTAAATAAGCACTGCATTACAGTACACTCTACTTTTGTTTTACTTCAGACTTAAACATTGTTATTTTACGCAATACCTCCTAATGATATGTAACTAAATCCTACCAGACCAAATGTCCAGTTGTATTAAGTAGAAGTACTGCTAACTTTAAAAAATGTAAAATTTCAAACCTCTCCTTGCTTCATTATGATTATTATCCTATTTTGGAACCATGTCTCAGAATGTTGCCATTATTTCAGCAGAGCCTTCATTTAGCCCTTAGAAATCGAGTAAATAATTTGCGCTGGGAGCTGTAGGAGGTGGACTTGCAATTTACATCATAGGATCATAGAACACCAGGTTGGAAGGGACCTCAAGGACCATCTGGTCCAAACTTTCTTGGCAAAAGCACAGTCTAGACAGGATGGCCCAGCACCCTTAAAAGTGTTCAATGTTGGGAAATCCACCAGTTCTCTAGG